>CM041722.1:2388171-2870443 GCA_023373845.1 Nibea coibor | reverse complement strand
ATACTCTATTTTACAAATACTTTGGCCCAGCTGATCTTGGAGACGGCGTCCTCCTTCATCTTGGAGGTCCCTTCAGGGCAAAAGATGAATGCCCTGTTTCCCGTGCCGTGGACGGATCCAGGACTATGTCCTTCAGCTTCGACCCCCCCCTACTTTTGCCCCTGAAATAGGGGGTAATGGCTTTGAAGACCTTTTTGCTCTTTTTGTCAAAGGGCTGCTCTTCTTCCTAGAAGAACAAATCAAAACATTGTTAACACCAATGCTACATGACCACATAGCCTCATCGGTTCTACACTTGGTCAAGATTTATAGAATTATTGATGAACTAATCCATCTCACTCACCTCCTCCGACTCTTGCAAATGTTTGGTCTTCATCCTTTTCGACTTCGACTAAATGATTACAGCACCATATCACATAAATTGGTTATCTTCTCACCTCAGCCTTAGAAGAAAAATGCAGCCTCCCTCTTTGCCATCTGCTGGGGCTGGGGCTGGGGCTGGGGCTGCGGTGGAGGCCTGGGGCTGGGGCTCGGGCTGCTGCTGCGGTGGCGGCTGCTTCTGGGGCTCCTCGGCGTCTGAGGAGTCCGAGGAGGGCTGCTGCTGTGGTGGTGGCGGCTGCTGCTGGGGCTCCTCGGAGTCCTCCGAGGATGGCGGCTGGGGCTTCCCCTTCGTCTTCCGCTGCGGGCGGCTGCCACGACGCACCTGGCTCTGCAGAGGGAAAAACAAACAGCAAGAGAAAACAGGGGCGCAAATGAATGGCAATGTAATGATTTAGTTATTCAAAGAAATTGATTAGGGATAGACTGAACATTTGCTACTTATTTTTCATTCACTCACCTTAAGGTCTGCAACCTGCCGCTTCAGGCGCTTGACCTGTGCAGTCAGGTTGCGGATTTTCCTTTTTGATGTCCTGCAGGTCTGGCAACGCTCTTCTTCCGATGCAGACTCAGCTGGGTCCGCCACATCCAGGCGAGTTTGCATCGGCGGGTCAGGGCTGCTGGCCCTCAGGCCGGCCAAGGCATGGATGACAGCTGCCCTTTTAGCCTTTCACCGCTCCTCAGCTATCTGCTTGACTGTGAGGTCCTTGTGGGCCTTTAAATGCTTTTCAACATTGAGTATGGCGGGGCTGCAGCCCAGGATGGGGCAGGGTCCCGGCGGGATGACCGTCCTGCCGGTGGCCATGCTATTTAATATGGCCCTTTCCTTGCCGTTTTTCATGAGGTGGGTCTCCCTCAGGTGTTTGGCCACCATCTGCAGCACTTTGCCGCAGATGGGGGCACTCGCCTCTGGCTCTTGTTTTGGTCATCTATGAGATCAAAGACAGAAAAACTAGGCTCACTGACCAGGAAACTGTGTCAGCAACTCAAGTCAACTTCTGTATACAACACTTTAAAGCACTAAATATAAACAAAGAAAAAATGAACACGCGCGTAATTAACAGCAATTTGAGCAAACATACAAGTCACGACACAAAGTTCAGTCTGAGAAAACATTAATGCACTTCATAATTACAATATTTTCAACAAATAATGCACTAATTTCATAATTTAGTAGCACTCACATTCACTGCATGAAAACACGCGCAACGGACTTGACTCGCCTGCGTCCTCTGGTCCTCTGGCACGTCCTACCCGCAACGTCACAGTACGGCGTAATTAGGTGCGTTTGGGGGCCTCCGGGGGGTCCACTGTCCCGAATCTGGGGCCCCTGGGGCTGAAATTTGACCATGTACGTCTGGACGCGGCCTACAATCAGTGTGCCGAGGTATAAAAATTTAACTTTTTGAACAGATAAAATACAAAACACACAGACTGAACTTTGAACAAATTTTGTACAATTTATTAAAATACAAACTTTTGAACTTTTGAGAAAATTGAAAAACAATATATAGCATAAAATTTAAAACATTTATATGACACACACACACAAACTCACACAAACTACAATTTTTTTATCAAAGACCACTGGCCTCTTTTTCAATGGCTTCGGCGACAGGCCCACCTTTTCCTTAACCTTTTTTGCAAGTGTGCAAAGGGCGACCTGCTTGGTTGGCGTGCCCTTCAGAAGGAGGAAGAGAAACACAATTAGCTCAGTGAATGTGTATTATGGTGTGCTAGCAATGACATGGCTTTAACTTACTTTTATTTCCTCCACTACTGCAGTTGGAGGAGGAGGAGCAACAGCAGCAGGAGCAGCTTCAGGGTCACGCAGGGAGAGACACACAAAGAGGTCCCGTATCCTTTTAGCACGACGCAGGTTTTGGTGCAAAGGATAGAAACGCTCCTGCGTGTCTACGCTGTGGCACATAAAGTTGGACAGGTTTGTGCGAACTTCTGCATCATTGCTTTCGAAGTTCTGCATAAACATAATGAGGCATTGTCAGTATAAACACACACAAATTGAATTGGCGTGTTTTGTGTTTTTGATACTCACATAAGTGGACACAGCAGTTCTTATGTCAGGGAGCCCCATCTCTGATGAATACCTTATGAGATCTTTGGCCTCCCCCCGCGGCCGAGGGAGGAAAAGAAATAAGGATTGGTCGGGACGGCCCGGTACCGGAGGCGGAGCCAAGTGTGGCACCACTCGTACTCCTCCGCCTCCAGGTACAACTGGGCCGTCCCAAATTTTCTGACTGTCTTGTGTTCCAAGACCTGCAGAAGATAAAGTATGACAGAAAGCAGAGAGGTCAGTCAGCGGTATACTGTCACAGTCTGCTCCCCTTTCACCTGCCCCTCAGTAATTTTCCATTCCCTCGCCACTACATCTGCCAGCCACACCCTCCTCATCAGACCTACTCCCCTCACCTGCTTCCCATCACCAATCAAGCCAGTATTTAAGCTCTCCCTGCTCACTCACTCTCTGCCAGATTGTTCTACATGCTCACGCTAGACTCTCCAGCACGCTTCTCCGGACTGATCTCCCGTTGCCAATTCTGCGAGTTGGTGTCGGCCCAGCTACTAGTGGCTCGCTCCTGTACGTCTGCCTCAACGCCTGTCTACCCTGCTTGCCAGACTGGTGTTCCCAGCCTAAGCCCCCAGACTTTCCTGTGCCCAGAGAGACTACTTCCTTTGCTGTTGCTTTGTACAGTGCTATTGCTCTTCAAACTGCCAAGAGTAATAAAAGTGACTTTCCTGTATTACCTTCGTCCAGTGTCCTGCATTTGGGTTCTCCCTACACGCGTTACATATACAGCTGTGAAGACAACTTTTAACTGACATTAAAGATATCAAAATGAAGAGATCAATTTGTTACTCATTTTTAATGAGAGGAAATGCACCCAAAGAAATTATAAGGATACTCACATTCATGAGGTACCCGGTCTCTTTTGTGCCAATTGCCTCCTTCACCTCCTTGACACGCATTCTCGTGAGGACGCCGGTCCGGTGTCTGTATATAGAGGACAGATAGGCCGCCAGGTACCCAAAGAAGCTGTACCGAGATTTGGATCTCTTGGTGGGGCCTTCTCGATGTCCTCTGAAACGAAAGTTAAAGAGAGAAGAGAACAAAGAGATTTTTTTACTTGTTTTTAATGGCACTGCAAAAAAATAAAAATAAATAAATAAATAAAAATAGAGGGAGAGAAGAGAGGGAGAGGCATTACGGACTCACCAAGGAGTGAAGGAATTTTTGGTGCCCAAGGACCGTCCGTCCCAGGTCTTTGTGGAGCTTCCTCAACTCCCAGATCACCACCTTTGTTTGGCCGCTGGTGATCCGGGGGAGTCGCTCGAAAAATACTCGAGGAAGGAGATGGCCTGGCCCACATACAATATTATTGTGGTCGGGGCCAGGCCAATTTTCCTGAAAATGGCGGGACATCTGTAGTGGAGAGAACAAATTAAGAGAGACACATGAGGCCATGTAGAAAACTGTGTGTCAGCAACCTCAAGTCAACTTCCGTCTACAACACTTTAAAGCACTAAATATAAAATAAAAACAAAGAAAAAAAATGAACATGCACGTAATTAACAGCAATTGTGGCAACCATCCAAGTCACCAACACAAAGTTCAGCCTGAAAAAAACATCCCAAAAAGCGATGGGACCTCGTCCTTTCCAGTCACTTTTTGCAGTACACTGTAGAGTACATAGACAGAAGGCAGTAAAGGTATTTCTTTCAAGTTCGGCACTTACGATTTCAGGAGGGGCACATTGAAAAGGAACTCCCCAGCTCCAAAACGTGACACTAGGCCAGCCGAGCGTCAGGTATTTTACAAATACGCTGGCCCGGCTGATCTTGGAGACGGCGTTCTCCTTCATCTTGGAGGTCTCTTCGGGGCAAAAGATGAATGCCCCCGTATCCGTGCATGTATGAATCTGTAAAGATGGATAATGGAATGTAGCATGAACACACCCCACCACACACCCGCACAAATACACTGTGTTCTTTCTTACCATGGACGGACCCAGGACTATGTCCTTCAGCTTCGACCCCCCCTACTTTTGCCCCTGAAATAGGGGGCAATGGCTTTGAAGACCTCTTTGATCTTTTTGTCAATGGGCTGCTCTTCTTCCTAGAAGAACAAATCAAAACATTGTTAACACCAATGCTACATGACCACATAGCCTCATCGGTTCTACACTTGGTCAAGATTCATCATCATCATCACCATCACCACCGCCACTATCATCACTGTTGTTTTACCTTCTGTAAATCCTGTGTTTCTCTTCAGTAGGACTTGTTTACTTGTTTTGACCACTTTGGAACTTGGAACCAGGATCAGAGTCACGTGGCTTCGATCTTGGCTCTGGCTCCGCCCCCCTGTCAATACTTTATATATAGACCCAGTAGGACTTGTGGCTCCACCTCCAGGATCTGCCTGCCTGCCTGCCTGTGTGAGTGATTATGAGTGATTATGTGAGTGACTAATTTCACACTTTATTCTACTATTCTACTTTTTTCAGCTAATTTCACACTTAATTCTACTATTCTACTTTTTTTCAGCTAATTTCACACTTTATTATACTATTCTAATTACTTCAGCTAATTTCACACTTTCTGATACTATTCTAATTACTTCAGCCAATTTCACACTTTCTTCTACTATTCTACTTTTTTCAGCTAATTTCACTTAATTCTACTATTCTACTTTTTTCAGCTAATTTCACACTTAATTCTACTATTTTATTTTTTCAGCTAATTTCAGATAAAGAGACACAGACAGTCACACACGCATGCACACACATACATACACACACACACATCTAACTACTTCCACAAATTCTGTACTACAGAAATAAAAATCATATTGCTAAATTCAGCTCATTTAGGACATTACTACTACACTAACCTTCTACTAACCTTTTACAAACCTTCTACAATTTAAACTACTTCTCCTTCTCCTTACTAATTTCTACTATTCATATTTCACAAATTATTACACTACTACTATCTACTAGTTGTTTCAGCTACTTTCACACTTATAGTATTCTAATTACTTCAGCTAATTTCACACTTTATTCTACTATTCTACTTTTTTCAGCTAATTTCACACTTTATTCTACTATTCTACTTTTTTCAGCTAATTTCACACTTCATTCTACTATTCTACTCTTTTTCAGCTAATTTCACACAATATTATGCTACTCTACTTTTTTTCAGCTAATTTCACACTTTATTCTACTATTCTACTTTTTTCAACTAATTTCACACATTATTATGCTATTCTACTTTTTTCAGCTAATTTCACACATTATTATGCTATTCTACATATTTCAGCTAATTTCACACTTCATTCTATTATTCTACTTTTTTCATCTAATTTCACACTTTATTCTACTATTCTACTTACTTCAGCTAATTTTACACTTTATTATACTATTCTAATTACTTCAGCTAATATCACACTTTATTCTATATTCTACTTATTTCGGCTAAATTTACACTTTATTATACTATTCTACATATTTCACACTTTCTTATGCTATTCTAATTACTTCAGCTAATTTCACACGCTTTCTTATACTATCTAACATTTTCCACAATTCTACCTTTTCATACAAATGTGTACAGTATTACACAACATTGTACCACTTCATACTGTTCTGTTCTCTATATACATTGTTTGGCCTTTTCAAGCTTTATTGTATACAGACAGCGAAAGAGTGACAGGTATGTGGGAACGCCGTGCGATGACGGGCGGCAGAGGGCCCCCACACCGTATTTCCGCAGGAAATGCAGTTTTCTAGTTATTGGTGTGGGGGCCCAGAGGGCTCATACCTAGAGTGCGAAGAGAGAGAAAAATTCATCGAAAAATAAATTTATAAACTGCGACTGTGGCCGCAAATGTCAAGCTACAGAAATCATTTATAGCTAGAAAACGTAGGAAAATTTGTCGCCGTCGCATAGATACCACTGCTGAAGCTGTGAGTATTATAGTTTTGGCCTGACACAGAAAGATTAGGCCCCAGCACCGATCCACAGTCCCATCTCCTCCCATATTAATTTGAGAGGAGAAATCTCCGGAAGGGCAGAGACCACCTGCTCTTTACCACATGATAAATGCCAGAGTTTTTAACATTTAGCTCTCAAACTGGGCACAAAACTGGTCGAGAAGTAGCCGCCGATCACGAATATTTCGGCTTTTGGATACGACACACCGTTTGGCATTTAATGCCGCTTGTTCGTGGGACGTCATTTGGGACGTCATTTGGTTCCTCTCTCCCTCTCTGGGCATGTCCAACTGACGATTTTAACAGGTGCAACTGCTCTGCTGATTAGGGCCCAGCAGTTGGACCTGGTTGCTCGGCAACCTGAAGCCTGCCTGAGGGAGGAGAGGGGGGAGGGGCTATTTTCACTGTTGCTGATGTGCGTCAGACACAAGTCATCTGATTTGACAGTGAATCCAGCAGGACTGTGTTAAATCCTAAGTGTTAGTGGTAGCATTAGCATGTTAGCATATTAGCAATTAGCATGTTAGCATTAGCATGTTAGCATTGGCATCGATTTCATTTTTAGTGGCTAAAAAGCATGCTCATTGCTAACATTAGCAGCCAATGCTAAAATTAGTGACTAGCGCGTCATGCTAATTGCTAACATTAGCGACTAATGCTAATTTTAAGTGGCTAGAAATTAGTGGTAGCAGTGCATGTTAGCAGTTAGCATGTTAGCAATTAGCATGTTAGCATTAGCATGTTAGCATTGGCATTTACTTCATTTTTAGAGGCTAAAAAGCATTCTCATCGCTAACATCAGCAGCCAATGCTAAAATTAGTGGCTAGCGCATCATGCTAATTGCTAACGTGAGTAGCTAATACAAAAATTAGTGGTTTCAGCATTTTCTCTCTCTTTCTGTCAGCATTTCTAACAAGTGCAGTAACTGCTCTGCTAATCAGGGATGCGCCAGCAGGCAGCGATGGGGCCAGAGTCAGGCACACTCAAAATTTCTTCAGGAATTTTCTAGTTATTATTGGTGTGGGGGCCCAGAGGGCTCCCACACTATTGTTATTCAAATCTTTATTGGTGTGGGGGCCCAGAGGGCCTACAAAAACAAAACTTATATCACTAAATTCAGCTCATTGAGGACATTCCTGCTTAAATTCAACTTTTTTCTACTATTAATATTTTACAAATTATTCAACTTTTTCTACAAATTTTTTCCCATTTGAAATACATTGTACAAACTTCAAATCTTTCTACAAAACTTCTACAAACATTCTACATTTTGAACTACTTCTACTACTACTACAGACTTCATTCAAACTTCAAATTGTACACAAAATATTAAACTATTAAACTCGTATTTAACTTTTTAAAAAATCTTTTACCGTTTTTAAACTATGAAGGCTCAAAGGTGAGAAGGGTTTTGATCAAAATTCAGGGTTTATAATGGGTGTGTATGGCGTGGAATCTTTTGGGCCACAGTGGATGACATCATCAGCTAGAGTGTGGAGGAGAGAAAAAATCGGTCAAAAAATAAAACGTAAACTGCTCCTGTGGCCACAAATTTCACACTACAGACATGATTTATACATAAAAACGTAGGAAAATTTGTCAGCGTCGCATAGATACCACTGCTGAAGCTGTGAGTATTATAGTTTTGGCCTGACACACAGAGATTCCCCACCCACACCCCTCCACACCTCCATAGGCGGCAATGTTAATTTGAGAGGAGAAATTACCAGAAGCAGCAGGGAGCATCTGCTCTTTACCTGACGACCCAGACCAGAGTTTTTAACATTTCGCTCTCAAACTGGGCACAGAGCTGGTCGAGAAGTAGCCGCAGATCACGAATATTTCGGGTTTTGGATACGACACACCGTTTGGCATTTAATGCCGTTTGTTCGCGGGTCTTAATTTGGTTCCTCTCTCCCTCTCTGGGTATTTCCAACTGCCGATTTTAACAGGTGCTCCTAACTGCTCTGCTGATTAGGGCACAGCAGTTGGTCCTGGTTGCTTGGCAACCTGAAGCCTGCCTGAGGGAGGAGAGAGGGGAGGGGCTATTTTCACTGTTGTTGATGTAATCAATGACTATCAAGGCTACATCTTTAATGTCGGCCATGTTATGCTTCTCTCTCACAGACACAAACAGAGAGGCACACAGACAGTCACACACAAATGCACACACACACATGCACACGCACACACACACACATACACATATTGCTAAATTCAGCTCATTTAGGACATTACTACTACACTAACCTTCTACAAACTAACGTTCTACTAACCTTTTACAAACCTTCTACAATTTAAACTACTTCTCCTTCTCCTTACTAATTTCTACTATTTGTATTTTACAAATTATTACACTACTACTATTTACTAGTTGTTTCAGCTACTTTCACACTTATACTATTCTACTTTTTTCAGCTAATTTCACACTTTATTCTACTATTCTACTTTTTTCAGCTAATTTCACACTTTATTATTCTATTCTACACATTTCAGCTAATTTCACACTTTATTCTACTATTCTACATATTTCAGCTAATTTCACACATTATTCTGCTATTCTACATATTTCAGCTAATTTCACACTTAATTCTACTATTCTACTTATTTCAGCTAATTTCACACTTTATTATGCTATTCTACTTTTTTCAGCTAATTTCACATTTTATTATGCTATTCTATAAATTTCAGCTAATTTCACATTTTATTATGCTATTCTACACATTTCAGCTAATTTCCCACTTAATTCTACTATCCTACTTTTTTCAGCTAATTTCACACATTATTCTACTATTCTACTTTTTCATCTAATTTCACACGTTATGTAAAATTATTTCAGCTAATTTTTCACTTTATCACACTATTCTACATATTTCACACTTTGTTATACTATTCTAATTACTTCAGCCAATTTCACGCTTTCTTATAGTATTCTACTTATTTCCGCTAATTTCACACTTTCTGATAACAGACAAATAGAGAGACACACAGACAGTCACAGACACATGCACACACACACACACACACACACACACACACCTACTTCCACAAATTCTGTACTACAGAAATAAAAATCATAGTGCTGAATTGAGCTCATTTAAGACATTACTACTACACTAACCTACTAAACTTTTACAAACCTTCTTCAATTTAAACTACTTCTCCTTCTCCTTACTAATTTCTACTATTTATATTTCACAAATTATTATACTACTACTATCTGCTACTTATTTCAGCTAATTTCACACTTTATTCTACTATTCTACTTATTTCATCTGATTTCACACTTTATGATACTATTCTGCTTATTTCAGCTAATTTCACACTTTATTCTACAATTCTACTTATTTCAGCTAATTTCACACTGTATTCTACTATTTTACTTATTTCAGCTAATTTCACACTTCTACCACTTCAAACTGTTCTACTCATAGACACACATACCTGGCTACTTTCTAAAATTCTACCTTTTCCTACAAATTTCTACAGTATTACACAACATTGTACCACTCCATACTATTCTACTGTTTTTAGCTCATTTCACATTTTTTAGACATGCATTGTTTGGCCTTTTCAAGGTTTATTGTGTAAAGATGGCTAAAGAGGGGCAGGAATGTGGGGAGAGAGAGGTGGGGGAACGCCGTGCGACCACGGGCGGCAGAGGGCCCCCACACCGTATTTCCGCAGGAAATGCAGTTTTCTAGTTGGTGTGGGGGCCCAGAGGGCTCCCACACTATTGTTATTCAAATCTTTATTATTATTTTTCTTCTTCCGTACGTTTTTCGGCACTCCAAGGATCCTACAAATTTTGTACTACAAAAACAAAACTTATATCACTAGATTCAGCTCATTCAGCACATGCTGGCTTATCAAAAAACTTTTTTCTAATATTAATATTTTACAAATTATTCAACTTTTTCTACAAATTTTTTCCCATTTGAAATACATTGTACAAACTTCAAATCTTTCTACAAAACTTCTACAAACATTCTACATTTTGAACTACTTCTACTACTACTACAGACTTCATTCAAACTTCAAATTGTACACAAAATATTAAACTATTAAACTCGTATTTAACTTTTTTAAAAATCTTTTACCGTTTTTAAACTATCGAGCCTCAAAGGTGAGAAGGGTTTTGATCAAAAATCAGCATTTATAATGGGTGTGTATTGGGCGGAATGTTTTTAGCCAGAGTGTATGACATCATCAGCCAGAGTGTGGAGGAGAAAAAAAATCGGTCAAAAAATAAAACGTAAACTGCTCCTGTGGCCACAAATTTCACACTACAGACACGATTTATACATAAAAACGTAGGAAAATTTGTCAGCGTCGCATAGATACCACTGCTGAAGCTGTGAGTATTATAGTTTTGGCCTGACACACAGAGATTCCCCACCCACACCCCTCCACACCTCCATAGGCGGCAATGTTAATTTGAGAGGAGAAATTACCAGAAGCAGCAGGGAGCATCTGCTCTTTACCTGACGACCCAGACCAGAGTTTTTAACATTTCGCTCTCAAACTGGGCACAGAACTGCTCGAGAAGTAGCCGCCGATCACAAATATTTCGGCTTTTGGATACGACACACCGTTTGGCATTTAATGTTGTCTGTTCGAGGCCCTTCATTTGCTTTCTCTCTCCCTCTCTCTGGGTATTTCCAACTGAAATTATACCAGGTGCTCCTAACTGCTCTGCTGATTAGGGCCCAGCAGTTGGTCCTGGTTGCTTGGCAACCTTAAGCCTGCCTGAGGGAGGAGAGGGGGGAGGGGCTATTTTCACTGTTGTTGATGTATCAAATGCTACATGTTTAATGTCAGACATTTTATGCTTCTCTCTCACAGACACAAACACAGACAGTAACACACACACACACACACACACACACATCTAACTATTTACTACTAGTTGTTTCAGCTAATTTCACACTTTATTCTACTATTCTACTTTTTTCAGCTAATTTCACACTTTATTATACTATTCTACATGTTTCACACTTTATTATATTATTGTAATTACTTCAGCTAATTTCACACTTTATTCTACGATTCTACTTTTTTCAGCTAATTTCACACATTATTATAATATTCTACTTCTTTCAGCTAATTTCACACTTTATTCTACTATTCTACTTTTTTCAGCTAATTTCACATTTTTCTCTACTATTCTACATTTTTCACCTAATTTCACACATTATTATGCTATTCTACATATTTTGGCTAATTTCACACTTTATTCTACTATTCTACTTTTTTCAGCTAATTTCACACTTTTTTCTACTATTCTACATTTTTCAGCTAATTTCACACATTATTATGCTATTCTACATATTTCGGATAATTTCACATTTTCTTCTACTATTCTACCTTTTCATCTAATTTTACACTTTATTGTACTATTCTACTTACTTCAGCTAAATTTACACTTTATTATACTATTCTACATATTTCACAATTTGTTATACAATTCTAATTACTTCAGCTAATTTCACGCTTTCTTATACTATTCTAACATTTTCTACAATTCTACGTTTTCATACAAATTTCTACAGTATTACACAACATTGTACCACTTCATACTGTTCTACTGTTTTCAGCTCATTTCACATTTTTTAGATATGCATTGTTTGGCCTTTTCAAGCTTTATTGTATACAGACAGCGAAAGAGTGACAGGTATGTGGGAACGCCGTGCGATGACGGGCGGCAGAGGGCCCCCACACCGTATTTCCGCAGGAAATGCAGTTTTCTAGTTATTATTATTTTTCTTCTTCCGTACGTTTTTCGGTACCCCAAGGATCCTACAAATTTTGTACTACAAAAACAAAACTTATATCACTAGATTCAGCTCATTCAGCACATGCTGGCTTATCAAAAAACTTTTTTCTACTACTAATATTTTACAAATTATTCAACTATTTCTACAAATATTTTCCCATTTGAAATACATTGTACAAACTTCTACAAACTTTTACAAACATTCTACATTTTAAACTACTTCTACTACTACTACAAACTTCATTCAAACTTCAAAATGTACACAAGATATTAAACTATTAAACTCGTATTTAACTTTTTAAAAAATCTTTTACCGTTTTTAAACTATGAAGGCTCAAAGGTGAGAAGGGTTTTGATCAAAATTCAGCGTTTATAATGGGTGTGTATTGGACGGAATCTTTTGGGCCACAGTGGATGACATCATCAGCTAGAGTGTGGAGGAGAGAAAAAATCGGTCAAAAAATAAAACGTAAACTGCTCCTGTGGCCACAAATTTCACACTACAGACACGATTTATACATAAAAACGTAGGAAAATGTGTCAGCGTCGCATAGGTACCACTGCTGAAGCTGTGAGTATTATAGTTTTGGCCTGACACACAGAGATTCCCCACCCACACCCCTCCACAGCTCCATAAGCGGCAATATTAATTTGAGAGGAGAAATTACCAGAAGCAGCAGGGAGCATCTGCTCTTTACCTGACGACCCAGACCAGAGTTTTTAACATTTCGCTCTCAAACTGGGCACAGAACTGGTCGAGAAGTAGCCGCCGATCACGAATATTTCGGCTTTTGGATACGACACACCGTTTGGCATTTAATGCCACTTGTTCGTGGGGCTTGATTTGGTTCCTCTCTCCCTCTCTGGGCATTTGCAACTGAAAAATAACAGGTGCTCCTAACTGCTCTGCTGATTAGGGCACAGCAGTTGGTCCTGGTTGCTTGGCAACCTGAAGCCTGCCTGAGGGAGGAGAGAGGGGAGGGGCTATTTTCACTGTTGTTGATGTAATCAATGACTATCAAGGCTACATCTTTAATGTCGGCCATGTTATGCTTCTCTCTCACAGACACAAACAGAGAGGCACACAGACAGTCACACACAAATGCACACACACACATGCACACGCACACACACACACATACACATATTGCTAAATTCAGCTCATTTAGGACATTACTACTACACTAACCTTCTACAAACTAACGTTCTACTAACCTTTTACAAACCTTCTACAATTTAAACTACTTCTCCTTCTCCTTACTAATTTCTACTATTTGTATTTTACAAATTATTACACTACTACTATCTACTAGTTGTTTCAGCTACTTTCACACTTATACTATTCTACTTTTTTCAGCTAATTTCACAGTTTATTCTACTATTCTACTTTTTTCAGCTAATTTCACACTTAATTCTACTATTCTGCATATTTCAGCTAATTTCACACTTTATTCTACTATTCTACTTTTTTCAGCTAATTTCACACTTTATTATTCTATTCTACACATTTCAGCTAATTTCACACTTTATTCTACTATTCTACATATTTCAGCTAATTTCACACATTATTCTGCTATTCTACATATTTCAGCTAATTTCACACTTAATTCTACTATTCTACTTTTTTCAGCTAATTTCACACTTTATTATGCTATTCTACTTTTTTCAGCTAATTTCACATTTTATTATGCTATTCTATAAATTTCAGCTAATTTCACATTTTATTATGCTATTCTACACATTTCAGCTAATTTCCCACTTAATTCTACTATCCTACTTTTTTCAGCTAATTTCACACATTATTCTACTATTCTACTTTTTCATCTAATTTCACACGTTATGTAAAATTATTTCAGCTAATTTTTCACTTTATCACACTATTCTACATATTTCACACTTTGTTATACTATTCTAATTACTTCAGCCAATTTCACACTTTCTTATAGTATTCTACTTATTTCCGCTAATTTCACACTTTCTGATAACAGACAAATAGAGAGACACACAGACAGTCACAGACACATGCACACACACACACACACACACACACCTACTTCCACAAATTCTGTACTACAGAAATAAAAATCATAGTGCTGAATTGAGCTCATTTAAGACATTACTACTACACTAACCTACTAAACTTTTACAAACCTTCTTCAATTTAAACTACTTCTCCTTCTCCTTACTAATTTCTACTATTTATATTTCACAAATTATTATACT
This sequence comes from Nibea coibor, assembly GCA_023373845.1. Lineage (NCBI taxonomy): Eukaryota > Metazoa > Chordata > Actinopteri > Sciaenidae > Nibea > Nibea coibor. The sequence goes on along the minus strand of CM041722.1, from coordinate 2,856,051 downwards.
ACTACTATCTGCTAGTTGTTTCAGCTATTTTCACACTTGTACTATTCTACTTATTTCAGCTAATTTCACACTTTATTCTACTATTCTACTTATTTCAGCTGATTTCACACTTTATGATACTATTCTGCTTATTTCAGCTAATTTCACACTTTATTCTACAATTCTACTTATTTCAGCTAATTTCACACTGTATTCTACTATTTTACTTATTTCAGCTAATTTCACACTTCTACCACTTCAAACTGTTCTACTCATAGACACACATACCTGGCTACTTTCTAAAATTCTACCTTTTCCTACAAATTTCTACAGTATTACACAACATTGTACCACTCCATACTATTCTACTGTTTTTAGCTCATTTCACATTTTTTAGACATGCATTGTTTGGCCTTTTCAAGGTTTATTGTGTAAAGATGGCTAAAGAGGGGCAGGAATGTGGGGAGAGAGAGGTGGGGGAACGCCGTGCGACCACGGGCGGCAGAGGGCCCCCACACCGTATTTCCGCAGGAAATGCAGTTTTCTAGTTATTTTTCTTCTTCCGTACGTTTTTCGGCACTCCAAGGATCCTACAAATTTTGTACTACAAAAACAAAACTTATATCACTAGATTCAGCTCATTCAGCACATGCTGGCTTATCAAAAAACTTTTTTCTAATATTAATATTTTACAAATTATTCAACTTTTTCTACAAATTTTTTCCCATTTGAAATACATTGTACAAACTTCAAATCTTTCTACAAAACTTCTACAAACATTCTACATTTTAAACTACTTCTAATACTACTACAGACTTCATTCAAACTTCAAATTGTACCCAAAATATTAAACTATTAAACTCGTATTTAACTTTTTTAAAAATCTTTTACCGTTTTTAAACTATGAAGGCTCAAAGGTGAGAAGGGTTTTGATCAAAATTCAGCGTTTATAATGGGTGTGTATTGGACGGAATGTTTTGGGCCACAGTGGATGACATCATCAGCTAGAGTGTGGAGGAGAGAAAAAATCGGTCAAAAAATAAAACGTAAACTGCTCCTGTGGCCACAAATTTCACACTACAGACACGATTTATACATAAAAACGCAGGAAAATTTGTCAGCGTCGCATAGGTACCACTGCTGAAGCTGTGAGTATTATAGTTTTGGCCTGACACACACAGATTCCCCACCCACACCCCTCCACACCTCCATAGGCGGCAATGTTAATTTGAGAGGAGAAATTACCAGAAGCAGCAGGGAGCATCTGCTCTTTACCTGACGATCCAGACCAGAGTTTTTAACATTTCGCTCTCAAACTGGGCACAGAGCTGGTCGAGAAGTAGCCGCCGATCACGAATATTTCGGCTTTTGGATACGACACACCGTTTGGCATTTAATGTTGTCTGTTCGAGGCCCTTCATTTGCTTTCTCTCTCCCTCTCTCTGGGTATTTCCAACTGAAATTACACCAGGTGCATTAACTGCTCTGCTGATTAGGGCCCAGCAGTTGGTCCTGGTTGCTTGGCAACCTTAAGCCTGCCTGAGGGAGGAGAGGGGGGAGGGGCTATTTTCACTGTTGTTGATGTATCAAATGCTATCTGTTTAATTTCGGCCATTTTATGCTTCTCTCTGACAGACACAAACACAGACAGTAACACACACACACACACACACACACACACACACACACATCTAACTACTTACTACTAGTTGTTTCAGCTACTTTCACACTTATACTATTCTACTTTTTTCAGCTAATTTCACGCTTTCCTATACTATTCTACTTTTTTCAGCTAATTTCACACTTTATTCTACTATTCTACTGTTTTCAGCTAATTTCACACTTTATTCTACTATTCTACTGTTTTCAGCTCATTTCACACTTTATTCCACTATTCTACTTTATTCAGGTAATTTCACACATTATTATGCTATTCTACTTTTTCAGCTAATTTCACACTTTATTCTACTATTCTACTTTATTCAGCTAATTTCACACTGTATTCTACTATTCTACTTTTTTCAGCTAATTTCACACTTTATTCTCCTATTCTACTTTTTTCAGCTAATTTCACACTTTTATACTATTCTACTTTTTTCAGCTAATTTCACGCTTTCCTATACTATTCTACTTTTTTCAGCTAATTTCACACTTTATTCTACTATTCTACTGTTTTCAGCTAATTTCACACTTTATTCCACTATTCTACTTTATTCAGCTAATTTCACACTTTATTATGCTATTCTACTTTTTTCAGCTAATTTCACACTTTATTCTACTATTCTACTGTTTTCAGCTCATTTCACACTTTATTCCACTATTCTACTTTATTCATCTAATTTCACACTTTATTATGCTATTCTACTTTTTTCAGCTAATTTCACACTTTATTCTACTATTCTACTTTATTCAGCTAATTTCACACTTTATTCTACTATTCTACTTTTTTCAGCTAATTTCACACTTTATTATGCTATTCTACTTTTTTCAGCTAATTTCACACATTATTATTCTATTCTACATATTTCAGTTAATTTCACACTTTATCATGCTATTCTACATTGTTCAGCTAATTTCACACATTATTATGCTATTCTACATATTTCAGCTAATTTCACAGTTTCTTCTACTATTCTACTTTTTTCAGCTAATTTCACACATTATTATGCTATTCTACATTTTCAGCTAATTTCACACATTATTATTATAATATTGTACTTCTTTCAGCTAATTTCACACTTTATTCTACTATTCTACTTTTTTCAGCTAATTTCACACTTAATTCTACTATTCTGCATATTTCAGCTAATTTCACACTTTATTCTACGATTCTACTTTTTTCAGGTAATTTCACACATTATTATTCTGTTCTACTTTTTTCAGCTAATTTCACACATTATTATGCTATTCTACATTTTTCAGCTAATTTCACACTTTATTCTACTATTCTACTTTGTTCAGCTAATTTCACACGTATACTATTCTACTTTTTTCAGCTAATTTCACACATTATTATAGTATTCTGCTTTTTTCAGCTAATTTCACACTTTATTCTACTATTCTAATTACTTCAGCTAATTTCACACTTTATTCTACTATTCTACTTATTTCAGCTAATTTTACACATTATTAAACTATTCTAATTACTTCAGCTAATATCACACTTTATTCTACTATTCTACTTATTTCAGCTAAATTTACACTTTATTATACTATTCTACATATTTCACACTTTCTTATACTATTCTAATTACTTCAGCTAATTTCACGCTTTCTTATACTATTCTAACATTTTCTACAATTCTACCTTTTCATACAAATTTGTACAGTATTACACAACATTGTACCACTTCATCGTGTTCTACTGTTTTCAGCTCATTTCACATTTTTTAGATATACATTGTTTGGCCTTTTCAAGCTTTATTGTATACAGACAGCAAAGAGTGACAGGTATGTGGGAACGCCGTGCAACGACGGGCGGCAGAGGGCCCCCACACCGTATTTCCGCAGGAAATGCAGTTTTCTAGTTATTATTTTTCTTCTTCCGTACGTTTTTCGGTACCCCAAGGATCCTACAAATCTTGTACTACAAAAACAAAACTTATATCACTAGATTCAGCTCATTCAGCACATGCTGGCTTATCAAAAAACTTTTTTCTAATATTAATATTTTACAAATTATTCAACTATTTCTACAAATATTTTCCCATTTGAAATACATTGTACAAACTTCTACAAACTTTTACAAACATTCTACATTTTAAACTACTTCTACTACTACTACAAACTTCATTCAAACTTCAAAATGTACACAAGATATTAAACTATTAAACTCGTATTTAACTTTTTTAAAAATCTTTTACCGTTTTTAAACTATGAAGGCTCAAAGGTGAGAAGGGTTTTGATCAAAATTCAGCATTTATAATGGGTGTGTATGGCGTGGAATCTTTTGGGCCACAGTGGATGACATCATCAGCTAGAGTGTGGAGGAGAGAAAAAATCGGTCAAAAAATAAAACGTAAACTGCTCCTGTGGCCACAAATTTCACACTACAGACACAATTTATACATAAAAACGTAGGAAAATTTGTCAGCGTCGCATAGATACCACTGCTGAAGCTGTGAGTATTATAGTTTTGGCCTGACACACAGAGATTCCCCACCCACACCCCTCCACACCTCCATAGGCGGCAATGTTAATTTGAGAGGAGAAATTACCAGAAGCAGCAGGGAGCATCTGCTCTTTACCTGACGACCCAGACCAGAGTTTTTAACATTTCGCTCTCAAACTGGGCACAGAACTGGTCGAGAAGTAGCCGCCGATCACAAATATTTCGGCTTTTGGATACGACACACCGTTTGGCATTTAATGTTGTCTGTTCGAGGCCCTTCATTTGCTTTCTCTCTCCCTCTCTCTGGGTATTTCCAACTGAAATTATACCAGGTGCATTAACTGCTCTGCTGATTAGGGCACAGCAGTTGGCCGTGGTTGCTTGGCAACCTTAAGCCTGCCTGAGGGAGGAGAGGGGGGAGGGACTATTTTCACTGTTGTTGATGTATCAAATGCTATATGTTTAATGTCGGCCATTTTATGCTTCTCTCTCACAGACACAAACACAGACAGTAACACACACATGCACACACACACATCTAACTACTTACTACTAGTTGTTTCACCTACTTTCACACTTATACTATTCTACTTTTTTCAGCTAATTTCACACTTTTTTCTACTATTCTACTTTTTTCAGCTAATTTCACACTTTTTTCTACTATTCTACTGTTTTCAGCTAATTTCACACTTTATCATGCTATTCTACATTTTTCAGCTAATTTCACACATTATTATGCTATTCTACATATTTCAGCTAATTTCACAGTTTCTTCTACTATTCTACATATTTTAACTAATTTCACATGTTATGTAAAATTATTTCAGCTAATTTTACACTTTATTATACTATTCTACTCATTTCAGCTAATTTTTCACTTTATTACACTATTCTATATATTTCACACTTTGTTACTATTCTAATTACTTCAGCCAATTTCACACTTTCTTATACTATTCTACTTATTTCCGCTAATTTCACACTTTATTCTACTATTCTACTTTTTCATCTAATTTCACACTTTATTCTACTATTCTACTTTTTTCAGCTAATTTCACACTTTATGGTACTATTCTACTTATTTCATCTAATTTCACACTTTATTCTACTATTCTACTTTTTCATCTAATTTCACACTTTATTCTACTTTTTCATCTAATTTCACACATTATTCTACTATTCTACTTTTTTCAGCTAATTTCACACTTTATGGTACTATTCTACTTATTTCAGCTAACTTCACACATTATTATGCTATTCTACTTTTTCAGATAATTTCACACTTTATTCTACTATTCTGCTCATTTCAGCTAATTTCACACTTAATTCTACTATTCTACTTTTTTCAGCTAATTTCACACTTTATTATACTATTCTAATTACTTCAACTAATTTCACACTTTCTGATACTATTTTATTTTTTCAGCTAATTTCAGATAGAGAGACACACAGACAGTCACACACGCATGCACACACATACACACACACACACACACACACATCTAACTACTTCCACAAATTCTGTACTACAGAAATAAAAATCATATCGCTAAATTCAGCTCATTTAGGACATTACTACTACACTAACCTTCTAACCTTTTACAAACCTTCTACAATTTAAACTACTTCTCCTTCTCCTTACTAATTTCTACTATTTATATTTCACAAATTATGATACTACTACTATCTACTAGTTGTTTCAGCTACTTTCACACTCATAGTATTCTAATTACTTCAGCTAATTTCACACTTTATTCTACTATTCTACTTTTTTCAGCTAATTTCACTCATTATTCTACTATTCTACTTTTTTCAGCTAATTTCACACAATATTATGCTACTCTACTTTTTTCAGCTAATTTCACACTTTATTCTACTATTCTACTTTTTTCAGCTAATTTCACACTTTTTTCTACTATTCTACTTTTTTCAACTAATTTCACACATTATGCTATTCTACTTTTTTCAGCTAATTTCACACATTATGCTATTCTACATATTTCAGCTAATTTCACACTTCATTCTATTATTCTACTTTTTCATCTAGTTTCACACTTTATTCTACTATTCTACTTACTTCAGCTAATTTTACACTTTATTATACTATTCTAATTACTTCAGCTAATATCACACTTTATTCTATATTCTACTTATTTCAGCTAAATTTACACTTTATTATACTACTCTACATATTTCACACTTTCTTATGCTATTCTAATTACTTCAGCTAATTTCACGCTTTCTTATACTATTCTAACATTTTCCACAATTCTACCTTTTCATACAAATGTGTACAGTATTACACAACATTGTACCACTTCATACTGTTCTGTTCTCTATATACATTGTTGGCCTTTTCAAGCTTTATTGTATACAGACAGCGAAAGAGTGACAGGTATGTGGGAACGCCGTGCGACGACGGGCGGCAGAGGGCCCCCACACCGTATTTCCGCAGGAAATGCAGTTTTCTAGTTATTATTGGTGTGGGGGCCCAGAGGGCGCCCACACTATTGTTCTTCAAATCTTTATTATTATTATTGGTGTGGGGGCCCAGAGGGCTCCCACACTATTGTTCTTCAAATCTTTATTATTATTATTATTATTATTATTATTATTATTATTTTTCTTCTTCCGTACGTTTTACGGTACCCCAAGGATCCTACAAATTTTGTCCTACAAAAACAAAACTTATATCACTAAATTCAGCTCATTGAGGACATTCCTGCTTAAATTCAACTTTTTTCTACTATTAATATTTTACAAATTATTCAACTTTTTCTACAAATTTTTTCCCATTTGAAATACATTGTACAAACTTAAAATCTTTCTACAAAACTTCTACAAACATTCTACATTTTAAACTACTTCTACTACTACTACAGACTTCATTCAAACTTCAAATTGTACACAAAATATTAAACTATTAAACTCGTATTTAACTTTTTTAAAAATCTTTTACCGTTTTTAAACTATGAAGGCTCAAAGGTGAGAAGGGTTTTGATCAAAATTCAGGGTTTATAATGGGTGTGTATTGGACGGAATGTTTTGGGCCACAGTGGATGACATCATCAGCTAGAGTGTGGAGGAGAGAAAAAATCGGTCAAAAAATTAAACGTAAACTGCTCCTGTGGCCACAAATTTCACACTACAGACATGATTTATACATAAAAACGTAGGAAAATTTGTCAGCGTCGCATAGATACCACTGCTGAAGCTGTGAGTATTATAGTTTTGGCCTGACACACAGAGATTCCCCACCCACACCCCTCCACACCTCCATAGGCGGCAATGTTAATTTGAGAGGAGAAATTACCAGAAGCAGCAGGGAGCATCTGCTCTTTACCTGACGACCCAGACCAGAGTTTTTAACATTTCGCTCTCAAACTGGGCACAGAGCTGGTCGAGAAGTAGCCGCCGATCACAAATATTTCGGCTTTTGGATACGACACACCGTTTGGCATTTAATGTTGTCTGTTCGAGGCCCTTCATTTGCTTTCTCTCTCTGGGTATTTCCAACTGAAATTATACCAGGTGCATTAACTGCTCTGCTGATTAGGGCCCAGCAGTTGGTCCTGGTTGCTTGGCAACCTTAAGCCTGCCTGAGGGAGGAGAGGGGGGAGGGGCTATTTTCACTGTTGTTGATGTATCAAATGCTATATGTTTAATGTTGGACATTTTATGCTTCTCTCTCACAGACACAAACAGACAGATAGAGAGACACAGACAGGAACACACACACACACACACACACACACACACCTAACTACTTACTACTAGTTGTTTCAGCTACTTTCACACTTAAACCATTCTACTTTTTTCAGCTAATTTCACACTTTATTCTACTATTCTACATGTTTCACACTTTATTATACTATTGTAATTACTTCAGCCAATTTCACACTTTATTCTACTATTCTACTTTTTTCAGCTAATTTCACACATTATTATACTATTCTGCTTTTTTCAGCTAAATTCACACATTATTATACTATTCTGCTTTTTTCAGCTAAATTCACACTTAATTCTACTATTCTGCTTTTTTCAGCTAATTTCACACTTTATTCTACTATTCTACATTTTTCAGCTAATTTCACACTTTATTATGCTATTCTATATATTTCAGCTAATTTCACACTTTATTCTACTATTCTACTTTTGTCAGCTAATTTCACACTTTATTCTACTATTCTACTTTTTTCAGCTAATTTCACACTTTATTCTACTATTCTACTTTTTTCAGCTAATTTCACACTTTATTCTACTATTCTACTTTTTTCAGCTAATTTCACACATTATTATACTATTCTGCTTTTTTCAGATAATTTCGCACATTATTATGCTATTCTACATTTTCAGCTAATTTCACACTTTCTGATACTATTCTACTTATTTCAGCTAATTTCACACTTCATTCTACTATTCTACTTTTTTAAAAACTAATTTCACACTTTATTATGCTATTCTACTTTTTTCAGCTAATTTCACACATTATTATGCTATTCTACATATTTCAGCTAATTTCACACTTTATTCTACTATTCTACTTTTTTCAGCTAATTTCACACATTATTATGCTATTCTACATATTTCAGCTAATTTCACATTTTATTCTACTATTCTACTTTTTCATCTAATTTCACACATTATGTAAAATTATTTCAGCTAATTTTACACTTTATTATACTATTCTACATATTTCACACTTTGTTATACTATTCCAATTGCTTCAGCTAATTTCACGCTTTCTTATACTATTCTAACATTTTCTACATTCTACCTTTACATACAAATTTCTACAGTATTACACAACATTGTACCACTTCATGCTATTCTACTGTTTTCAGCTCATTTCACATTGTTTAGATATGTATTATTTGGCCTTTTCAAGGTTTATTGTGTATAGATGGCTAAAGAGTGGCAGGAATGTGGGGAGAGAGAGGTATGTGGGAACGCCGTGTGACGACGGGCGGCAGAGGGCCCCCACACCGTATTTCCGCAGGAAATGCAGTTTTCTAGTTATTGGTGTGGGGGCCCAGAGGGCGCCCACACTATTGTTATTCAAATCTTTATTATTATTTTTCTTCTTCCGTACGTTTTTCGGCACTCCAAGGATCCTACAAATTTTGTACTACAAAAACAAAACTTATATCACTAGATTCAGCTCATTCAGCACATGCTGGCTTATCAAAAAACTTTTTTCTAATATTAATATTTTACAAATTATTCAACTTTTTCTACAAATTTTTTCCCATTTGAAATACATTGTACAAACTTAAAATCTTTCTACAAAACTTCTACAAACATTCTACATTTTGAACTACTTCTACTACTACTACAGACTTCATTCAAACTTCAAATTGTACACAAAATATTAAACTATTAAACTCGTATTTAACTTTTTTAAAAATCTTTTACCGTTTTTAAACTATCGGGCCTCAAAGGTGAGAAGGGTTTTGATCAAAAATCAGGGTTTATAATGGGTGTGTATGGCGCGGAATGTTTTGGGCCACAGTGGATGACATCATCAGCTAGAGTGTGGAGGAGAGAAAAAATCGGTCAAAAAATAAAACGTAAACTGCTCCTGTGGCCACAAATTTCACACTACAGACACGATTTATACATAAAAACGTAGGAAAATTTGTCAGCGTCGCATAGATACCACTGCTGAAGCTGTGAGTATTATAGTTTTGGCCTGACACACAGAGATTCCCCACCCACACCCCTCCACACCTCCATAGACGGCAATGTTAATTTGAGAGGAGAAATTACCAGAAGCAGCAGGGAGCATCTGCTCTTTACCTGACGACCCAGACCAGAGTTTTTAACATTTTGCTCTCAAACTGGGCACAGAACTGGTCGAGAAGTAGCCGCCGATCACGAATATTTCGGCTTTTGGATACGACACACCACCGTTTGGCATTTAATGTTGTCTGTTCGAGGCCCTTCATTTGCTTTCTCTCTCCCTCTCTCTGGGTATTTCCAACTGAAATTATACCAGGTGCATTAACTGCTCTGCTGATTAGGGCCCAGCAGTTGGGCCTGGTTGCTTGGCAACCTTAAGCCTGCCTGAGGGAGGAGAGGGGGGAGGGGCTATTTTCACTGTTGTTGATGTATCAAATGCTATATGTTTAATGTCGGACATTTTATGCTTCTCTCTCACAGACACAAACACAGACAGTAACACACACACACACACACACACAGACACACACACACCTAACTACTTACTACTAGTTGTTTCAGCTACTTTTACACTTATACTATTCTACTTTTTTCAGCTAATTTCACACTTTATTATACTATTCTACATGTTTCACACTTTATTATACTATTGTAATTACTTCAGCCAATTTCACACTTTATTCTACTATTCTACTTTTTCAGCTAATTTCAGACTTTATTCTACTATTCTACTTTTTTCAGCTAATTTCACACTTTATTATACTATTCTACTTTTTCATCTAATTTCACACTTTATTCTACTATTCTACTTTTTCATCTAATTTCACACTTTATTCTACTATTCTACTCATTTCAGCTAATTTTTCACTTTATTACACTATTCTACATATTTCACACTTTGTTACTATTCTAATTACTTCAGCCATTTCACACTTTATTCTACTATTCTACTTTTTTCAGCTAATTTCAGACTTTATTCTACTATTCTACTTTTTTCAGCTAATTTCACACTTTATTATACTATTCTACTTTTCATCTAATTTCACACTTTATTCTACTTTTTTCAGCTAATTTCACACTTTATGGTACTATTCTACTTATTTCAACTAATTTCACACTTTATTCTACTATTCTACTTTTTCATCTAATTTCACACTTTATTCTACTTTTTCATCTAATTTCACACATTATTCTACTATTCTACTTTTTTCAGCTAATTTCACACTTTATGGTACTATTCTACTTATTTCAGCTAATTTCACACATTATTATGCTATTCTACTTTTTTCAGCTAATTTCACACTTTATTATACTATTCTAATTACTTCAGCTAATTTCACACTTTCTGATACTATTTTATTTTTTCAGCTAATTTCAGATAGAGAGACACACAGTCACACACGCATGCACACACATACACACACACACACATCTAACTACTTCCACAAATTCTGTACTAAAGAAATAAAAATCATATCGCTAAATTCAGCTCATTTAGGACATTACTACTACACTAACCTTCTACTAACCTTTTACAAACCTTCTACAATTTAAACTACTTCTCCTTCTCCTTACTAATTTCTACTATTTATATTTCACAAATTATGATACTACTACTATACTACTACTACAATTTCACACTTTTTTCTACTATTCTACTGTTTTCAACTAATTTCACACATTATTATGCTATTCTACTTTTTTCAGCTAATTTCACACATTATTATGCTATTCTACATATTTCAGCTAATTTCACACTTCATTCTATTATTCTACTTTTTCATCTAATTTCACACTTTATTCTACTATTCTACTTACTTCAGCTAATTTTACACTTTATTATACTATTCTAATTACTTCAGCTAATATCACACTTTATTCTATATTCTACTTATTTCACCTAAATTGACACTTTATTATACTATTCTACATATTTCACACTTTCTTATGCTATTCTAATTACTTCAGCTAATTTCACACTTTCTTATACTATTCCAACATTTTCTACAATTCTACCTTTTCATACAAATTTCTGCAGTATTACACAACATTGTACCACTTCATACTATTCTACTGTTTTCAGCTCATTTCACATTTTTTTAGATATGCATTGTTTGGCCTTTTCAAGCTTTATTGTATACAGACAGCGAAAGAGTGACAGGTATGTGGGAACGCCGTGCGACGACGGGCGGCAAAGGGCCCCCACACCGTATTTCCGCAGGAAATGCAGTTTTCTAGTTATTATTTTTCTTCTTCCGTACGTTTTTCGGCACTCCAAGGATCCTACAAATTTTGTACTACAAAAACAAAACTTATACCACTAAATTCAGCTCATTCAGCACATGCTGGCTTATCAAAAAACTTTTTTCTAATATTAATATTTTACAAATTATTCAACTTTTTCTACAAATTTTTTCCCATTTGAAATACATTGTACAAACTTCAAATCTTTCTACAAAACTTCTACAAACATTCTACATTTTAAACTACTTCTACTACTACTACAGACTTCATTCAAACTTCAAAATGTACACAAGATATTAAACTATTAAACTCGTATTTAACTTTTTTAAAAATCTTTTACCGTTTTTAAACTATGAAGGCTCAAAGGTGAGAAGGGTTTTGATCAAAATTCAGGGTTTATAATGGGTGTGTATTGGAAAGAATGTTTTGGGCCACAGTGGATGACATCATCAGCTAGAGTGTGGAGGAGAAAAAAAATCGGTCAAAAAATAAAACGTAAACTGCTCCTGTGGCCACAAATTTCACACTACAGACACGATTTATACATAAAAACGTAGGAAAATTTGTCAGCGTCGCATAGATACCACTGCTGAAGCTGTGAGTATTACAGTTTTGGCCTGACACACACAGATTCCCCAGCCACACCCCTCCACACCTCCATAGGCGGCAATGTTAATTTGAGAGGAGAAATTACCAGAAGCAGCAGGGAGCATCTGCTCTTTACCTGACGACCCAGACCAGAGTTTTTAACATTTCGCTCTCAAACTGGGCACAGAACTGCTCGAGAAGTAGCCACCGATCACGAATATTTCGGCTTTTGGATACGACACACCGTTTGGCATTTAATGTTGTCTGTTCGAGGCCCTTCATTTGCTTTCTCTCTCCCTCTCTCTGGGTATTTCCAACTGAAATTATACCAGGTGCATTAACTGCTCTGCTGATTAGGGCCCAGCAGTTGGTCCTGGTTGCTTGGCAACCTTAAGCCTGCCTGAGGGAGGAGAGGGGGGAGGGGCTATTTTCACTGTTGTTGATGTATCAAATGCTATATGTTTAATGTCAGACATTTTATGCTTCTCTCTGACAGACACAAACACAGACAGTAACACACACATGCACACACACACACACATCTAACTACTTACTACTAGTTGTTTCACCTACTTTTCACACTTATACTATTCTACTTTTTTCAGCTAATTTCACACTTTTTTCTACTATTCTACTTTTTTCAGCTAATGTCACACTTTTTTCTACTATTCTACTGTTTTCTGCTAATTTCACACTTTATTATGCTATTCTACATTTTTCAGCTAATTTCACACATTATTATGCTATTCTACATATTTCGGCTAATTTCACAGTTTCTTCTACTATTCTACATATTTTAACTAATTTCACACTTTATTCTACTATTCTAATTACTTCAGCTAATTTCACAATTTATTCTACTATTCTACTTTTTTCAGCTAATTTCACACTTTATTATGCTATTCTACCTTTTTCAGCTAAGTTCACACTTTATTCTACTATTCTACTTTTTTCAGCTAATTTCACACTTTATTATGCTATTCTACTTTTTTCAGCTAATTTCACACTTTAGTATGCTATTCTACATATTTCAGCTAATTTCACACTTTATTCTACTATTCTACTTTTTTCAGCTAATTTCACACATTATTATGCTATTCTACTTTTTTCAGCTAATTTCACACTTTATTATACGATTCTAATTACTTCAGCTAATTTCACACTTTCTGATACTATTTTATTTTTTCAGCTAATTTCAGATAGAGAGACATTCAGACAGGTCACACACGCATGGACACACATACACACACACACACACACACACATCTAACTACTTCCACAAATTCTGTACTACAGAAATAAAAATCATATCGCTAAATTCAGCTCATTTAGGACATTACTACTACACTAACCTTCTACTAACCTTTTACAAACCTTCTACAATTTAAACTACTTCTCCTTCTCCTTACTAATTTCTACTATTTATATTTCACAAATTATGATACTACTACTATCTACTAGTTGTTTCAGCTACTTTCACACTCATAGTATTCTAATTACTTCAGCTAATTTCACACTTTATTCTACTATTCTACTTTTTTCAGCTAATTTCACACATTATTATGCTATTCTACATATTTCAGCTAATTTCACACTTTATTCTACTATTCTACTTTTTTCAGCTAATTTCACACATTATTATGCTACTCTACTTTTTTCACCTAATTTCACACTTTATTCTACTATTCTACTTTTTCAGCTAATTTCACACTTTTTTCTACTATTCTACTTTTTTCAACTAATTTAACACTTTATTATGCTATTCTACTTTTTTCAGCTAATTTCACACATTATTATGCTATTCTACATATTTCAGCTAATTTCACACTTCATTCTATTATTCTACTTTTTCATCTAATTTCACACTTTATTCTACTATTCTACTTACTTCAGCTAATTTTACACTTTATTATACTATTCTAATTACTTCAGCTAATATCACACTTTATTCTATATTCTACTTATTTCAGCTAAACTTACACTTTATTATACTATTCTACATATTTCACACTTTCTTATGCTATTCTAATTACTTCAGCTAATTTCACGCTTTCTTATACTATTCTAACATTTTCCACAATTCTACCTTTTCATACAAATTTGTACAGTATTACACAACATTGTACCACTTCATACTGTTCTGTTCTCTATATACATTGTTTGGCCTTTTCAAGCTTTATTGTATACAGACAGCGAAAGAGTGACAGGTATGTGGGAACGCCGTGCGACGACGGGCGGCAGGGGGCCCCCACACCGTATTTCCGCAGGAAATGCAGTTTTCTAGTTATTATTATTATTATTATTGGTGTGGGGGGCCAGGGTCCTACAAAAACAAAACTTATATCACTAAATTCAGCTCATTGAGGACATTCCTGCTTAAATTCAACTTTTTTCTACTATTAATATTTTACAAATTATTCAACTTTTTCTACAATTTTTTTCCCATTTGAAATACATTGTACAAACTTCAAATCTTTCTACAAAACTTCTACAAACATTCTACATTTTGAACTACTTCTACTACTACTACAGACTTCATTCAAACTTCAAATTGTACACAAAATATTAAACTATTAAACTCGTATTTAACTTTTTAAAAAATCTTTTACCATTTTTAAACTATGAAGGCTCAAAGGTGAGAAGGGTTTTGATCAAAATTCAGGACTTATAATGGGTGTGTATTGGACGGAATCTTTTGGGCCACAGTGGATGACATCATCAGCTAGAGTGTGGAGGAGAGAAAAAATCAGTCAAAAAATAAAACGTAAACTGCTCCTGTGGCCACACATTTCACACTACAGACACGATTTATACATAAAAACGTAGGAAAATTTGTCAGCGTCGCATAGATGCCACTGCTGAAGCTGTGAGTATTATAGTTTTGGCCTGACACACAGAGATTCCCCACCCACACCCCTCCACACCTCCATAGGCGGCAATGTTAATTTGAGAGGAGAAATTACCAGAAGCAGCAGGGAGCATCTGCTCTTTACCTGACGACCCAGACCAGAGTTTTTAACATTTCGCTCTCAAACTGGGCACAGAACTGGTCGAGAAGTAGCCGCCGATCACGAATATTTCGGCTTTTGGATACGACACACCGTTTGGCATTTAATGCCACTTGTTCGTGGGGCTTGATTTTGGTTCCTCTCTCCCTCTCTGGGCATTTGCAACTGAAATTATACCAGGTGCATTAACTGCTCTGCTGATTAGGGCCCAGCAGTTGGTCCTGGTTGCTTGGCAACCTTAAGCCTGCCTGAGGGAGGAGAGGGGGGAGGGGCTATTTTCACTGTTGTTGATGTAATCAATGACTATCAAGGCTACATCTTTAATGTCGGCCATGTTATGCTTCTCTCTCACAGACACAAACAATAGAAAGACACACAGACAGTAACACACACATGCACACACACACACACACGCACACACACACACACATACGCATCATATTGCTAAATTCAGCTCATTTTCGGACATTACTACTACACTAACCTTCTACAAACTAACCTTCTAGTAACCTTTGACAAACTTTCTACAATTTAAACTACTTCTCCTTCTCCTTACTAATTTCTACTATTTATATTTCACAAATTATTACACTACTACTATCTACTAGTTGTTTCAGCTACTTTCACACTTATACTATTCTACATTTTTCAGCTAATTTCACACTTAATTCTACTATTCTACTTTTTTCAGCTAATTCACACATTATTATGCTATTCTACACATTTCAGCTAATTTCACACTTTATTCTACTATTCTACTTTTTTCAGCTAATTTCACACTTTATTATTCTATTCTACATATTTCAGCTAATTTCACACTTTATTCTACATTATTTCAGCTAATTTCACACATTATTCTACTATTCTACTTTTTCATCTAATTTCACATGTTATGTAAAATTATTTCAGCTAATTTTACACTTTATTATACTATTCTACTCATTTCAGCTAATTTTTCACTTTATTACACTATTCTACATATTTCACACTTTGTTACTATTCTAATTACTTCAGCCAATTTCACACTTTCTTATACTATTCTACTTATTTCCGCTAATTTCACACTTTATTCTACTATTCTACTTTTTCATCTAATTTCACACTTTATTCTACTATTCTACTTTTTTCAGCTAATTTCACACTTTATGGTGACTATTCTACTTATTTCATCTAATTTCACACTTTATTCTACTATTCTACTTTTTCATCTAATTTCACACTTTATTCTACTTTTTCATCTAATTTCACACATTATTCTACTATTCTACTTTTTTCAGCTAATTTCACACTTTATGGTACTATTCTACTTATTTCAGCTAACTTCACACATTATTATGCTATTCTACTTTTTCAGATAATTTCACACTTTATTCTACTATTCTGCTCATTTCAGCTAATTTCACACTTAATTCTACTATTCTACTTTTTTCAGCTAATTTCACACTTTATTATACTATTCTAATTACTTCAACTAATTTCACACTTTCTGATACTATTTTATTTTTTCAGCTAATTTCAGATAGAGAGACACACAGACAGTCACACACGCATGCACACACATACACACACACACACACACACACACACATCTAACTACTTCCACAAATTCTGTACTACAGAAATAAAAATCATATCGCTAAATTCAGCTCATTTAGGACATTACTACTACACTAACCTTCTAACCTTTTACAAACCTTCTACAATTTAAACTACTTCTCCTTCTCCTTACTAATTTCTACTATTTATATTTCACAAATTATGATACTACTACTATCTACTAGTTGTTTCAGCTACTTTCACACTCATAGTATTCTAATTACTTCAGCTAATTTCACACTTTATTCTACTATTCTACTTTTTTCAGCTAATTTCACTCATTATTCTACTATTCTACTTTTTTCAGCTAATTTCACACAATATTATGCTACTCTACTTTTTTCAGCTAATTTCACACTTTATTCTACTATTCTACTTTTTTCAGCTAATTTCACACTTTTTTCTACGATTCTACTTTTTTCAACTAATTTCACACATTATTATGCTATTCTACTTTTTTCAGCTAATTTCACACATTATGCTATTCTACATATTTCAGCTAATTTCACACTTCATTCTATTATTCTACTTTTTCATCTAGTTTCACACTTTATTCTACTATTCTACTTACTTCAGCTAATTTTACACTTTATTATACTATTCTAATTACTTCAGCTAATATCACACTTTATTCTATATTCTACTTATTTCAGCTAAATTTACACTTTATTATACTACTCTACATATTTCACACTTTCTTATGCTATTCTAATTACTTCAGCTAATTTCACGCTTTCTTATACTATTCTAACATTTTCCACAATTCTACCTTTTCATACAAATTTGTACAGTATTACACAACATTGTACCACTTCATACTGTTCTGTTCTCTATATACATTGTTGGCCTTTTCAAGCTTTATTGTATACAGACAGCGAAAGAGTGACAGGTATGTGGGACGCCGTGCGACGACGGGCGGCAGAGGGCCCCCACACCGTATTTCCGCAGGAAATGCAGTTTCTAGTTATTGGTGTGGGGGCCCAGAGGGCTCCCACACTATTGTTCTTCAAATCTTTATTATTATTATTATTATTGGTGTGGGGGCCCATATTGTTCTTCAAATCTTTATTATTATTATTATTATTATTATTATTTTTCTTCTTCCGTACGTTTTACGGTACCCCAAGGATCCTACAAATTTTGTCCTACAAAAACAAAACTTATATCACTAAATTCAGCTCATTCAGGACATTCCTGCTTAAATTCAACTTTTTTCTACTATTAATATTTTACAAATTATTCAACTTTTTCTACAAATTTTTTCCCATTTGAAATACATTGTACAAACTTAAAATCTTTCTACAAAACTTCTACAAACATTCTACATTTTAAACTACTTCTACTACTACTACAGACTTCATTCAAACTTCAAATTGTACACAAAATATTAAACTATTAAACTCGTATTTAACTTTTTTAAAAATCTTTTACCGTTTTTAAACTATGAAGGCTCAAAGGTGAGAAGGGTTTTGATCAAAATTCAGGGTTTATAATGGGTGTGTATTGGACGGAATCTTTTGGGCCACAGTGGATGACATCATCAGCTAGAGTGTGGAGGAGAGAAAAAATCGGTCAAAAAATAAAACGTAAACTGCTCCTGTGGCCACAAATTTCACACTACAGACACGATTTATACATAAAAACGTAGGAAAATTTGTGAGCGTCGCATAGATACCACTGCTGAAGCTGTGAGTATTATAGTTTTGGCCTGACACACAGAGATTCCCCACCCACACCCCTCCACACCTCCATAGGCGGCAATGTTAATTTGAGAGGAGAAATTACCAGAAGCAGCAGGGAGCATCTGCTCTTTACCTGACGACCCAGACCAGAGTTTTTAACATTTCGCTCTCAAACTGGGCACAGAGCTGGTCGAGAAGTAGCCGCCGATCACAAATATTTCGGCTTTTGGATACGACACACCGTTTGGCATTTAATGTTGTCTGTTCGAGGCCCTTCATTTGCTTTCTCTCTCCCTCTCTCTGGGTATTTCCAACTGAAATTACACCAGGTGCATTAACTGCTCTGCTGATTAGGGCCCAGCAGTTGGTCCTGGTTGCTTGGCAACCTTAAGCCTGCCTGAGGGAGGAGAGGGGGGAGGGGCTATTTTCACTGTTGTTGATGTATCAAATGCTATATGTTTAATGTCGGCCATTTTATGCTTCTCTCTCACAGACACAAACACAGACAGTAACACACACACACACACACACACACACATCTAACTACTTACTACTAGTTGTTTCAGCTACTTTCACACTTATACTATTCTACTTTTTTCAGCTAATTTCACACTTTATTCTACTATTCTACTTTTTTCAGCTAATTTCACAATTTATTATACTATTCTACATGTTTCACACTTTATTATACTATTGTATATACTTCTGCTAATTTCACACTTTATTCTACTATTCTACTTTTTCATCTAATTTCACACTTTATTCTACTTTTTTCAGCTAATTTCACACTTTATGGTACTATTCTACTTATTTCATCTAATTTCACACTTTATTCTAATATTCTACTTTTTCATCTAATTTCACACTTTATTCTACTTTTTCGTCTAATTTCACACATTATTCTACTATTCTACTTTTTTCAGCTAATTTCACACTTTATGGTACTATTCTACTTATTTCAGCTAATTTCACACATTATTATGCTATTCTACTTATTTCAGCTAATTTCACACTTTATTATACTATTCTACTTTTTCAGATAATTTCACACTTTATTATGCTATTCTACTTTTTTCAGCTAATTTCATAAATTATGCTATTCTACTTTTTTCAGCTAATTTCACACTTTATTCTACTATTCTACTTTTTTCAGCTAATTTTCATATTTTTATTATACTATTCTGCCTTTTTAAGCTAATTGGCTTTCTTATACTATTCTAATACAATTCTACCTTTTCATACAAATTCCTAAAGAAATTCACAGCATTGTACCACTTCATACTGTTCTATTCATAGACACACATACCTGGCAACTTCCTAAACTTCTACCTTTACATACAAATTTCTATAGTATTACACAACATTGTACCACTTCATGCTATTCTACTGTTTTCAGCTCATTTCACATTGTTAGATATGTATTATTTGGCCTTTTCAAGGTTTATTGTGTAGAGATGGCTAGAGAGTGGCAGGAATGTGGGGAGAGTTGCTTGGCAACCTTAAGCCTGCCTGAGGGAGGAGAGGGGGGAGGGGCTATTTTCACTGTTGTTGATGTATCAAATGCTATATGTTTAATGTCGGCCATTTTATGCTTCTCTCTCACAGACACAAACACAGACAGTAACACAGACATGCACACACACACATCTAACTACTTACTACTAGTTGTTTCACCTACTTTCACACTTATACTATTCTACGTTTTTCAGCTAATTTCACACTTTTTTCTACTATTCTACTTTTTTCAGCTAATTTCACACTTTTTTCTACTATTCTACTGTTTTCAGCTAATTTCACACTTTATCATGCTATTCTACATTTTTCAGCTAATTTCACACATTATTATGCTATTCTACTTATTTCAGCTAATTTCACACTTCATTCTACTATTCTACTTTTGTCAGCTAATTTCACATATTATGCTATTCTACTTATTTCAGCTAATTTCACACTTTATTCTACTATCCTTCTTATTTCAGCTAATTTCACACTTTATTATACTATTCTACTTTTTTCAGCTAATTTTACACATTATCATGCTATTCTACTTTTTTCAGCTAATTTCACACTTTATTCTACTATCCTTCTTATTTCAGCTAATTTCACACTTTATTCTACTATTCTACTTTTTTTTCAACTAATTTCACACTTTAGTCTACTATTCTACTTTTTTCAGCTGATTTCACGCATTATTATGTTGTTCTACATATTTCAGCTAATTTCACACTTAATTCTGCTATTCTACATATTTCAGCTAATTTCACACTTTATTCTACTATTCTACATATTTCAGCTAATTTCACACTTTATTATGCTATTCTACTTTTTTCAGCTAATTTCACACATTATTATGCTATTCTACATATTTCAGCTAATTTCACACTTTATTATGCTATTCTACATTTTTCAGCTAATTTCACACTTTATTATGCTATTCTACTTTTTTCAGCTAATTTCACACTTTATTATGCTATTCTACATATTTCAGCTAATTTCACACTTTATTCTACTATTCTAATTACTTCAGCCAATTTCACACTTTCTTATACTATTCTAACATTTTCTACAATTCTACCTTTTCATACAAATTTTTACAGTATTACACAACATTGTACCACTGCATACTGTTCTACTGTTTTCAGATCATTTCACATTTTTTAGATATGCATTGTTTGGCCTTTTCACGCTTTATTGTATACAGACGGCGAAAGAGTGACAGGTATGTGGAAACGCCGTGCGACGACGGGCGGCAGAGGGCCCCCACACCGTATTTCCGCAGGAAATGCAGTTTTCTAGTTATTGGTGTGGGGGCCCAGAGGGCTCCCACACTATTGTTCTTCAAATCTTTATTATTATTATTATTATTATTGGTGTGGGGGCCCAGAGGGCTCCCACACTATTGTTCTTCAAATCTTTATTATTATTATTATTATTATTATTATTATTGGTGTGGGGGCCCAGAGGGCTCCCACACTATTGTTCTTCAAATCTTTATTATTATTATTATTATTATGATTATTATTATTTTTTCTTCTTCCGTACGTTTACGGTACCCCAAGGATCCTACAAATTTTGTCCTACAAAAACAAAACTTATATCACTAAATTCAGCTCATTGAGGACATTCCTGCTTAAATTCAACTTTTTTCTACTATTAATATTTTACAAATTATTCAACTTTTTCTACAAATTTTTTCCCATTTGAAATACATTGTACAAACTTCAAATCTTTCTACAAAACTTCTACAAACATTCTACATTTTGAACTACTTCTACTACTACTACAGACTTCATTCAAACTTCAAATTGTACACAAAATATTAAACTATTAAACTCGTATTTAACTTTTTTAAAAATCTTTTACCGTTTTTAAACTATGAAGGCTCAAAGGTGAGAAGGGTTTTGATCAAAATTCAGGATTTATAATGGGTGTGTATTGGAAAGAATGTTTTGGGCCACAGTGGATGACATCATCAGCCAGAGTGTGGAGGAGAGAAAAAATCGGTCAAAAAATAAAACGTAAACTGCTCCTGTGGCCACAAATTTCACACTACAGACACGATTCCTACATAAAAACGTAGGAAAATTTGTCAGCGTCGCATAGATACCACTGCTGAAGCTGTGAGTATTATAGTTTTGGCCTGACACACAGAGATTCCCCACCCACACCCCTCCACACCTCCATAGGCGGCAATGTTAATTTGAGAGGAGAAATTACCAGAAGCAGCAGGGAGCATCTGCCTCTTTACCTGGCGACCCAGACCAGAGTTTTTTTAACATTTCGCTCTCAAACTGGGCACGGAACTGGTCGAGAAGTAGCCGCCGATCACGAATATTTCAGCTTTTGGATACGACACACCGTTTGGCATATTTCGCCACGTCTTCGCAGCCCTTCATTTGCTTTCTCTCTCCCTCTCTCTGGGTATTTCCAACTGAAATTATACCAGGTGCATTAACTGCTCTGCTGATTAGGGCCCAGCAGTTGGTCCTGGTTGCTTGGCAACCTTAAGCCTGCCTGAGGGAGGAGAGGGGGGAGGGGCTATTTTCACTGTTGTTGATGTATCAAATGCTATATGTTTAATGTCAGACATTTTATGCTTCTCTCTCACAGACACAAACACAGACAGTACACACACACACACACACACACACACACACACACACCTAACTACTTACTACTAGTTGTTTCAGCTACTTTCACACTTATACTATTCTACTTTTTTCATCTAATTTCACACTTTATTCTGCTATTGTACTTTTTAAAGCTAATTTCACACTTTATTATACTATTCTACATGTTTCACACTTTATTATATTATTGTAATTACTTCAGCTAATTTCACACTTTATTCTACTATTCTACTTTTTTCAGCTAATTTCACACTTTATTATACTATTCTACATATTTCAGCTAATTTCACACTTAATTCTACTATTCTACTTTTTTCAGCTAATTTCACACTTTATTATACTATTCTAATTACTTCAGCTAATTTCACACTTTCTGATACTATTTTATTTTTTCAGCTAATTTCAGATAGAGAGACACACAGTCACACACGCATGCACACACATACACACACACACACATCTAACTACTTCCACAAATTCTGTACTAAAGAAATAAAAATCATATCGCTAAATTCAGCTCATTTAGGACATTACTACTACACTAACCTTCTACTAACCTTTTACAAACCTTCTACAATTTAAACTACTTCTCCTTCTCCTTACTAATTTCTACTATTTATATTTCACAAATTATGATACTACTACTATCTACTAGTTGTTTCAGCTACTTTCACACTCATAGTATTCTAATTACTTCAGCTAATTTCACACTTCATTCTACTATTCTACTGTTTTCAGCTAATTTCACACATTATTATGCTATTTTACATATTTCAGCTAATTTCACACTTTATTCTACTATTCTACTTTTTTCAGCTAATTTCACATTTTTTCTACTATTCTACTTTTTTCAACTAATTTCACACATTATTATGCTATTCTACTTTTTTCAGCTAATTTCACACATTATTATGCTATTCTACATATTTCAGCTAATTTCACACTTCATTCTATTATTCTACTTTTTCATCTAATTTCACACTTTATTCTACTATTCTACTTACTTCAGCTAATTTTACACTTTATTATACTATTCTGATTACTTCAGCTAATATCACACTTTATTCTATATTCTACTTATTTCAGCTAAATTTACACTTTATTATACTGTTCTACATATTTCACACTTTCTTATGCTATTCTAATTACTTCAGCTAATTTCACACTTTCTTATACTATTCCAACATTTTCTACAATTCTACCTTTTCATACAAATTTCTACAGTATTACACAACATTGTACCACTTCATACTATTCTACTGTTTTCAGCTCATTTCACATTTTTTAGATATGCATTGTTTGGCCTTTTCAAGCTTTATTGTATACAGACAGCGAAAGAGTGACAGGTACGTGGGAACGCCGTGCGACGACGGGCGGCAAAGGGCCCCCACACCGTATTTCCGCAGGAAATGCAGTTTTCTAGTTATTATTTTTCTTCTTCCGTACGTTTTACGGTACCCCAAGGATCCTACAAATTTTGTCCTACAAAAACAAAACTTATATCACTAAATTCAGCTCATTGAGGACATTCCTGCTTAAATTCAACTTTTTTCTACTATTAATATTTTACAAATTATTCAACTTTTTCTACAAATTTTTTCCCATTTGAAATACATTGTACAAACTTCAAATCTTTCTACAAAACTTCTACAAACATTCTACATTTTGAACTACTTCTACTACTACTACAGACTTCATTCAAACTTCAAATTGTACACAAAATATTAAACTATTAAACTCGTATTTAACTTTTTTTAAAATCTTTTACCGTTTTTAAACTATGAAGGCTCAAAGGTGAGAAGGGTTTTGATCAAAATTCAGGGTTTATAATGGGTGTGTATTGGACGGAATGTTTTGGGCCACAGTGGATGACATCATCAGCTAGAGTGTGGAGGAGAGAAAAAATCGGTCAAAAAATTAAACGTAAACTGCTCCTGTGGCCACAAATTTCACACTACAGACATGATTTATACATAAAAACGTAGGAAAATTTGTCAGCGTCGCATAGATACCACTGCTGAAGCTGTGAGCATTATAGTTTTGGCCTGACACACAGAGATTCCCCACCCACACCCCTCCACACCTCCATAGGCGGCAATGTTAATTTGAGAGGAGAAATTACCAGAAGCAGCAGGGAGCATCTGCTCTTTACCTGACGACCCAGACCAGAGTTTTTAACATTTCGCTCTCAAACTGGGCACAGAGCTGGTCGAGAAGTAGCCGCCGATCACAAATATTTCGGCTTTTGGATACGACACACCCGTTTGGCATTTAATGTTGTCTGTTCGAGGCCCTTCATTTGCTTTCTCTCTCCCTCTCTCTGGGTATTTCCAACTGAAATTATACCAGGTGCATTAACTGCTCTGCTGATTAGGGCCCAGCAGTTGGTCCTGGTTGCTTGGCAACCTTAAGCCTGCCTGAGGGAGGAGAGGGGGGAGGGGCTATTTTCACTGTTGTTGATGTATCAAATGCTATATGTTTAATGTTGGACATTTTATGCTTCTCTCTCACAGACACAAACAGACAGATAGAGAGACACAGACAGGAACACACACACACACACACACACACACACACCTAACTACTTACTACTAGTTGTTTCAGCTACTTTCACACTTAAACTATTCTACTTTTTTCAGCTAATTTCACACTTTATTCTACTATTCTACATGTTTCACACTTTATTATACTATTGTAATTACTTCAGCCAATTTCACACTTTATTCTACTATTCTACTTTTTTCAGCTAATTTCACACATTATTATACTATTCTGCTTTTTTCAGCTAAATTCACACATTATTATACTATTCTGCTTTTTTCAGCTAAATTCACACTTAATTCTACTATTCTGCTTTTTTCAGCTAATTTCACACTTTATTCTACTATTCTACATTTTTCAGCTAATTTCACACTTTATTATGCTATTCTATATATTTCAGCTAATTTCACACTTTATTCTACTATTCTACTTTTGTCAGCTAATTTCACACTTTATTCTACTATTCTACTTTTTTCAGCTAATTTCACACTTTATTCTACTATTCTACTTTTTTCAGCTAATTTCACACTTTATTCTACTATTCTACTTTTTTCAGCTAATTTCACACATTATTATACTATTCTGCTTTTTTCAGATAATTTCGCACATTATTATGCTATTCTACATTTTCAGCTAATTTCACACTTTCTGATACTATTCTACTTATTTCAGCTAATTTCACACTTCATTCTACTATTCTACTTTTTTAAAAACTAATTTCACACTTTATTATGCTATTCTACTTTTTTCAGCTAATTTCACACATTATTATGCTATTCTACATATTTCAGCTAATTTCACACTTTATTCTACTATTCTACTTTTTTCAGCTAATTTCACACATTATTATGCTATTCTACATATTTCAGCTAATTTCACATTTTATTCTACTATTCTACTTTTTCATCTAATTTCACACATTATGTAAAATTATTTCAGCTAATTTTACACTTTATTATACTATTCTACATATTTCACACTTTGTTATACTATTCCAATTGCTTCAGCTAATTTCACGCTTTCTTATACTATTCTAACATTTTCTACAATTCTACCTTTACATACAAATTTCTACAGTATTACACAACATTGTACCACTTCATGCTATTCTACTGTTTTCAGCTCATTTCACATTGTTTAGATATGTATTATTTGGCCTTTTCAAGGTTTATTGTGTATAGATGGCTAAAGAGTGGCAGGAATGTGGGGAGAGAGAGGTATGTGGGAACGCCGTGTGACGACGGGCGGCAGAGGGCCCCCACACCGTATTTCCGCAGGAAATGCAGTTTTCTAGTTATTATTTTTCTTCTTCCGTACGTTTTACGGTACCCCCAAGGATCCTACAAATTTTGTCCTACAAAAACAAAACTTATATCACTAAATTCAGCTCATTCAGGACATTCCTGCTTAAATTCAACTTTTTTCTACTATTAATATTTTACAAATTATTCAACTTTTTCTACAAATTTTTTCCCATTTGAAATACATTGTACAAACTTAAAATCTTTCTACAAAACTTCTACAAACATTCTACATTTTAAACTACTTCTACTACTACTACAGACTTCATTCAAACTTCAAATTGTACACAAAATATTAAACTATTAAACTCGTATTTAACTTTTTTAAAAATCTTTTACCGTTTTTAAACTATGAAGGCTCAAAGGTGAGAAGGGTTTTGATCAAAATTCAGGGTTTATAATGGGTGTGTATTGGACGGAATGTTTTGGGCCACAGTGGATGACATCATCAGCTAGAGTGTGGAGGAGAGAAAAAATCGGTCAAAAAATAAAACGTAAACTGCTCCTGTGGCCACAAATTTCACACTACAGACACGATTTATACATAAAAACGTAGGAAAATTTGTGAGCGTCGCATAGATACCACTGCTGAAGCTGTGAGTATTATAGTTTTGGCCTGACACACAGAGATTCCCCACCCACACCCCTCCACACCTCCATAGGCGGCAATGTTAATTTGAGAGGAGAAATTACCAGAAGCAGCAGGGAGCATCTGCTCTTTACCTGACGACCCAGACCAGAGTTTTTAACATTTCGCTCTCAAACTGGGCACAGAGCTGGTCGAGAAGTAGCCGCCGATCACAAATATTTCGGCTTTTGGATACGACACACCGTTTGGCATATTTCGCCACGTCTTCGCAGCCCTTCATTTGCTTTCTCTCTCCCTCTCTCTGGGTATTTCCAACTGAAATTATACCAGGTGCATTAACTGCTCTGCTGATTAGGGCCCAGCAGTTGGTCCTGGTTGCTTGGCAACCTTAAGCCTGCCTGAGGGAGGAGAGGGGGGAGGGGCTATTTTCACTGTTGTTGATGCATCAAATGCTATATGTTTAATGTCGGCCATTTTATGCTTCTCTCTCACAGACACAAACACAGACAGTAACACACACATGCGCGCGCACACACACACACACACACATTAACTACTTCCACAAATTCTGTACTACAGAAATAAAAATCATATCGCTAAATTCAGCTCATTTAGGACATTACTACTACACTAACCTTCTACTAATCTTTTACAAACCTTCTACAATTTAAACTACTTCTCCTTCTCCTTACTAATTTCTACTATTTATATTTCACAAATTATGATACTACTACTATCTACTATTTGTTTCAGCTACTTTCATACTTATAGTATTCTAATTACTTCAGCTAATTTCACACTTTATTCTACTATTCTAATTACTTAAGCTAATTTCACACATTATTATGCTATTCTACATATTTCGGCTAATTTCACAGTTTCTTCTACTATTCTACATATTTTAACTAATTTCACACTTTATTCTACTATTCTACTTATTTCAGCTAATTTCACACTTTATTATACTATTCTACTTTTTTCAGCTAATTTCACACATTATTATGGTATTCTACATATTTCAGCTAATTTCACACTTCATTCTACTATTCTACTTATTTCAGCTAAATTTACACTTTATTATGCTATTCTACATATTTCACACTTTGTTATTCTAATCTAATTACTTTCACTAATTTCACGCTTTCTTATACTATTCTAACATTTTCTACAATTCTACTTTTTCATACAAATATGTACAGTATTACACAACATTGTACCACTTCATACTGTTCTACTGTTTTCAGCTCATTTCACATTTTTTAGATATGCATTGTTTGGCCTTTTCAAGCTTTATTGTATACAGACGGCGAAAGAGTGACAGGTATGTGGGAACGCCGTGCAACGACGGGCAGCAGAGGGCCCCCACACCGTATTTCCGCAGGAAATGCAGTTTTCTAGTTGTTATTGTTATTACCATTATTATTATTATTATTATTATTATCGTTGTTGTTATTGTTATTAATAGCAGTAGCAGCAGCAGCAGCAGTAGTAGTAGTAGTTGTTGTAGTAGGACAGTAGTACAACACGCCGTTCTACCAGGGGCACAGACATACAGGCAGAGCTCCAGGGCAGGGGGATCTCTGAAGGTGACGGTTGCCCAGGCAGAAGCGCACGCTCCTGGCTGTGAGAATGAGGGATGGGAGGGCCTGGTTCCTGGACATGTGTGGTGTGCAGCCACCTCTCTCTCTCTCTCTCTCTCTCTGCCGTTCTTTTATTCATCATATCATTATTCATCATTTATCATCATCATCACCGTCGTCATCATCAACACCACGACCACCACCACCATCAACATCATCATCACTATTGTTTTACCTTCTGTAAGTCCTCTATTGATCTACAGTAGGACTTGTTTTGACACACTTTGGAACTTAGAACCAGGATCAGAGTTCCGTGGCTTTGATCTTGGCTCTGGCTCCGCCTCCCTCTACATCCTCTATTTATAATCTCTGTAGGAGTTGTGGCTCCGCCTCCAGGACCTACCTGCCTGTGCGTGTGTGTGAGTGAGTGAGTGAGTACAAAGTGTGTACAATTTTTTAAAATACACATTTTTGAACTTTTGAGAAAATTGAAAAATGAAAAACAATATATAGCATAAAGTTTAAAACATTTATATCACACTCACAAACAAACAAAAAAAGTGTACAATTTTAAAACAAAATTAAATTACAACAGAACATGAACACTGGTACAAAAAAAAAATTGCGTTTTGAACAGATAAAATACAAAACACACAAACTTTGAACAAATTTTGTACAATTTATTAAAATACAAACTTTTGAACTTTTGACGCAACTTCAGCGCCATTGCTTTCGAAGTTCTGCATAAACATAATGAGGCATTGTCAGTATAAACACACACAAATTGAATTGGCGTGTTTTGTGTTTTTGATACTCACATAAGTGGACACAGCAGTTCTTATGTCAGGGAGCCCCATCTCTGATGAATACCTTATGAGATCTTTGGCCTCCCCGCGGCCGAGGGAGGAAAAAGAAATAAGGATTGGTCGGGACGGCCCGGGACCGGAGGCGGAGCCAAGTGCGGCACCACTCGTACTCCTCCGCCTCCAGGTACAACTGGGCCGTCCCAAATTTTCTGACTGTCTTGTATTCCAAGACCTGCAGAAGACAAAGTATGACAGAAAGCAGAGAGGTCAGTCAGCGGTATACTGTCACAGTCTGCTCCCCTTTCACCTGCCCCTCAGTAATTTTCCATTCCCTCTCCACTCATCTGCCAGCCACACCCTCCTCATCAGACCTACTCCCCTCACCTGCTTCCCATCACCAATCAAGCCAGTATTTAAGCTCTCCCTGCTCACTCACTCTCTGCCAGATTGTTCTACATGCTCACGCTAGACTCTCCAGCACGCTTCTCCGGACTGATCTCCCGTTGCCAATTCTGCGAGTTGGTGTTGGCCCAGCTACTGGTGGCTCGCTCCTGGTACGTCTGCCTCAACGCATGTCTACCTGCTTGCCAGACTGGTGTTCCCAGCCTAAGCCCCCAGACTTTCCCTGTGCCCAGAGAGACTACTTCCTTTGCTGTTGCTTTGCTATTGCTCTTCAAACTGCCAAGAGTAATAAAAGTGACTTTCCTGTATTACCTTCGTCCAGTGTCCTGCATTTGGGTTCTCCCTACACGCGTTACATATACAGCTGTGAAGACAACTTTTAACTGACATTAAAGATATCAAAATGAAGAGATCAATTTGTTACTCATTTTTAATGAGAGGAAATACACCCAAAGAAATTATAAGGATACTCACATTTATGAGGTACCCGGTCTCTTTTGTGCCAATTGCCTCCTTCACCTCCTTGACACGCATTCTCGTGAGGATGCCGGTCCGGTGTCTGTATATAGAGGACAGATAGGCCGCCAGGTACCCAAAGAATCTGTACCGAGATTTGGGATCTCTTGGTGGGGCCTTCTCGATGTCCTCTGAAACGAAAGTTAAAGAGAGAAGAGAACAAAGAGATTTTTTTTTACTTATTTTTATGGCACTGCAAAAAAATAAAAATAAAAAAACAAAAATAAATAAATAAAAATAGAGGGAGAGAAGAGAGGGACACTCAACAAGGAGTGAAGGAATTTTTTCTCTGGCCAGGGCCTGGCACCTGGCCAGGTCCTCCCTGTGCACCAGCTTTTGCCCCTTGGCCTGCTTAACCAGGGACTGGTGCCCAAGGACCGTCCGCCCCAGGTCTTTGTGGAGCTTGGCTCCCAGATCACCACCTTTGTTTGACCGCTGGTGATCCGGGAGTGCCTTGGGGAAGTCGCTCGAAAATACTCGAAAATACTCTATTTTACAAATACTTTGGCCCGGCTGATCTTGGAGACGGCGTTCTCCTTCATCTTGGAGGTCCCTTCAGGGCAAAAGACGAATGCCCTGTTTCCGTGCCGTGGACGGATCCAGGACTATGTCCTTCAGCTTCGACCCCCCCCTACTTTTGCCCCTGAAATAGGGGGTAATGGCTTTGAAGACCTCTTTGCTCTTTTTGTCAAAGGGCTGCTCTTCTTCCTAGAAGAACAAATCAAAACATTGTTAACACCAATGCTACATGACCACATAGCCTCATCGGTTCTACACTTGGTCAAGATTTATAGAATTATTGATGAACTAATCCATCTCACCTCCTCCGACTCTTGCAAATGTTTGGTCTTCATCCTTTTCGACTTCGACTAAATGATTACAGCACCATATCACATAAATTGGTTATCTTCTCACCTCAGCCTTAGAAGAAAAATGCAGCCTCCTCTTTGCCATCTGCTGGGGCTGGGGCTGGGGCTGCGGCTGCTGCTGCTGCTGCAGTGGCGGCTGGGGCTGGGGCTCGGGCTGCTGCTGCGGTGGCGGCTGCTTCTGGGGCTCCTCGGCGTCTGAGGAGTCCGAGGAGGGCTGCTGCTGTGGTGGTGGCGGCTGCTGCTGGGGCTCCTCGGAGTCCTCCGAGGATGGCGGCTGGGGCTTCCCCTTCGTCTTCCGCTGCGGCGGCTGCCACGACGCACCTGGCTCTGCAGAGGGAAAAACAAACAGCAAGAGAAAACAGGGGCGCAAATGAATGGCAATGTAATGATTTAGTTATTCAAAGAAATTGATTAGGGATAGATTGAACATTTGCTACTTATTTTTCATTCACTCACCTTAAGGTCTGCAACCTGCCGCTTCAGGCGCTTGACCTGTGCAGTCAGGTTGCGGATTTTCCTTTTCGATGTCCTGCAGGTCTGGCAGCGCTCTTCTTCCGATGCAGACTCAGCTGGGTCCGCCACATCCAGGCGAGTAGGCCGGCCAAGGCATGGATGGCAGCTGCCCTTTTAGCCTTTCGCCGCTCCTCAGCTATCTGCTTGACTGTGAGGTCCTTGTGGGCCTTTAAATGCTTTTCAACATTGAGTATGGTGGGGCTGCAGCCCAGGATGGGGCAGGGTCCCGGCGGGATGACCGTCCTGCCGGTGGCCATGCTATTTAATATGGCCCTTTCCTTGCCGTTTTTCATGAGGTGGGTCTCCCTCAGGTGTTTGGCCACCATCTGCAGCACTTTGCCGCAGATGGGGCACTCGCCTCTGGCTCTTGTTTTGGTCATCTATGAGATCAAAGACAGAAAAACTAGGCTCACTGACCAGGAGACTGTTTTTATTTAGTGCTTTAAAGTGTTGTATACAGAAGTTGACGTGAGTTGCTAACACACACAAAGAAAAAGTGAACATGCATGTAATTAACAGCAATTGTGGCAACCATCCAAGTCACCAACACAAAGTTCAGCCTGAAAAAACATCCCAAATACACACACACAAATACACTATATTTAGTGCTTTAAAGTGTGAGTCTGAAAAAATTAACATGCACGTAATTAAAAAAAAAAAAAAAATTCTCTTTGATCATCATCATATTAGACACGGCATACACCCTGTACTCGTCCATGTATGAATCTGTAAAGATGGTTAATGAATGTAGCGTGAACACACTCCACCACACACCTACACAAATACACTGTGTTCTTTCTTACCCATGGAGGTTCCCAGGACAATGTCCCAGAGTTTGGACCCCCTACTTCTGCCCCTGAAGTAGGGGGCAATGGCTCTGAAAACTTTTTTCAGGCCCTTGTCCATAGGATGCTGTTGTTCCTAGAAGAACTAATCAAAACATTGTTAACACCAATGCTACATGACCACATAGCCTCATCGGTTCTACACTTGGTCAAGATTTATAGAATTATTGATGAACTAATCTATCTCACTCACCTCCTCTGATTGCTCCAAAGTGGCAGGGGCACGGGAAGATGCCAAATGTTTAGTTTTAGCCAACTTCTTTTTGGGGGGCTCGTCGCGGCTCTCCTGGGTAGAGACAGAAAAACAGTCTCAATACCAACATGATTGAGTGACATACTTTGGGCTTCGACTAAATGATTAGGGCACCGTATCACACTAATCGGTTATCTTCTCACCTCAGCCTCTGAAGAAAACTGCAGCCTCCTTTTGGAGGTCTTGGACGGCTGCTGCTGCTGCTGCTGCTGTGGCTCCTCAGATGTCTCAGACTATGATGGCTGGGGCTGGGGCTGGGGCTGCTGCGGCTCTTCAGAGTCTGAGGGAGAAACAAACAGCAAGAGAAAACAGGGCTGCAAATGAACGGCAATGTAATTTTTTAGTGAGAAGAGAGGGAGTAATTTCACACAGTTCCTGAATGCAGACACCGTGAGCTTTCCTCTCATATACGGTGTATTACGGTAGCCCATTGCACTTGCGAGTGACAGCTGTCCAATCACAGACCAGATTACATGGTCATAACATACAATGGTGCGTTAAAACTGTCAGATATTGAAAGATTTAAGTTGTTCTGAAAAAAAAAAGAAACCAAGCAATAACTCCTCACATATTTTTTACAGCCAAAATAACAAAAATAGTCCAGACGGCCTATATTAGGCCTCGGTGTTAAAGGGTTAAAGATCTGGGGGGTGCAGCCCAGGATGGGGCAGGGTCCCCGCTGGATCACTGTTCTCCCGGTGGCCATATTATTTAGAATTGCCCTCTCTTTGGCGTTTTGATCAGGTGGGTCTCCCTCAAGTGCTCCACCACCATCTGCAGCGTTTTGCCGCAGATGGGGCACGTGCCAGTTGCTCTGGTTTTTGTCATCTATGAAATCAAAGACAGAAAAACTACTGACCGATGTTTCTTCATTTTACACACAAACTGCATATCTAGACGATCAGGAAAGTCTCTAGATGCCCAAACTTAAGTCGGTTCAATGATTGGAAATACGGTTTGGCCAGATATCCTTCCTGTTCGAGGCGTGGTCTCAGCATTTTCTCTCTGTCTTCCAACTGACATTTGAACAGGCATACTCACAGCCCGGCGACAGCCAACAACAGTTATTGTCAGTTAATTTGAATTTGTCAAAAAATGATAGAGACAGGAGAGCAGCTAGCGCATTAGCACTAGCCATTAACTGACAGAGAGTAACAGGCAGGCAGACATTTTCTGCGGTGACCGTCAATCTGTGTTTCTGTTTAAATCTGCTGTTGCTGTGCCTATGATGCAACATATATCAGTCATCTGATTTGACAGTGAATCCAGCAGGACTGTGTTAAATCATAACATAATTTCTAGCCACTAAAAATTAAAGACATGCTAATTTCTAACACTAGGCAGCCATTTTAGCAGTTATTGGCACTGAATTTGAACTTGTCTGACTAAAATGACAGACAGCAGAGCAGCTAGCGCTAGCCTCTAACTAACAGACAGTAACCCAGACACAGAGACAGACCGACACAAACAAGCACACACGCAGAGACAGACAAGACAAACACACCACACACACACACAGACACACCTAACAACGTCCACATAATTTTGTTATGACCCAGGGTCATAATTTAGTGTTGTTATTTTTGTGTCATTGTTCCTCCCTGCCTAGTGGTGGTGCTACCACCTTAGGGTCTCTCCCTCTCTCCAGGTGCTGCCTGCCAATTGGTTAATGGACTGGTGGATCAGCTATAAATGGCCGCCGCTGGATTCAGTCTGTCTCTTCTCTTGACCTTACTCCCAATGGCACCAGGCTGTATTGTATTGTATTGTATTGTATTGTATTGTATTGTATTGTATTGTATTGTATTGTATTGTGTTGCGTTGCATTGCATTGCATTGCATCGCATCGCATCGCATCGTATTGTATTGTGTTCTGTTCTGTTCTGTGAAGTTGTACTGGTCTGCCTTAGCAGACTTTAGCTTAGCAGTCCAGGTAGTAGTAGGGGTGAGTAGCTCTTTTGGTTTGTCTCCTTTTTCTCCTGTTTTTTCATAGGGAGGCAGGTTAGAACCCTGTATTTTGTTTTCTTGTTTTGGTTAGGTAAGTTAGTTTTGGTCAGATTGTTTTGGTTGTTGTTTTGGGCCATGCTCACCCTGAAGCTTTAAACTACCACCTTTTGAAATAATAACAAATCACAATGGAAGAATAAATGATCTTTGGTTGGACTGCAGCTCTGTGGCCTTGGTCATTCTTGGGAGTGGGGAAAGAGGGGAGCACCCTTTTCTTATGTTCGGTTCCCCTAGGCCGGACGTAACATGAAGTGGGGGCTCGTCCGTTCTTTCTCTTTGATTGATCTGTGTTAGTTCGCTTTATTTCCCACTAGTAGTCTTTGCTTGTCTGTTTGGCAGTTTTTTTTCGGAAGTGAAATGGAGTTCAAATTAGCGTTTGTGGCTAATCCGACCCCAGAGGTGTTAAAAAAAGTGTAAAAGGGCTGATTTGTGCCTCATCGCTAGTTTCTTTGCGGTGCCTGTGTCATCTAACACAAAGAAGGAAGAGTTATATGAGCTGCTCTATGAAAAGTTGACTGAAAGGGGATGGATTGGGGAGCCAGCTCCCACGGATGGAGTTGAGCTGGGTGATCTGGCTGGTGTTCCTTCCACAATCCCAACCTCCCAGTCCCAAACTGGCATGAATGCCGAAGAGCTAAGGCTCACCGTCCGTATAAAGGAGGTGGAGGTGAGACAGCGGGAGTTAGTGGTGGAAACCATGCATCTAAAATTAAGGGCTCTGGAGTTAGAGCGGGGAGCCGCTGCAACTGCCAGTCCTTTACCCATGCAGACACCCACGCCCAGTCCTCACGACGGCTTTGATGTGAGCAGGCACATTGCTCTAGTTCCTCCATTCAGAGAGTCTGAAGTAGACTCCTATTTCAGTGCGTTTGAGCGCATCGCCGCTACTCTACATTGGCCAAAGAGTGTGTGGCCTCTGTTACTCCAGTGTAAGTTAGTTGGGAAAGCACAGGAAGTGTGCAATTCTTTGTCCATTGAAGACAGCCTTAATTATGAA
The DNA here is from genome assembly GCA_023373845.1 of Nibea coibor. Lineage (NCBI taxonomy): Eukaryota > Metazoa > Chordata > Actinopteri > Sciaenidae > Nibea > Nibea coibor. The sequence continues at coordinate 2,819,812 of CM041722.1, read as the reverse complement.
ATTGTGAAAGCCACTGTCCTTAGAGCTTATGAATTGGTACCAGAAGCATACCGACAAAAATTTAGGAATTGTGGAAAAACTGCCAATCAGACGTATGTTGAGTTTGCCAGAGAGAAGAGCACTTTGTTTGATAAATGGTGCCAGGCCAGTAAAGTAACAACTTTTGACGCTTTGCGAGAACTCAATTTGTTAGAGGAATTTAAAAACCGACTTCCTGGAAAAAATTGTCATTTACCTGAATGAGCAAAAAGTCACCTGTTTCACTGATGCTGCTGTACTTGCCGATGAGTTTTTGTTGACTCACAAAAGTGTTTTTTCTTCCCCAGTGTGCCGTGATTCAGTCCCCATTGGCCGGAGCCGTAGGTCACCCAAAAACTCCTATCGTAACCCTACTGATGACATTGAGAAACAATGTGTTTCTATTGCCATGAGCAGGGTCACCTCATCGCTGTCTGTCCCACTCTTAAGAAAAAAAGGACAATCTCAGAATGGCAAAACACCATCCTCAATTGGCTTCATACAAGCTAAACCACGACACCAGCAAAGTATGGATATGATAGACGAAATTGATCAAGATTTCAAACCATTCATTACACAGGGTTCTGTTTCTCTTCAAGGTTTAGATAAACCAGTTCCAATTACTATCCTGCAGGATACCGGAGCGAAACAGTCCCTAATGTGTGAAGGTGTTCTCCCTTTTTCAACTCAGACTTACTGTGGTTCTGACGTTATAGTATGGGGGGTGAAGTTAAGTACTGTACTTGCCCCATTGCATTTTGTTCAGTTAATTTATTTCTGTAGTACAAAATTTGTCACCAGATTCGGCTCAGTTAGGACATTACTACTACACTGACCTCATACAAACCTTTTACAAACCGTCTACAATGAGCTAACGCACTAGCTGCTCATTGTATGTGTGTGTGTATGTGACACCAGACACACACACACCCCTAACCTTCCACAAATTTTGTACTACAGAAATAAATATTACTCTCTATTACTATCACTAGATTCAGCTCATTTAGGACATTACTACGACACTGACCTTATACAAACCTTCTACACATCGTATTAAAGACATGATATTTGCGAACATTAGCAGCTAGCACTAACGTAATTTTCCGTGGGAATTTTCTAGTTTAATTAGCTGCGTCTGCTCTTGCTCCCTTAAACAGAATGAAATGTACAACATGTTTCTTTTGGCCGTCAGTTGGTACTTAACGTAGCCATTGCATGTATAAGTAATTAGTAAAAGTATAGGTAGTAATAAGTAAAAGTAATTAAATATAAAAACCCAATACTTACATTTAAAAAAGGTAAATTCCTTGCCGCTTGGTGTCGCCTCTTTGTGACGCCATTGTTTAAATTTTCCCGGCACTGAACAGCGGCGTGCAAAGGATCTTGGGATATGTGAGGCCGCGAAGAATAGTTGCGGTGCATCCTCAAAAGAGAGGGAAAAGAAGGCTGCATTTGAAGGAACCTTTGAATTGGGACAACCTTCGTGCAGCGTTGTGACGTAATCGCCTTCACATGCGTCCTTCGAAGCATGAGACACAGCTCTGAACTCAGCTACACCTGGAGCTGGAAGGCAACACTCTCCAAGAGAGTGCAGGTCCTTTAAAAACAGACTCTCAATATATAAAAGTAATGTTTGATTTTCAAATAAAGTGTATGGAACATAAACACATGCTTTTGAGTAAACATAATCATTTTAATATGTGAAACCAATGTCCATATTTCATTCATGTAAATCCAAATTTTTTAATCTTTTTTTTCCAGTGTACACTGAAGAAGGTGCAGGGTCAGAGAATTATGCTTTTTCTGACTGTTGACGAGCTGAGAGTTAACTTCAGCAACCTTCAGCCCTGGACGATGACTCTTCATGCAGAATCCATTCCTGATCACAGATGTCAGGGGGTTCTGAGACAAAGCGACACACCTCTTCAATGGGCAAATCCTGGGCCTCTCCAGATGGAATGGACTGATTTCCGGGGAGATATGGCTCTGAAACAGTATTTGAAGGACTGACACTGCCACCTTCTGGTTAAAAAAAAAAAAAAAAAAAATCCCTGAAGCAGCTTTCCCAGTCCTGAGGAAAGTGGTTCTGCACATGCTGACTATGTTTGGCTCCACGTACAGTTGTTAGACAGCTTTCTCCTTCATTAACATTGTAACAAATATGTGCCATGTGGATGGCAATTTCAGCCCAGATTTTAAATCCTGACAGACCAAGGAAGAGCTCACTTCTCTTACTGAAGAAGAAAGTAGGCAGTGGGATATGAGGGAAAGAAAGAGAGGAAGATACAGTCATGGCCAAAACTGTTGACACCCTGCTAATCCTGTCACATGATGCACTACATGATCTCTCTCGTCTCTTCACCCTTTGGAAACATTTTTGGGCCACTCTTCTTTTCCCAACTGCTCCAGATGGTTCAGATTTGATGGGTTCCTTCTCCTCATGCTGTTTTGAGATCTCTGCACAGGTGCTCTAAGGGATTTAGATTTGGACTCCTTGTTAAACCCTTTTTAGTGCCCTTTGAAGTATGCTTTGGGTCATTGTGCTGCTGTAAGACCCATGACCTCTGATGGACACCCAGGCCCCAGAATCCTATGGTAGCCTTTCATAATGTTCCTGATGCTGCAGCATCCTACCATATTAAGAAGGGAGAGTAATTCGATAACTGGATACAGGTGTGTCAATTACTCTCATCTGGTACTGCTCTCCTGAGCCTTCCCACAGCTCTCCCCTGCAGCTGATGCACCATGCCCCTCCACAGTATTTTACTTGCTCAGATTTGGTCATTTTCCTGGTTTATGTTCTTCTAAACATGCTTCTACATGTGTAAATATGCTATGTATTTAATTTGTTTCAGTTTTGTCTGTTTTTGTGATCAGTAGTTTACACGGGGTATTTTATTTTGAAAATCACTTGATTCTCTATGCTTTTTCTGTGTCTGGTTTCTGCCCACTCAAGGCGCTCTGTTTAAATTGACGCGGGCTGCTTGCAGCTTCCATCAATAATAGAACAGCCGCATGAGAACTGAGCAGAGGCCTGCTTCTGGGACGCTTCTGAACTGGACCGTGGTGGAGCCAGACCAGAATGGCTGTGTATCACTCCGGCAGACGCGGCACACATGCAACGCTACAGATCTGGTGTAATTTGGGGGTTACACTCTAAGCATTAAAGACTAACTATGGCTTTCTTTTCTCGCAGCCAAACAAAAAAATGCCACACAACAAGACAGAGCAGCCAGCTTATATTACTTACTAGTGAACACGTCCAGCACGACATCTGTCTTTCAGCTTTTCCTTTCATGAAGCTTCATGCATCCAATGCTTATAAGATTTACTTCTTGCTTGTTTACCCTTTTCTCTTCTCCACTTCTTCCATCAGGTTCTGTTCGGTCTCTATCCATCCTTGAACATGCCAACATTTTCTTAAGTGTTGACATAATGTTGGCATGCTCTAGAATAGTAAATAGACTGTGTTCATATTGAACATTACTATGCACTCTTCCGACCACTCGAAGTGATTTTTCTATACTTTTTTGTATCTCATTAACCCATTCACACATTCATCCATTAATGCCATGCAAAGTTCCAACTGCTCATCAGTTTCTGGTATCTTGACCAAGGACAGTTTGAGACGCAGCCTGGAGGAGCCGGGGATTGGATTGACCTGCTCCCTCACCTCCTGAGCCACAGCCGCCCTGACAGCTGTGCGGCCAAAACTCTGTTGGCATGTTCCACTATGTTGGCATGTCCTAGACTGTTAGAATGTTCTTAAGTTTTACCATGTTCCAGAATGTTGACATGTTCTAGAATCTTTGCATGGTTTAGAATCCTAGCATGTAGAGTTGAGCGGGATACTCTGCTTTATCTGTACTGGATACTTATTTCAGCTCTTTTGCTGAGTACGAGTATTATAGGAGTAATACGAGTAAATCTCTGTGCTCGAATTGAACGAAAATCCTCATTGGATAGTTTTTTGTTTTTTTTTTGACTTCATGCACTGAGTGACTGACACTTATTTGCTTAAAAAATAAGGTAGTAGTGGTATGAATAATATTACAAATTAAGCTTCACACACACAAACTCTCTCTGTCTTAATCACATGTGTGGAAATAAAAAAAAACACACTTATCATAAAAAGAAAGATTGAAAACTCGGGTTCATTACATTTTACTTCATAATTGCAACTGCATGTGTTGTATTCATTGCTGCAGAACTGTAAATAGTTTGTTTGCCATCATGATCTGAAGCTCAATGCTGATGCTGTCCTGTAAATAGCTTTCTAATCAGCAATAAATATAACAATTTCTGATCAACCCAAATCAATTGCATTGCTAAAATAACATACTGGTTAAAGCCCCACCCATTTCAAGACAACCCGACCACCACCCACTCCAAGTACAGATACGGATACAGATATCATACACAACACCCTGCAAAAGTGTTTATCACTGTGTTCCCAAGAGCCACACAGGAAGGCAGTAACCGTATGCTGCAATGCCACAGTTTGCACCTCAATATGGAACAGTACTAAGGTTTGAGGCTAGAGTGCTCTTCCTAACACAGTGGATTGGCGTGAGCTGCTGCCAAGTAAAGGAATTCAGTATCTTGTACTTTTGTCCACAAACAAGGGTATGATGGGAGGTTGAGCTTAACAGAGTCACTGGTGAAATGCAGGAAACATTGAGGATGTTCTCCCTGTCATGATTAAGACAAAGCTGTGCTTTAGGGCAAAGTTTACAAATTCATGTTAATCCAAATCCTCATACATGATCATGAGCTTTGGGTAATGTTTGTAAAAATGAGATCAGTGATACAAGCTACCAATATGAGTTTCCTTCACAGGGTGAGAGGGCTCACCTTTAATTATAACAAGGTTGCACGTCTACAGACTGGTCCAAATTAACCAAAGTTGGTCAGAGTTTGTGTTGAAGGAACCCAGTTACGTTGGGTCAGGGGTCTGAAACAGATGACTGTACATCTACAGCAATGACTTTTAGGGGTTCATCGGGAACTCCTGACCTGCAAGTCAGTCTGTTTCTCTCCGATGTTGTTTTATCACATAAAAACAAATGTTAGATAGTTGTCACATATTAGTTAAGGTCTGCTCTGCTGCCAGACCAACATAAAGTCTGTTAACGTCCTTACACGTGATCGGCACTAAAACTGCTCTTTTCTGGCTATGCCATTGTTTTTCTTTCTCAACTAGGCTAAGTGCTGCTCTTTGTGAAGCAAAATGACCTGAGAGCACTATGATAAAATTATTTGAACTTTGACCTCAGGGGCTGCTGACAATAGCTAAACATATCTAGGGATATGTTAGCTTAGCAATGGTGTCCCATTATGTTGTTGCATAGAAATTCTGATTAGTTCTTGTTGCTAATTATTTTTTGCTGACTGCACCGTTCTGGCCTCAGCAAACACTGTGTGCTTGTGTTTTGATTCTATGTGACATAAAAACAGCAGAAAGAGTGAATGTACTTGAGGGTTGAACTCATGGACGCTATGGCTGTATGCTAAATGTATGGTCATTCCACACTTATGTTCCCTCCTAAGTATTGAGGTTATAGATAAATCACACTCGAACCTTATCAAACCTCTCCTCTATACCCCAAAATTGTGACAGAAAGAAAACCACTGACACTGAAAAAAATCAAAGAAATAAATCAGTGAAAAGTTTTACAGTGCAAATATAACTTTTTTGTCTAATATAAGTTTCCTTTTTCAGGTTTAGCTTGTGTTTTCATCGATTAAAGTTCCATTCTCACGTGACAAACTTTCAGGAAGAATTGGGCTGTGTGTGTGTGTTCAGCATTATTATGTCAGCAAACTGATGATAAATGATCTGCAGTCAAACACAAAAAATGTCAGCAAAACAATTTGAAACCCGACTGGCTGGTAAAGGACAGAATGATGCAGCTGAGGTATGGTGGAGCCGGAACATGATGAAAACTCAGACCTGAATCCAGATAATTATCAAAAATATAAATGCATGGCTGCTTCTTTGACTTACGTTCTCCCATAGATTAAAAATGAATATTCTCTGTTGAGTTTCTTGCCTAATCCTATAATCTTTCAGACTCCTTTAAAAGGTTGTCTTCTTACACTGTTCACTGGGCTCCTACATGAAGACAAAGTTTTCCAGGTGGAAAATGGTGTTGACAAAGCGATCAGAATTTAGCAACATTCAAGTAAAAATTTGATGACAGTTTTTGGGTTATTTGCTCATGTTGTCAGCCAGGCTACTGTAATTGAAATCTGATCAAACCACAGCCACACAGTCCTTATAAATCTGAAGTTTGATTGTTGCTTATTTTGTCATTAATAAAACCAAGTTTTCAGAAACATTAAAGCTGCCTCAATTTCATTGTCTAGATGATTCTGAGAATGAGGACATATAACTGCATAATTGAATTTATCGAAGGACTACAATATAATTTTAGAGAAAAAAAGAACATTTTATTTATTATCAAACTGATGAAAAAAAGGGTTATGAAAAATAACAATTATAACAAAAATATGATTTTCAGGCAAGAAAATACTGTACCTCCACATCGTCAAATGGCAATGGCAGATAATGGAAACATAAAAATAGTAAAATATTTATGATAAGGAGGTGACGAGACAATGATTTGAGGTGACCAGTCCCACTTCTAGAACCAAACAAAAAACAGCTCTTTAGCTATTTAAAACTAAGAACCCCCGTCGATAATATAACCTCTGTGTTTCTCTCTTTATCATAACTCAGTTTTCTCTTTCAAAAATATAGAACACTAGTGTAACCCAGAACAAAAAAGCCATGATACAGAAGGAAGGGCACCTTGTATTTGTTGGACAACTGCAAGTAGTTAAATATTCATGCAACTTTAGAAACATCTCTGGTTAGATCTCTAGGCTAACAATACATTTTTATTTTTTATGAAATATCAATATGATGCTCCACATTCTGATTAAAGATTTTCTCCATGTAAATTAACAGTTAATAGATTTTGTCATGAAATACGCTGATAAACCATATGTTCAGTCTGTACAATAGAGGTACTAAAAATTACAACTGTCATGGTATATGTACAATTTCCTACCTACAAAGTACAACAGCTAGCATGTAATAAAATATGTAAACAAATTTCTTGTTTTTTGACACAGTTGACTGTGACAGCAGATAGAATTCACACTTTTAACATTTGATTTATTTCTGTATACACATTTGTTAACAGTGTTGTAGTACTGCATTTGTTTCCTGACACCTCCATTTAAAAAAAGAGAATGATAGGCAATGAACCAACATACAGTTTTGCAAAAAGAAAACCACCACTGGCTGTGCATCAATAATAGACCTTTTTCTTTAAGAGATTGTTTTTTTCATGGGTAACATTTTTGAGGGCTTCAAAAAGAGGACAGGGGCTAAGTTCTGATCTGATGATGAAGAATCGTTTTGGCATCAAAGAGAACATGGTCCAAGTTGAACACTGTATACTGGACTTTTACTGTACTGTACTTTACTTTACTGTAGAATCAGGATGGCATGCATTTTACAATCAGTTGCATTTTACCAAGAGAAACGGCCACTTCTTTCCACAAAGTCAGCCACTCTGTCTGTCAGACGATGAGAATAATCGTGGTGATTCAAGATGCCACAGGGAACAGATTCTATGAGATCTGCTCATGGCAATGTGCTCACTTGATATCATTTTATACACAGAAATAGTTTTCTTTTCTTGCTTTTCTTTTTGTCATTTTGCTTCTTTTGCTTAAAGCAAAAATAAGTTAGACACCACACTTGTATTATGTATAAACCATAGAAATCTGTCATATTCTGATATAACAAGAGTCCTTTTTTAGTTTTACAATGATGGTGTGCCTGACCCCCTCTTGTTAAGCACTACATGTTGCTTACATGCTGAAAATGTAGAAGATTATGAGCCTTTTGTAATTAACAATTTTACAAAAAAGTTTTTTGTTCAATGCCAAGGATCACATAGCTCTAAAAGTCACTTAGGAGAATGATGTAGCTGTGAAATATTTCTATACTGATAATGTCTCTGACCAGATAGAAGAGTAAGGTCTCTAAAGTTGCTATTTAGCCTTGTCATTATGCTTACAATAGTAAGTGTGCTTTATATTACAGTACATATCATCAGTTCAACTACTCAGCACAGTATAGGATTATTCAAGTTCCACATTATACCATCATTTGTCATAGCTCCTCACAAGGAAACTGATACGTAAATGTTCTCTTAGTGCTTTCTTTCTTCACTCTCTCGTGTTCACGAAAGTCTCACAGTCACACGTAATACTCCTTATCCTTATTTTTCTGTTTCTTGTTGCTGCCTTTCAAGCTCTGCTGTTTGTCCTTCATGACAGCGCCATTGCTCTGCACTGCTGAGTTGGTTATGTAGTTCCTGCTCTCGTCCACCTGGTAGGAGCCTTCATCCCTGTTCCTGTACTTATACATGGCATACAGAAGGATGAGGATGCACAGGGCAGCGGCCGCCACTATTCCGATGACCATCCCGGTGGTGCTGCTAGATTCACGGACCACTTCCGAGGGCCCTGGAACTCGCCTGACGCCCGGCTCTGTGGGGAGTGCTGTGGGTATATTACGGAACATTGGGGAGGTTATTAATGGGCCCCTCAGCTTGGTGCTGTCTACCTCAAAGGATGTGGGCAATGGAAGCAACACTAGGTCGGGCTGGGGTTTTAGCTCGCGGTTATTCATTTTGCCAGCTGGCTGTTTGGCCGGAGCATTGTGGAGGGTTGCGGTGGAGGCAGAGGTGGCGGTGGTGCGGCTCTGGTCGGCGGTTAGTGGTATGGCGGTAGTGGTAGCCCTACCGCGTCTGGAGATTGAAGGTTTGTTAGGTCTAAAAGTCTTGGGCGCATGAGCTTTGTAGCCACCTTCAAAGCTTGACGTGGAAAAGGTCTTATCTGTTACCAAGGAGAAGGTCGTGTAAAAATCTTCATCATCAGTAGGGGGCAGGTTAGACTTGAACGCTTCCCCAGAGCCATACCCCGATATCACCAAGCCATCATCATCACAATCATCGCTGCCTCGGTCCGACAAGCAAGGTACCCCCGCCTCAGTGGCCTTGGACAGGGACTCTTTGGTGGTCTCAATAATGGTGAGGAGTGGGTGGTGGGTTGAGGGAGTGGGAATGAAGGGTGCACGAGGAGCTACAGAGGGGTGCACTAATGGATCCTCAAGTACTGGGATGACTAACTCAGCTCCTGGGGTTAGAGACAAACAGGTGGTAATGTTAGAAAGCAGCATAGAGGTTTTATGAAATACAATAAATTGATACATCTGGACAGAAAAACAGCTAAATCCAAATCCATGAAAAGAAACTTGGCACATCAATTTAGAGTAATAAATAATGATATAAACAATTTAAAATAAAATTGGTATAGTTCTAATCAAAAGGTTTAAGAGGAGTGCAAGGATGCACCAGAAAAATCAATCTTGCCTACAGTTCAGTGTCAATAGAGTTAGGTCTACTTAGTTCATTCTCAATATCATGTAACAAACTATATGATAAATAAAATATATAGATTTAGACTAGTTTGGATCAAAATATCCTATAGTTACAGCACAGGCAGTAACATTAATTTGGATAAAATAAAAAAGTATTGCTATATTGATTGCAACCATAATAGAAACAACAGACTGATAACAGTATTGCTGCTCCAGGGCTCTCCAAGAATCTTAAACCTCTTGATTTTGTAATGTAGAAAAATGTAATTGTAATTATAGTTCAATAACAAATGTTTCTCAGGTGCAGAGCTGTTCTGAAGGTAAAAGTCATCTTCAATACTGAAAATGTGCTCCTCCATCATTGACTTGGATGTAAGTAAGAAAAAAAAGTCTAACCTGATTTAGAGTTTACTACCAACTAATTTGTGCATATTAATTAGCTAATGTGCAAAAGTCAGAAACAAATACCTTAGGAATGAGACCCAGTGACTTTCCATGCATTCACAACCAATCTGGGATGCCAGATAGAGGAAGTTTGGATTGCAGAGATTCTTTATGACATAACAGAGAACACTGATCATGTTTATTATGCTGTCATCTGATGACGTTACAAACCTCCTTTCTCCTCTATTGCTTTTTTGCAAGCCTTCACTCTACTGTTTCTTCATGACCTGTTTTCCATTAGAAAAAGTCACAATGATCCTTCATAAAGAGCAGCTCTGTGGCCAAGAAAATGCTGTTGAACTATAATTTGATTAATTTTAAATTCATACAATGTCAATGGCAGAGCAAAGTCACCTGAATGTTCACTCTTTGTGAAATACTGGCCTGCAAGAAAGATGTCAAGACTTTCATCCAGTCTGTGTTCTGTCGTTAGCTACCAGGAGAGCAGAAGGTCCAGGTCCTCTAAAAAATCACTTTTATTATGCCCATGTTCTTACTTTATATTACAATTAAAAACATTTTATTTTTTCTTAAATCAAAATCTTGAACCAAACCTTTGTAACAGTTGGTTTTCCATGTCACTTTCTGTCCAGTTTGCTAATAACAAGGCTTGCTAAAGATTTGTTTATGTCCATTTTGTTCCATTTGACAGTCTTGATAAGAGTGACTACAGAGCAACAACTGAAAATGCAGTTATTAAAACTGCTGTACACAATACAACATCTGTTGGTATTCCCAACGAGCCACCATACTATAGGCTAGTCCATACTGTTGTGGAGAAATTGAAAGTCAAAGGTCAGTGGTGAGGTCAGGAAGAAAGAAAGTGTTCAGGAGCCTCTGATGTCTTATGCTGTATTATTTATTAACACTTGGCCAAGGAGAATTAGAGACATTCTCATAAAGCATCAGAAGTGCCTGAGTCGGTCTCACATTCTGCCCAACTCATGCTGGTGGACAGACTTTAAACCCCGAGATAACATCACAAACACTATACGCCCAGAATTAGGTAGAAGAGAATGCTTTTACCAAGGATGGTGTCTTCGTCAACATGATTAAGTCTGGAGACACAGATGTCTGTTTACGCAGATTGGAATGTCAGTGGCAAGCTGTCTATTATGTTTAGGAAGGCAGCAATAGATCTCCACCTCAGTGTTGAGATCTACTGACTACTGAGACTACTGTTGTTGTTGTAACAACTAATACTGCCGAGGACATCAAGGCCCACACATGACCTTGTGTAACCTAAAGATAGAAAATTCCATAACACATACCAAAGATTCATAAGATAAAACCACTTTAGAACGTTTCAGGAAAAAGTTGCAGTGGTGTGAACTGGTCACCAGCTCGACTAAAGCCAGTTGATGGCGTTGCCTGTAACTTGTCAAATCTCTATCGCTGATTTTAGTGTTAAGCTTTAATTCTACATGTTACCATGATGCTGTTTTAATCTCCAAATCTCCATGTGACTTCACATCCCAGTAGGAGCACCTCAGAAGTGGAAAGTATTATCTGCCAGATTTTGTCTTGTCAGATTTGGTCATCCTTTTTTTGGTTTATGTGCTTCTACCATGAGTAAGAAGGCCACAGCTTAAATTGTTTTCCTTTGATCTTGGGGCTGCACAAAGTGTGATTTTAACATTAAAGTTGTTTCTATGTCTGACTTCCTGTCAACTTAACATCATACTGTTTCCTGATTGATATGGCTTGTCTAGCATGGTTGTGATCGGGTCTGGCATATGTCGCACCTGGCACACATCTCAGTCGTACCTGGTGGAATTAAGGCGCGTCACCTGTTTCAGCAGATTGTAGGGAGCTCAGCCAGTCAAGTCAGTTAGAAACTGTGACCCACTGATATGGTGGTTTTAGATGGAAGAAGAGTCACCTATCAATCAATCAATTTTTTTGAGGAACAGCCATGACTCATGTCATAGTTTAATTGTTGACGTAATCCATTCGTCTAGCAGCGCATGGCCACTGTGGCAATGCTAACTGCTGGCAGTAAGTAACTTTTAAAGTTTAAACTTTTAAGTACTTCTAAATTGCTGGCAGGCTGCTTGTTTAACAATGTTTAACAAAGTTTCACTGTCTTTTCTACATTTGTTAGAAACATTTACTAAATGTAATCTCAAACAGACATGGAGCCATCATTGGAGTGAACATTCAGTTCCATTGACATGAAAAGTATCCACTGCCATCAAACATGTGCATACTGGATCTTTGATGCACATTCTATGTCAAATATTAAAGCAAACCAACTCACAAATTACCACAAACAACATACACATCCACAAGCACACAACTCTGTAGATCAAACAAAGGCCATTTTATTCTATCATTTCAAACAATAAAACACTATTAAAGACTCATTCACTTATTCATGTTGACAGCTTCATCAGAGATGCAGTTTGCAAGCTTTTAGATAACACAGATGTTTGCATATTGTCTCTGAAGTCAAAATCTCTTACAGGTAGTACATGTAGCATTTTGTGGTTGTGCTGAATAGTAGGTCAGCCTATATGCAGTTTATGAAGATGTTTTCATTTTCAGGTCAGGTTTGTGTGTTGTGTGAATCTGGAATATGAGAAAGAGCTAGTTTGTAGATTGAGTGCCGTGGCTGAGTAATAAATAAATCATGCACAGATATCTAAAAGCGTCAGAAGCCCAGCAAAGCAAAATAATCAATAATATTAAACATTATTTACTTGTTAAATAGCAATTAACTGTTAACTGTGTGTTATTGCAGCCCATTGTCACTCTCGAGTCATCAAATAGCCCAGCATGTGCGAAAACAATAGTGTAGGACACCGACCAAGCTGCTGTTGACGATGAGTTGTGCATGAGAACCTTCCTTTGGTTTCCCTTGGCTTCAATGCAATGCTACATGTAATACCTACCGTGTTCACTTTGTTTTTAACATGAGATACACAGGAACTAATTCATTTGACAAACTGCATCTTTTAAAAAAAACAATTCAGAGAGAGTGATACATAGTGTGTATATTGTCAACTTACATCAACAAATTGCCCGCATGATTTAGGCATGAAGAAAAGAATTTACAAAGGAAAAGTTGTGTAAGAATGTTGGATAGCCGCTTGGTACCGTTAAAGATCATTTTTATCCATTGTAGGTTGTGTTCTATCTTATAACACAATGGTACAGGGAGGCAACAACACATACATCCACACCACATAACATAAAAAATAAACACCATAATTCTGTTTTTTTATGTTTTGCTTTTTCCTGGTAAATAATTTGTTTTTACAAAAAAATGTGTATCTACATTTTTCTTTTCATTGCAATAGACCTCAATAGTATCTAAAATCTATTCATGTTACAGTTTTTTGCTTAAATTGTCATTTGTTCTTTAGTGTAGAATGGATGGATGACTTTATATTTTAATATCTCTAAAGACAAGGGGGAAGGTGAAGAAGGGGTGGGGCCTATGAACATACTACATAGGAAATGAGGGTGATGAGGGTGACAGTGTAAGTCAGTTGCCATGTCCATGTAAAGGCAGTACGAAGCGGTCGGGCGGCATTAGAGCTTTTGGCTGTAAGGAAGGGATGGGGATATACAAACAATGAGCAATATACATGCCCATCTACAGAAAAGAACAGAAGAACTCTAACACTGACAAAGTCTGACAAACCCTAAACTGCAACTTCTTAGCCATGCAATTCATTTGTTTTTTGTCTTACAGTCAAAATATTATTCAGCAGAGATTAATTTGTTTTGTCAAAATAGATTTAAAAAAATCTGAAAAATGGAAGATATGTGAGAAGTGAATCTGGAACTGCTTCACCTACTAATTTGTGGGTTTTTGTGTGTGCGTTTACAGAATGCCTGAAGTTAAGCTGATTGTACGACTGCTCTGCTCTTCGAGCTTTCTCAATTCAATAATTGTCAGGAAACCATAACAGAGGGAAATAAATCACACAAGTTAGTCACTGAAGTAGTTCCAAATCCCAAAAAAGTCAAATTATATAAAAAATAGTTCACACTGTGATCTAAAGATTATCTGATTGACAAAAAAACAAACCAAACATACTTAATAAGCCAAAAACCATAATCAGAACCAAAATGCCAGTGATCAATTGGATAAATACAAAAAATATGACCAGTCAAAACTACCAAATGAAAAATGTTAAGATGAAAGAACAAAGCCATTTAAATTTTGCACACACTGCAACCAGATGCACACAATAGAAAACAGACACTGCTGAGAGAGGCACTCGACTGGAGGACGGGCTCCTCTCTCATGTGTTCCTCCATGACAAATCTATCAGTAATGTTAGTCTTTAAACATGAAGCGGCCGTGCAGTCTGGGTGTACATCAGAGAGAGACGGTACTGGCTGAGAATGGGTTATTCTTTCTTATTTCTCATGATTTTTTTGGTTTAGTTTTAGTCGTACTGCAGGGTGTTGATGCATGCTTAAAGTAAGTTGCATTTAGGGAAAGTAGAAAAAAAAACAACACAGCAAACTGGGGGGAAGGTAAGACTGACCAATGTTAGAAAAATAGGAGACGGACACAGTGTCCCAGTCACTTACTATGAACAAAGACTTCACTGAGTTACTTTAACTGTTTGTACTGGCAAGAAACAAGATGTGATACTCATGATCGGTCAAAGTGCGACTTAAAGCTGCAGCCAATTCTGCTCTGTTTCTCTTGACACAACAATAACTGTTACCATCACAGTCGACATGATCAAATTCAGTGTTTGAGTATACATTCTGTCACTTTTCCAGTGTGTACCCCCCATACCCTCCACCCAACCCCACCCAGAAGAAAAAATAACCAAAAAAAAAGAAGTCATAGTATGCAACTGGGACACAGCTCAATTTAACTCATAGCAGTTGGGAAGAGGAAAGAAATAAAAACACAAAACACATATATATCTCTATATATTAATAAAATTATTCCATGTACTATATGTGCAATGCAGTTTATTCAGAATTCAAGAACTCTAAGAAGTCAAAAGACGAGTTTAAAGCTGATATCCATGACACTGAGCACAGCGTCATACACAGTGTCATGACAGTGAGCAAACCTTCCAGCCAACAAGCTGTTGAATTTGATCCTGGCACCACGACAAGTGTCTGAGCCCAGCTTGATGGCACAATAGTTTTTTGGTTTTTTTTCACCTATAGGTAGGCAATATTTGAACCACACATTGTCCTGCGCCAATTTCTTTTGTTTCCTATCAGTGGCTGTGAGCATCTGCACTCAAATGAGGAGAAGACTGCCCAGATGTGCCATCAGAACAACAGCTAACCTGTGTGAGAGCAGCAGCTGGCCTGGAGAAGCATTGGCAGTCACAATCGAGCAAATAAACCTGGACTGAAAACTGACAGTAACTCAGAAAGAAATCGAAACACATCATGAATATCAGCTTTAACCCTGCACTGTCTTTTGACATCATTTCATATTTTGCCTATTGTGATGCACATGGTTTTTCCATGTGGGTAAAAATAGAATCGGAGAGGAATTCCATAAGATGGCACGCGCCTGATCTATCTCGTCTGTCTTCAAGTGAAAATCAACAGATTGACACTGCTGTTGAAGTGATTTGAGATCTACTGGCACTGAATTTGTGATTCAGTGTCTCATTCAAGGTTCTGTTCACCAACTGTGATCACTTATCACTATGACTATTATCATAGTTCATCATCACTTATTATTTTTACACTGTGCCTTCTTAATAATTTGAGTGATTCCCTTTTAATGTGTTATTAATCGTGGACCTCTGATTCTGACTCAATGGAACAGGCTGTGTGATGCTGCGGTTTCCTGAACTTCAGCACTCGCGATTTTATTCTAAAACATCTACTGGTTGAAGGGTGTTCATTTAAATTTGTTTTGGTTATTATTG
This sequence comes from Nibea coibor, assembly GCA_023373845.1. Classification (NCBI taxonomy): domain Eukaryota; kingdom Metazoa; phylum Chordata; class Actinopteri; family Sciaenidae; genus Nibea; species Nibea coibor. The sequence goes on along the minus strand of CM041722.1, from coordinate 2,804,014 downwards.
TGCATTTGCTGAAAGTCTTGACTTTGCTGTTTTGGCAGCAGATTGCCAGCAGAGGGACGTGCCAGAAACAGATGTGGGTCTGAGTCGTCCGTATAAAAACTCTCATTTCGAGCAAAAACACCGTCAACGCGCTGCTCAGCACTGCCACATTTAAATGAATCTCACATCTGTTTGAATCGCTCTTCAGCTGCAGCTTTAGCTCTGTTTCCAGTCATGTTTGCTGATTGATGAATAGTACCAAAAACACACAGACGTGTTGTGCAACTGGCCAGCTCATTGTTTTCTCTATAAACACCAGCAGCATTTTCAAGTCATTGCATACCAGATGCTGAAGCAGCAAAATGATTTTCCCAGAAAATCTCAGACTAAACTCATATTATAAACATTTACTATAAAATGCTGTCCTCATGTGTACATCAATTAGGCATCATAATTAATTATGGTGACACATTTGATACCTTGCGTGCTTTAAGAGGACAGAGTACAGATCCATCATCCCAGTCCATATTGCTGTACTTCATCCTCTATCCTGTTACTTCTCTTTCAGCTGAGTTAGACTTTAACTTCTCAAAATAAAGGTCCTCCACTTCCTGACAAACATTTCTGACTCTTTAGCCAGATAGACTGTAGAAGCTCTGGTGGCAGTACTAGCAGACAAACACAGTCAGAGCATATCTGCTACAGTCCAAATCAACCTGATGAGCAATGAGACTGAACCGAATACAGTAAAACTGCAGCCGGACAGCTAACTGAGCTAGTCAGTATAAAGCTAGACTCTAAAGCCAAGCGGGGAGCAGATAATTATCTCTATCCACAGTGATTTTACAAGAAGACCACAAGGATCTCTTTTTCACATTAGACTGGATGATGCTCTGTAAACCTTTGGATCAAAAACCTTTGCTCTGGCTACCTATCGGCTTTAAAATTGGTTTATAAAGATCTTAATAGTTCCGGTCCCCACTTTTAGCCTATTAATTCTCAAGGACCCTCAGGCCTTCTGGTAGTGGTCTTTTAGTTACAGCTAAAGTCAGAATGTAAAGCCACTATGAGATGTCCTTTTATTATGATGGTCTACGTCTATGAAACTGTTTTATTGTGTGCTGCACTTTGTGCTATACAAATAAAGTCTGATTGACTGATTGATTCATTCATTCACTGGTTGATTAAAGAGATCATCGAACCTAGAAGTTCTGATAAGTTTGGCCAACATTCATTTAGCAGGATTTTAAAATGTTTATAAGATGTACGACTGACCATGACAGCTTAAAGAAATGAAACTAAGCATTACTGGGGGAAACAAATATTATTAATCACTCTATCTATTGGTCATAGGATGTTTTTGTTTTGTACTGCTATCAGAATATTTATGTTCTCAGAAATAAACCTGTTTAAGATGGATACTTGCTCAGTTATTAAGAACCTTCCTTCGGTGCCATCTTATGAAATGAATTAAAAGGAAAGGAGAACACGACAGATTTACAACAGAGAACAGAATCACTTGATAACTTCTCCAGACAAACCAAACAGACAACAGCCACTCTGACAAAATGAAGACAATGTGCGGTAAAATAGATGACATTCAACGTTGCTTCGACTGCAAAAAAATGTTCCAACTTAAACAGGAATGCAGACAAAGCAATCCAATTAGTCCAAATACTTGAACATGGAGTCAAGGATCAACCAAAAAGCATGCAAAGAAATTTAAGTGGGAAATACCAAAATTTTTGACAAAAGAAATCTTTTTCATGCCATCTTGATCAAATCGTGTCCAAATGCACTGTGGAGTTGGTGAAAAATGACCGAATTAGGAGGGAACAATAGTGTCAGTTACATGTGGAACTTTTTCTTCAAGGCAAAAAACAGTTGATTGCAAGAAAAAGATTTTCTTTTGCCTTTTTATTTGCTTTGAAAACAGAAATAGGAATGTTTCATTGAAAGCCGCATGGTTCAAAGCCGCAAGGTACCCCAGAACATAAAGCTGAAACAATTATCACCCATAAAAACGTCATGCCACACATGATGAGGCCAAAATACAAGAATGTGTTTCTGGATAATTGGCGAATAGACGGGGATGATGTCTCAATAACAACATTTTGAGAAGACAAAACAAAACAGGAAATAGCATTGACTCCCATAATGATAAAAAAGAAAAGAAAAAAAAGGAACTTTAAAATCAAAGCATGCCGCTGTCAACGTCAAAGGGATGTTAGGGTTAGAATGTCGTGAATTTCTGTGTAAACACATGACTGGATGACTGGGGCCCTGTCTTTGTCTTTCTTCACATGAATCCCCATGAATCTCAGGCTACACAGCACAGCTTTAAACCCATTTACACCACAGCCTTTCACATACTCTTTGAAAAAATTTGGGAATGACCTTGAAAAGGGAGAACATACTGCTGTTCAGCAAAATAGCACTGAAATCCTCACCAACTATGTGTCTGAATGTTACTAAACTGTCGTTGATGTCTGACATGAGGCAAAAATCTATTTTCCTGTGAAATATTCAGTCTAACTCGACAAATACTGCTGCTTGGTCTATGACCCTACAATTCAGGTTAAGATGCTTTCTGGACATGCCTTTGTAGCTTAATGGTTTTAAGTGCTGTCGTTCAGATGCCATAGTATAAAGAGAAGCTTATTTATATTACACCAAGTAGCTGAAGTATCTTTTTGTGGCAAACCACAGTGCAAGAATTTTTTTTAAATTCCACGTAAAGTAAAGATAAATATGAGCTCTGAGTTTGTCAGACCAAAGAAGAAAGTGTTATTGACCATCCAGCCAAATTTGAATTATCCAAAATATCGACTAGTTTATAAATTAGGTGTCAAAATCAGTCAAAACTGAAATCTCAGCTCCAGGACTGTGGGGGCGTGTCCTCTGTTTGTGCTGAAGCCACACCCACTCGTGGGAACAGTCAAGCAGCTTTAAACTTTAAACACTCTGAGTCCTGGACTGAAAACTGGTGAAAAACTGTTTGAACCTCTGTTTGAACTGTTTGAAGTATGTATTTTTACATACTTCCAGCAACAAAACAATATTTTCCAACATATTTAATGTATTTCGAAAGAAATCTCGTTCATCATGTTCTGACCAAGTGGCAGTATTTGAAGAGTTGGGAGTGTCAGGACAGTACACGCTTTTTGTCTGCAGAATAGCTCGACATATTGTTGAGCTGAAGGACTGGGTTTATGGTGAGTAGGCTCTTAATGAAAAACAATATAATGGTTTGGCTTGTGGGCTGAGGCAGAGGTTGGGGGCACTTGTTATTGGTTTACACTGAATTTGTATTTGTTCAACGATGTCCATGGAGCTCAGAAACTGACATAATGTAATGCAAGGTTGAGGATTACAACCAAATGAATAACTGCCCGCACTATCTTCCAAGTGTGTAGGAGAAACTGCAGTGGCTCTAAAACTCTAGCTATAAAAGTCTCATTGTGAGGTAGCAAAACCACAGCAGATGCATATTATAGTCCACGTTTTTTGAATCGGTTCTCCTAAAAGGTACACACTGGACCTTTAATTTCTGATCAGTTGATTAAATTTGACTATTAAACCAAATTTATTGAACACTTACTTCATCATTAACAACTTTGCTTCACTGTTTTAACAGTTAATAGTTTAATAGTTTTAATAGATAATTGTCTTCTATAATCTGTAACTCTGGAGCTGACTACCTGACTATTGACTTGACTGTTAGACAGCCTGTCTTTATACTATTTCAACCAACAGCAGCTATTTACAGGTGTTGTGTTTGCTGACTGGGTGACTCATAGATTCAAGAACATATGAGAGGATTCAAATGAGCGTCATTCAAAAAAGTTCTGTTGTATTTTGAACTAATCTGTAGAAACTCAAACATGTTGTGAAGCAAAAAAGAAAACAAAACAAAGAGACAAAAAAACACTTCAGATATATGGCCTATGTGTCAGTTTTCATACTGAATAATCAGACTGTCACACAGACAAAGTGTTTAAAAAAATGAAAAATATGGAAATTCCCAAATTCTTTCAAACTGATTCTCTTAGTTCTCACAGTTCTTAAACATTTTTAGATTTTTGTAATACTTATATACAAAAAAGACAGAATAACAAGTACACCTAAAAGCAAAAGAATGACCCAAAAAAAGGAAAAAACTTGTACACAGAAATTCAATGATATCTGTTCTCTAGTACAATGCAAGCTTCTAAATATGGAAAAAGACACAAATGAAGACAGAAAGTAAAATACTGAATCACTGTAGTCAGGACGACACACTGCATTTTATCAGAAAACAAAAGACTGTCAAAATGTGTTGTTCAAACTGAAAGGCAGTGAGCGGTGAGTGGCAGGAGCGGTGGACTCAAACACAATGAGACATTTTGCAGCATCAGTGCAGAGAACATGGTTCCCCCTCATACAAATTTTGCACATTTGTGATGATATGTACTAACCCTTATTTGTCCTCTGACCAGACAAAATTTGTATGCATATTGGTGACCATGTTAACCACTTTGAAAGACCCCATGTGCAAGTGTAGCTCATGATATTAATGGGCTTCTACGTTATGGTCATCAACTAGCAACACCCTGAATTAACTCTCTGTGTGACTGATGTACCAGTTCAAATATTTTCAGTTTTGGATTTGAACTTTGAACAATCCAGCTTCCCTTGGATTGGGTTATGTGTGGTGCAACTCACTGTGCTCGCTGTCATTTCACCTGTTTTATGAAGTTACACTTTGTCTAACCATGGGGCAGTGATGCTTTGAGGATACCTCGATCCTCTGGTGCAGATGAGTGAAAGCACAAAGAAAGCAAGCAAATGCAAACTAACCTAGCCCACCTGCATGGCTAGTTTCACACTCCTCCAGGTCTTCGTCGTCACTCGAACACTCTGCAGATGACACAAGGTCATCTGACGGATGCTTTGTGGCCAGAACATTGGTCATCGGAGGTCACAGCCACAGAAAAGATATCCAGACAAGAGCCACCAGCAAACACCAAAGAGGACACACAAAGACAAGGGAGAATATAGAAAATAAGTTAGAAGCATAGGTTATTACCTAGGTATGGAAGTTCAATGACACGATCTCAGGCAGTAATATGAGTGGAGATGCTACAACCCATGAAGACAGGTAATGTCTAATCTCAGTCAGATTACTTTGATCTGATCCTATTCATTTTCCAATTCAAGTAATCAGTTGTTTAGTTCAATTCTCAAGTAAGCAAGCCATTACTTGTAAAATTTGACCATATTCCCCTGATTTTGTTTGTTGCCATGCAAAAGACAATAGAAAATCCCAGAGGCATTCAAAGTGTTTCAGTTTTTCTGCTAACTGTGTATTAATTGAAGATATCCAATCCTACTTTGCTGCTGATTGCTTGTGACTTGAAGTCTCTTGACATCTAAAGGCGTTCCACCCTCATTTAACTATGTCTAGTCCTGGTCTTAAAATGTTGAATGATGGATGTTGTGCTCTGCATAGATCTTCACATCTTCACTACCGATCTTTGTTTTGTGAGTTTAAACTGAGGTCATACGTGTGCATGGGTTTCTTGTACACTGTGTTCTATAGACTCCAATCAACGCCTCACATAAACAGTGTTGAAAGCAAACCTTAGAAATAGCAGTTCTAGCAGAGCATGAATTCTCTACAGCTGCTTAAGAATGAAGTTGGTTTATTAGTGGAAAGTTTTTAATATGTTAGCATTTAACTAACTCAAATGCAACTTTAGTACAGCTGTGAGAGTGACGAGTAAGCAGCGATCCGACTGATGTCTGACAGTTCCCTATCTGTGTCCTGTCACTCAAGACACTGTAGAATCTAAGTGTAAAAATGAATAATTCAACTAAAATGAATTGGAATAAAGTGGAAGATTTGGGAAGCAGCACTCTCTCTGTAAGCCAAAGAAAAGAGACCCCATCAACGTAAATTAAAGCATAGGTTTACGTTTTTTGTTGTTGTGTTGGTGTCCTCGTTTTCCTCATATCCAGCTTCAATGTGACACTACCTCCATGTTAACTGACTTCTGTTGTGGAGGGCGATGTAGTTTCCCCCTAACCATTCATCATAGACGTGTGACAATATAGACAATGTATCCGCCTGAATCAAATCATTTCTATTCAACACTAATGTTTAGCAATACTGTCATTTTTATTTTGCCAGTGCTTTAAGTCCATTAAGGTCTCTGCGATATTAAGAAGACATGCTGTCTATAAAAAACTGTCTATCTTATTTATATACCAGTCAACATGGTTATTTTTACTCCTTCTTGGTTGCCATGATGTCAGACCAGATAAGATAAGATATACTTTAATGAGTATTATACGATAGTATTATGTGTAAGATAGTAGTTATCAACATTGGAAGATATTCACTGTGATTACAGCAAACAAAACCATGTTCAATGATCGGACTATTGATGCAGACAAACAGGAAAAATATGAAAATATCCTTTGTGTTTAACTCTTTTTTTAAGCATTTCACCATCTTGTAAAAATAATTCATGTAAATGCAACAAAAACACAAATTGGGTCATTGCTGTGTGTATGATGTAGAAACTGGCCATCAATCAAAAAATGTTTCTGAGATTCCGCTCTTAAATACAAGGCTTTAATGAGGACAGCCTTTCCTGGTCACAGCAATACACTCAGCAAAACAGACAGACTTTACAGTAACTGACTGACTGATGTGTGCTTGACATTTTACACAACAAAATAAATTGGGCCGGAGGGGAAACCAACGTTATGCACAAAGCGAGGGCCTATACTCCCAGAGGCACTCTGTCCTGATCCACTTCTTGGACAGGCCGCATGCATGGTTGATCTAACTGCTGCCTGGTTGCTTAGTTCAACGTTCCAATCAACTTCAAGCAGACGCATTTGAGTTTCTGCAGTGCTAATAAGAATGAAGTCGAACCAAGTTTCTACTGAATCGAGCGAACTTGAATAACAAGTCCCATAGTGTTTCTTTGTTTACATGTGTCATTACCACAAACCTTCTGGTTTTCACTAATTATTGATCCGTGGAGTGTGTTGCCTTTCCCATATGTTTATAATAGAGGTATCTTCATACCTGTACAGTTGAGGAGGATCTGTGTTTCCGTGTGGTAGTGGTGGACATCATGGTGGTAGTTTCTATGAAGGTAGTAGACATCTCTGGAGACATGGCCGTGGTCCTGGCTGAGCCTGGAGCACTAGGCACATCACCTACCAACCTCACACTGCCATTAATCTTGATGTTAGGGTTGCCCTCAGCAGCCATGTTCAACACCTTGAGACCATTGTAATAAAGGCCAGACAGTTGACCCTGAAAGGGCCGGCTGCGATCACTACCACCGATTGCGACTGTCGCTTGGGTGTTGAAAATTGTTAGCTGCCGTCCTAGAGGAGACATCCAGATGTAAGATATTTTCAACAGCAAAAAACACCATTAATAATTTAATACCTCCATATAGTAGCTGCATTATTCATTCACAACAAGACAAAGGGTGTTAGTTTTGTTGTGGGACAACGACCAGCACAAGCAATGCTTCAATAGTTTCGTTCTCTGATCTTGAAAATGTTTTTCGCCTGTCTATGTGGAAATTTGGTGTCTAGCATGGTTTGTGTGGTTAAAACATGGATTGCATCGATCTATTAACACAGTCTGTGCTTCTTACAATATTTGTTGTCCACAGCTGCTTAAATTTCTGCAGTCATGTGTTGACAGCCACCACAGTGTAATTACCATCAAATGAGACCAGACTGCTAAAAAAAATGATGATACCTCTACACAGTGAAGCTCAGTGATGCGTCACATCAGTGGTGATTTAATATGACCATTTGCAGAGATAGATACAGTAGAATTATAACTAAAATAACACTGTATCCGAAACCCTTTCTATGAAGATCACACCTGCATTATTCGGCCATTTTCATTCAACGAACCTGTTAAGGTTCATATCTTTAACTGTGGGAGCAAGCCGGAGAACCCGGAGAGAACCCATGCAGATACGGGGAGAACATACAAACTCCACACAGAAAGGCCCAGTCAAGTTTCATACCAAGAATGTTCTTGCTATAAGGCAACAGTGCTAACTACTGCAGCACTGTGCCACCCATGCACTTTAACAGTTATAAAACATTACAGATGAGATCATCTCTGGAGCTTATAACCCATTGGACTACCTATACTCACCTGTACACTCACAACTCAACAATCAACTGTATCTTATAGATATGTGTAAATATGTATTTTGCTTTACTGAGCACATACAGTGATAACACTGTATGGTCTGTAATAGCATACTATGAGCTCTTACTACATTACATTGTAGTTAACTATAACACACTATATATGTGGTCTTCATAGAAAGTGTTACTGAGATAACATGCACCATTGAACTGAATTATGAATTATTTCCTGGAATCATTTGTTGATTCAGTGATTTAGTTGATGGTTATTATTTAATGATCACCACACAGACTCGTTTGTGTTCTGCGCTGCTCGCCATATATGAACTGGAATAGCACACGCTAGTTTGTGCTGGTCGTTGGGGTTAAAAAAGAACGCTTACAGTCTACAGCCATTCCAGTGACTACGATCAAAGATCTCACTTCCATTTTATGACACAATTTATTGCTTCTTTTATTTATAGTTATTTAGTTCCTTAATTAGTTGTGCATTTTTAGCCCACATAACGTTGCATAGAATGTTGCATGCATGAGTTAACATTTATAGTCATGCTACTTTAAAATCACACAACGCATCTCTTTTCATCATAGAATGTCAAACTGTATGAGTAGAGTGAACACACATAAGCAAAGAAACATGTTTGTTTGAAGTTACCTTTCTCTTGTAGCCACTCTTCTACTGGTCTGGCATATTTGAAAGGAATTTTCTTATTGGCCATTTGATAGCGTTCAACGTCGCTGTTCCCTTTAAAGTTTAAGAAGACATTTATAAAAACATTTATTGATCATCAGCATCATGTCACCTGGAGCAGATACCACTGTCCTCCTAACCTTTACAACATGTTTAAATGATTTTATCTGAAGATTAGAAAATGTCTTTTAGTTGCATGCTTGTGTGTTTTTTTTTTTTTTTTTGTAGAAACACAAACAACAAAAAAGCATCAGCATCTCACCATTTCTCCTCTTCACTGTGCGTAGAAAGAATACACTAATGCCACATTTAATGTCACAATTGTGACCTAATCTGTTAGTGTGAAGACTGTATGAGGAGTTTTTGTACCAAATGTAGTTACCGAAAATTGTTGTTATCTTATACTTGTTACATTCTTTTTGTAGTGTTTCAGATTCAAACAGCTCTTTGAAAACGATCTTTTATTTTTCTTCTGTTCAGTTTTACCTTCAGCAGTCTGTTTAAAGTTTTAAGTAAGATAACACATTCAACTTAACTTGTTTTGACCCAAATCATAATCTTTTCCTGAGCTTAAACAAGTAGTTCTGTTGTGTAATCTTAACCAAAACCGTGTTATTAAGGCATCTCGTACGGATTCCTGAGGTTACCCTGTGCAGCTTGTAGATGATTCTGCTTGCCTAGGCATTTTCAGTTGTCAAGGTTTATTGCCACACATCATTTTCAGCCAAGTTTAGCAAGTTTAATTGTGCATATTATATTATTGCTATGCCATTTTGACTTATATTTGGCTTGTACAAGAACTACTTTGTACTTTAATCAAACTACTATTCTGAAGCAGACAGGTTGGAGGAAACATGCTCAAAGACTTGAGTTCATGTTACCACACAGCTGTGTTAGGATCATCACTGTGTTCAAGGACATGTCCTCCTGCTTCCCTCCCCTCTCTGCTGTCTACAGTCTCTTTTTCACTGTGTCAGTATGATAAAGATGTGACTTTATCAAACCGTGTTTTCATTTAAACACAGGGGATTAGATGGCAAAGTCTCCATGAGCAGCTTATCTGTCTCCCTCCCACCTCCTACCATGCAGACACAGCACTGAGCATGAACTCCACTCAGGTTTTATACGGCATCAAGATTGTGTCTGATAGCAGTAATTGTGTTTCTCCTGTCGAGGTATGTTGGATGTCACAGTCAATCCTCATACTACCTGTGGTCTGCATGCCCAAGTTACCTACGCTCTACCCTGCAGTCTCTTGTACTATTTCCATCCACATTTTATGTCCTCTCACCTCACTTTCACTCTGCAAAAACAAATTTGCCCACATCTACTCCATAACTTTTTTCCTGAAATGGCGGACCCTTATGTTTCATTAACTTCTGTCAGACGCCCATCATGAATTGAGCTATCCACCAATCCCATCTCCAATCAACAATGAAGTTCAGGTCCTCTTTAGAAATGAAGTTGTGACTCCTCTTATATTGTGCTTCTCAACTCCAGACTAAAGGTCCAGTGTGTAAGATTTAAGAGTATTTATTGAGAGGACTGGAATTTATTAGTCCTTTAGGGTGTTTCTTGCATTCTTAAAAGCAGAGGCTGAGGTGTGGTTGAGTATTCATTTGGTTGCAATCTGCAACTTCACCTTTAGGTGCCACTAAATCCTGCACACTGAACCTTTAAGGCATTAGTTAGACAGAGAACTCAACAACATTCCTCTTCTGTTGGAGGCAGATGCTGCCCGGTGATTCTCACACTTTTGTCATAATGGCGTGATTCTCCCTTCTAACTTTGTCTGATCGTGTCAGATCTGTTAACAGTCTTGATTACCAACATGTTCACACAGTAATGATGTCAAACGAAGATGATTAGTTTTAGATTTGATGGATTGAGTGTCGTACCTGTTGGGAAGTGTTCATTGATGGACCAGTTATCCACCTGCAGCGTAGCGTTGCCACCATTCCTGGTGAAGCGGACAACGTGATACTTCCCATCATTCACTGGGGTACTGCTCTCCTCCACACTGATATCCACTGTGCCGATGTTGAACGTCACTCCAATTTTGCCTTGTTGCTGAAATGACAATTTAATAATAATTTAATTGACAATTTTTCGTTTGAAACACTAAAACATTGGTTTGATTGGAATAATGCTATATTCATACTAGATGTAATAGCTCATAATGATACTTCTCTGATTACATATGTACAAGTTTCCCCCCCATGGAGACTGAGGTTTGCTAAAGTCACTGTGTCTTAATTGTTCTACTTCCGTCCAGAAGCGCGTTCACACAGTCACTCAAAATGCAACATAAAGTGAGTTCCTGCAGTCAGAAGTTGAGTGTGGAAAGCTTAACACTTCCCGCCCTCAGTAGTCACTATATAAGATGATCACACATCTGGGAAACATTTGCCTGTTTATAACATATAGCAGGAAGACTCAGTAGCTTGAGGCCTGTGTGTGTCCAGTGAGTGCATCTCCAAGGTGTGTTTTTATCTCTGTTCACTCTTTTTGTGTTAATCTGTGCACTTTGTTTTACTCCTTAAAGTGACAACGTAACCTGAGCTGCTTTTTATATTTTGTCATCCTGTCTTAATGAAGCGTCGTAATGACTGGCATCAACAACTCCCTGCTCCCAGCTTTTATTATATTAGACATAACTGATTGTTTTAAACTTGATTTTTGTTTTAATTAATGTGGATTAAATTTGTCCATCTCGAGTCAAAGTTCGTGCCTCTGTATTATTTTTACCACCATATGTGGGGGACTCTGAATCCAACTCATCATGCAGGCTTACCAGTCTCATTATTTGGCCCTGTCACATATATTTATATTTTGGCAGTCGATTGCACCCACGTGCAATCCTGTTAGCAATTTGCTGGAGAAGCAGTAAACTGATGAAACTGTTTTCCATTTTCCAGTAAGTGCACAATGGCTGTTTCTTTCTTTTTAAATTATTTTTTGGCCTTTTCAAGCTTTATTTTGATAGAACAGCTGAAGAGTGACAGGAATGTGGGGAGAGAGACGAGGAATGACATGCAGGAAAGAGCCACAGGTCAGATTCAAACCCTGGGCCGCCGCAGCAAGGACTGAGCCTTCACACATGGGATGGATGCTCTACCAACTGATCTAAACGCCGCCCCCCAACGCCTGTGTTTGAACTGTTAAAATTAGTGCACTACACCAGGAGCTACATACTGTACACAGTGTACTACATAGATGTGCACTGACAGGATTTGAATTCAGACACAGCATGTGTTGATGGCTCCATGGTGCTGTCCATGGTGCTAAAGTAACAGACAGAGTTGTACCTGCACTTTTTTTTTCTTTCAGTCAATTTTGTTTCAGCTTGGATCTATTCATAAACACTCAGTTCTATACTGTAGGATCCAAGAGACCGTCTGTAAAACTACTGTTAAATAATGAAACTGTTCATTTAAATTAACATTTGGCAGTATCCTATGTATCCTCTGGTTAAAGACCCCACAGTGTGTTGTAATGTCAACCTTGAACTATGATTAGGATGGATAGTGACTACATGGAAAGCTGATGTTATTATCATGTGAGATATTGGTAAATGGATTGAAATGAATGTGTATGAGTGACTGTGCACACACTGATAAATGTGACAAACGCTGCTTCACTGTAACATGTTGGTAACATTTACATTTGTTGCTATATCTCACAATCTGTGAAATCAATCAACTCAGCAGCTCCGAGTGCATGCCCTGCATATACAATGCTGTAGAAGTTTGAAAGTGTTTCACATATTGTGGCTGCAGTAAGCTTTAAGACACCAGACTTTGTTTACTTGCTCAGATTCATTCATTTTCCCGGTGTATGTTCTTCTAAACATGCATCTACATGTGTAAATGTGCTACGTAGGTAATTAGTTTCACTTTTGTCTGTTTGTACGACCGGCAGTTTGCGCGGGGTATTTTATTTTGAAAATCCTCCGGATTCTCTTTGCTTTTTCTGTGTCTGGCTTCCTCCCACTCAGGTGCTCTGTGGAAATTGATGCGTGCTGGTTTCCTCATGGAGACAGTTTTTCTCTTAAGTGCCAAGTTGCTGTGCACATCTCATCCTTTGATGCATCTGGGATGGATGTATCTTTAGACTGTTTTTTTTTAAAATACAGATTTATTCCCAGATTAGTGGGTAATGCCCCAACGAGTAATTAAAGTAGTAACATGGTAACAACAAATAACAAAGTAGTAACACCACATATTTCTGGTGCTCCTTTTAAGGCATCATCGACATCTAGAATCACCTAAAAATAACAATCATTCTGTTTTTGTCACTTCAGAATGAGCTTTTTATATCCACAGACTGACACGGGACCACATCTCTCTGCCACACTCAGAATGTGAAACCTCTCCTCACATCAAACTGAGTAAAAAAAAGAAGCAGCTTACTATGTGCAGCATGAGGTAGTCACCCAGACCAGGCGCGCTGTCAATCCTGACCAGGATGCCGTCTTTCAGGGAGGTGCTGAAGCCGACGGTCAGCCTGTCCGTCCTGGTGCTCGGCCTCTCATTGGCTGGCCACTTGAACGTGATGAGGCCTCCTCCTTTGCCAAAGATGTATGTTGTTCCAGCTGAACAGGACAAGAGGAGGAATGCAAAAACAAGCTCAGCTCAGCATACACACTGAGTGACCAGGAGTGTAATATGAACATATGAAGTTACAAACGCAACACTTGTTTATCTTTAAGGTAGTAGGGTCATCACTATGAACAACACCTTTAAATATGGCCCAGGAGAGCCAAAATGACAACACTGTCAAGAGACAGTGAGAATGACTTCACAATGACTAATCAGAACTTCAGCCCAGTAAAAAATATGAATATGAATTGTCTCTCTGTGATAGCAGGAGGTGCTGTATGTTGATATTGATATGTCATTAACGTTTATTGCACGCTAGTATGAAGTCCATTATCCAAAATTTTGAATTAACATCACCAGCCTTTGATTACTGTCTATGCAGGGGCCAGAACTGAGAGAGAGACAGGCCTGTGACTAGTGGTGTAATGTAAGGAGGGAACGCATACACCAACAGCTCTACCAATTTCCTAATCCATGTTGGTACCAGTACTGCAAGGATGTCAGTAAGAGATCACAAATAAAAGCTCTGTGTTTGAGACCTGAGAGAGATGGAGCTGAGCTGGAAGACACACACTCGATTTTTCAGTCCATCTGCGCTTCCAACCCCGGGAAGCCGGAGAACATGGATGGATGGATGAAAAATGAGTGAAAAGATTTGTGTGCTCTTCATTACAGAACCTCTCTGATCTGTTGTGAATTATATGATACGGTACACTCCTGTTCTTAATAACTGAGCACTATTCCACAGTGAGCCGTAAATAGACTCAACTAAATTAAACACATCTGCCATTCAGTGACAAAAAGAGCTTTTTGGCTCTGAAAATATTCTGCCTCTTTGACTAAATGCCTTCAGATGTCGTGCTGTAACGGGAACATCTTTTCTTTGTCCATGTGAAAAACCTTTCTCACAATGACTTTGCTTTTCTCAGCATGGCTACAGCTTCGCTGTCACTGCTCACTGTCGATCTGACTAATCCCAAATGTCAGCTGAACCAGAACCAAACCCTCACCTACACCTGTCTGTGTGTGTGTGTGTGTGTGTGTGTCCGCGCGCACAAAAACAACATCTGTGTAGTTGCTTGTTGTTTGAGTGTCTGGCAATGTTCAGTCAGACCATACATTGATCCAGGAGACTAATGTGTTTGACTTACATGATTTTGAATCAGAACAGAGCTGCTGTGTTGAGTGAACACATGTGTAGTTATCCGTCATATGAAGTAGAACAGCATCAAGTGGAACAGCAACATTTGACAATGCGCATTGTTGGACTAATCCGCCTGGTACAAGCTCTTGGTTCAATGATTTAATGTCTGTTCTTCCTTTAGGAAAAATCAAACTCGGAGAATGTGAAAACATGGGCGCCCTTTCTGTCCCATGTCAACTCTCTAACTTTGATAGACTCTTAAATTTCATCAAAAACTTTTCTTTCCTTTCTGTTAGTGTTCTTGTGTGTGTTTCATTATTATTATTAGTAGTAGTATTATTTATATTATCTACCACATGAAGTGCACAGTGCACACAGTGAGACAAGTAGGGATGGGAATAGAAAACCGATTCTTTTTGAGAACCGGTTCCCAGTCTTTCAATTCCTTGGAATCTCAACATGGCAAGTTGCAATACTTGCAATGTGGATATTTCAAAGGGAGAAAACATTACCAACATGCAGAAACATTTGTGCACACAGCATGCGATGACCATTACTGAATGTCACATTTTCGATCCGCTCCGGCCTAACATTACTGAACCTCAGGCAGTGTGAGTTACTTGCAGTACTAGCTGTGGACATGCTAACTGCTGGCTTGCTGCTGGGCTATCATGTTAGCGCCATTTGCCTTTGTAAAACCTGCTATTAGTAGCGGTTAATGTTAACGTGAATGCCGTCTCATGCATTACATTTAGATGACCATCACGAGAGACAGAGTGACTGGCTCAGAACCAGAGGCTGGCAGTACTCGCTCCAGTTCACGTCTACCTCTAGCTTCTCCTTTCACCAAAGCAGGGATGAGAAAAAAAAAAAAGACCCGGGCCAGGATAGATGAATGTCACAGAGCAGTGACTAAGTTTGTGGTAAAAGGCTTTCACCCATTTGCCACAGTAGATTCCTGTGAATTTTGGTAAGTGAATGTGTTTAATGGTACGCTGAGTCAGAGAATGTCAAAGTTACATGTTTTCCTCTAAGGTAACCAGATGTTTCACTCACTCATTCATTCACATTATATATTTTCTAGGGCGATGACAAAGATTCTCAACCCTAAGAACAAAGCTCCAAAAAGATGCTATGATGCTAATCAACATGTTTGTCGTCCTTTTTTGTTGAAAATTACCAGAATTGATGAGAGAATCGATAAAGAACCAAATCATTAAGCAGAATTGAAAATGGAATAGGAATCGTAAAAATCTTATCAATCCCCAGCCCTAAAGACAAGGCTGGGTGTCTGGGCTGGATGGTGAATCAGGGTGTTGGTTACATTGTATTCTGCCTGTATGTTCTTTTACAGACAATGTACCTTTAGGAAAAAGAAAACTTACTTACTTACAGTAAAGCTGTGTATTGGAAGTTTACACAATATGTTTAAAATATTAAAAACCTGTCAGCTGTGGAAAAGACAATGTAATGCTTTTCATGAAAACTCGACTTCTTTTCTTAAAAAAGTAAAATAACATTAATCTGTAAAATAAGTCTTTCATGTATAATAAGGTAAATAAAAAATGTTTAGTTTTTCACATGTATTATGAGGACTGTGTGGACCACAGCACTCGCTCTGCGCTAACAGAGGCGACACGTGGCTCCAAAGAGACACAAGTTGTATGAAGTGACAGCGTTTATCATTTGAAGTTGCAATACGCTGCCTCATCCGCTCCCACAGCTCAGCGAGTGAGTCATGGAGCTCGTCACGTGTTGGCTGTCTCGCCATATGCTGCTCCGTATGACTGATGCTACGCTAGGAGGCGCTGATGAGTGCATGTTCGTGTGTGTGTGCATATGGAAGTTATTATACTGTACCACACACTAACACGCTAGGTTTGCCTGGATCTGACACAAACAGGGCTAGCTCATGCTAATAAGCATGGACACAATGGCCTGTGCAGATTAGCGTCCTCATGAGAACACTGCCTCCCCCGTCAGCCTGCAGGAAATCTGTTAATTCATGTTCTGATGCAAAATGCTGATACTGTGTGGGTGTACAGCTGCATGTCCCAAAACTCACCATTCACCAACTGTGTGCCCCCTGAAAGAGCGTGTCTTTGTCCCTGATGACGTGGAGCACAATGCACTTTCTGACACAGGGTTGTTTTTTTTTTAATTTATGAATTTATCCAAAAAGCTTTCCTCTTTTTTTAACCACTGAAGACCACTGAAACATTGCCATGTCAGCGCTGTAATGAACAACTTGAAGCTCAGTATAATCATGTCCATAGACAACAACTTCAAAATGGTTCGTAATATTTCTATGTTAGCATTTCCAAAGTTACTCACATTATTTTATGTCATGTGAATGACTTTTTCTAACATTATCTCTGATTTAATTTCTCGTCTTGTAACGTCTGCGTGTGCATCCTGTCCATATTGTTCATTTGTAATGGCTGATTTGAAGATTCTGCACTGTTTATGCTGCTCCAAAACAAGTCCTGTAAAAACAGGTCATTACACCACTTCACTTATTTATCGTCATTTGGATTATCGTGAGTATTACTGCCATCTCATTTCATTCAAGCTCATCTTAATCAGCTGACTACCTGGGGAATGATTCTGAGAGGCGTCACAGAGTCTCAGTGCTCTCTTCTTTCTAATGAAAAATGAAGAATGTAACGTCCAGCTGGGAGTAATGAATGTAATGAATGATTGAACTTTTAGACATCACACATCACATCATTGCTACTGATTGTTGTCAACATATTGGATGGAATGGAATGTTTTTCTTTGTCGTTTTGAGGCTTTTACATTCTAACTCTTCTGGATACAAAGTCATCAAACTTTACATCAAACAACATGCACAGACTTCTCTCTGTAGCATTGTCACTTTCTTGAAGGTGTGTGATTGTCAAATGTTAAGTGCTGCACAACCTTGACTTCAATTTGAAGTTTTTTTGACTTTTTTGACTTTAATATGAATTATGATATCTTACTTAATGTCATCTAGTTTTTACAGTTTTTGTTTGGCAGCTGCAGTAATTTGATGATTGTCTTTTTATTGTGTGGGATTTCTCATGTATCGTTGGTTATATATATATATATATATATATATTTAATTTTAAAAAGCTTAGAGAGACAGGGGGCATACATTTTTAATGCATTCAAATGTACAATTTCTTTCAGTGTATAGAATAATAAATCTGAGCTAAGAATAATAAGTATATATATATTTGTGAAACGATACCACAGCACACGCATCACTGTACTTTCACTTTCTATATTTTTCATGTTTCATTTGAATTTTTAGGAGTGAGACACACACACACACACACACACACACACACACACACACACACACACCTGACCACTCCAAGACAAAGTTTCCCGGGGAAGAATCATAATTGCAATAATCACATCACAGTGAGGATCATAAGGTGTCCGACTGCAATCACCGAAATGCTAATCTCTCCACAGCACGTCATCACACACACACCCACACACACACACACTGCACTGCAAAAGCAGCCAGAGACATTTCTAGAAAGATTCTAGATTCGCATCACCGTGTGACCTCTGCCCACACATGTACGAGTATTGCAGCAAAGTAAAATTCTCTCTGAGGAGATTAAAAGATTAAAAAGTCCTGGAAATCACAAACACTCCACAACAACTCTGAAACAAACAAACTGCCCTCAAAATGGCAGATCATGAAGTCAATGCAGCAGTTACCAGAATAAAAGCACACAAACGTCCAGGTGTTTTTACATCTGGAATGGTAAGAGAGAACTCCATTACAGGCAGCATGTGAGCGAACAGTGAAAGGATTACAACGGCAACAGTAGAAGCGTCTGGTTTTGTGTTTGTGTTGCTGTTTGATTTTGGAATTCTCTCCTCTCCACATGTCTGTAACCACTTCCTGCCAGTTTTGATTGTCTGTCCCGCCCTCATTATGTTCACATGTGTCCGGCTATCCTTCCCTCTGTAGTTTGTGTTCCGTTGTTTCAGCTGCCAGCTCGTATTTGTCCTTTGTTCAGCCATTCCTAGTTTTGTTTCCCAGTGTTACTTGGATTTCTGTTTTGGTCTGTGCCCTTGTACCCATTGTTTGATTATTAAACAGTGAACTGCACCACTTCTGTCTCAGAGTCTGTATTTGGGTCCAGGCCCGTGTATTCCCTGTTTCCCTGCTTGAAATGTGACAAGAAATATTAATGGAATTGGCTGCAGACTTTGGACTTGTAGTAAGTTTGTCTTATTTCTACAGTGTACAAGGACAAAATGTGTTTTCATGAGGCCACTGTCAGAATATTCAAACAAACCTCTGAAAATATCTTGAACTAGATTCTCAGCCTCTGTCCTTGCCTTGTCCTTGTTTAAGTCCTTTTCATTGTTAGAAGGTCAAATGTTGTTATTTAATCATTACTAATTCTAAATAAATATATAAATTAATACTACACTATTATCTATGTAAAACTGAGCCATACAAATGAAAGTCATATCTAAATCCAGTCCAGCATTTTATACCTGTTTCTGTGCAGAGCACTCAAAGTTCAAACTTGAATTTCCAGTTGGACAGTCACGTCATTTGACGTAGTGTTTTCAGTAGATTCATTCTTGTTTTGATCTTAGGGTGTCGTAATGTCCACACCAAGTGGCATTGTGTGCCGTCTTGATTTGGTTGATTCCCACTGCAACTGGTTTCTGGCAAGGGGCAACCTCTGTGGCTGGGAAATTATGCAGATTTAGAGGTGCCAAAAAACTGTTTTGTCTGAAATAGAACTGTTAAGTAAGAGAAAGTCACACCACACTGCCTTATATGTAGAATAAGGAAGCACTTCCATACGATGATGGTGACATCATGGACCAACCTATGGGCTGATGCCTATGAGTCCCTGCTGCAGGGGTTCACTTGAGCTCTCAACTTTCATGTTAAGACAAATGCAAATTCTACCATCTGTCCTGATTTACAGTTTAAATCTGTACATGATGATAATATGTGCTCATGTAGAACATGTTTAAATTGAAGAGCTTTGTGAGGCTGGTTTCAGGCGGAGTGGACGTAATATCCATACAGACAGACACAACACGTGAATAATGTTTCTCCATGCTGTGTATGCAGAATGTGTCAGAGCTGAAACAATGAGCTGATGAACTGATTGGCAGGCAGAATAAAATTCTTTTAGTATATTCTCTATTAACAGTTAGTTGACAAAGTTAAACAATTCATCAGAAATTGAAAAAATAATACTCTGAAGTTAAATTTTAACATGGAGGCTAATGGAGGTTGAAATGTTCTGCAACCAGCCTCAAGTGGCTGCTCGAGGAACTGCATTTATTCAGCACTTGAATGATGAATGAATGAATGAATGCCTTTTATTGCCACTATACGCCACGGAGGATGCTGCCTGTCCCTGCTGTACCACAGAAGAAGAAAAGAACTTCAACAGAATCAGCCTAAACACTGTAATGAGACACATTTAGCACCAGTGATTGTCCCACATGTTTCCACAGAGCACACTGCCCTATTCAAAGCTATTTTATGATTGTAGGTTGAAATCAAGTGTTATTCATCCAAAGCTCCTTCTATCTGTGCTACATACGTGATGGGACAAAACATCTTTTCATTGGTCAAGAAGATTCTAAATACTGACCACAGACAGCAGAGAACATGCACCTTCTATATAGAGAAGAAAGTCAAATTATTGGTTTTCAATGGACGGCTGTCCATTCAGTCATTGTTCTTGTTTGACTTTAAACTTTGGTGGGTAAGATCACCGCGTCTGCCTGCACTGGTGTGCAGAGATGAAGACAATGTGAACGCCCTCACAGTCACACATTGTGATGCCTTATCGCCATTTCCATCATGTGTCAGCATTCCTCTGTGTGTTTTGAAGTAATAAATGTAATGAAGCTATTTAATATTACACCTCACCCACTCCTCCCCTCAAACTGTGCTCAGACCTGCTTTCAGAGAATACATAGACCTTTTTACACCAGTCCCCTGATGGCAGTACACAGGTATTTCACAGCTTTGTACAAGTCTGCACGATTAAACACAATTAGACTGAGCCACAAACAAACACGAGGACAAAAGAGGCGATCCTCTTCCTCATTTCAGTCTCCTACAGTTTCTTACAGGTACTGGAACACAGACTATTGGATGATTATCTGACCTCCACTTACCATGACCCCCCCTCAGTGACGCTGGAGACCTGTATATAGAGATGGGGGGAGAGGAGCGGTGCCTAGTCACACGCAGGTGATGCTGCTCAGGGTGAGCGTACGACGCTGCTGCTGCTGCTGCTCCCACCTGAGGTCTCACAGAGTTCAGTGACCTCCCTGACGGGGGCGCAGCGATACATCCCAGGATCAGCCACCCCATCCAGGCGGTCTGATAGAGGACAATAAGACCGAACGCTTGGCAGGAACCCCCTTTCATGAGACCCCGTGAAGGTGAAACACCCATAGGGCACATGATGGAAAGGATTGGAACCGATGCACCTGTTCTACTGAGAAACAGTCTCATGATTGAGAAAAGCCCAGACCGGCAGGCTGTCAGTCCCTGATGTTTTCAGACCCCTCCTACACATGCCGCTCAGTGGGTTGGGATTAGTCAACCATAGGAGAAAAAACTGAGACTGTTGGAGAAAAAAGGAGGTCTAATTGGAAATCAAACAAACACACTCGCCCTCTGGTCTGCAGGTAACGAACGGACTCCTCCTGCCTCCCCCTCTGCGCAGGACTCGTGGCTCAGCTCGTGCAGCCATTTGCCAGCTCGCTGGCAGCTCCTCATGCGCTCCACTCCACTCCACTCACTCCTCTGTCTCTCTGCCTATCGCCGTTTTCTCTCATGAAAAAGGGACTTCTACAATCTAACAAAGATAAAAAATGTCAAAGCCACGGGGACACGCTGACTGTCTCGTCAAACTTGCAGAGAAGTCCTGGAACAGAACGCTGTGTGTATCCACGAGCAGCTCTTTCTGTCCACTTCTGCGTGCTCCTCCTGTTTCTCTCAGTTTCACTTCTTGCATGTTTTAGAAGTATCCATTTCAAAATCACAGCAACAAGAAAGATCCTCTCCCCCTCGCCTCAGGTCTGTGGTTCAGTGACAGACCATCCTTTTGATGTGCGCAAACATTTTTTTTTACCACACCACACTTCAACTGAAGACAGCAGCAATGATCTGGATCCCAGAGCAGCCAGAGAGAGTGAGAGAGGAAGGGAGCGGGAGGGAGAGAGGGGAGGAGAGAGATAGCAAGGTAAAAGAAAGGTGAAGCGTCGGTGGTGGGGGATGTGGAGGCAGACAGAAGGATAGAAATAAGGCGGCTGAAAGAATAGATGGATGAGCTGGAAGAGTGAGGACACCATTGCAAAGAAGGAGAATGTAAATGAAAGAAGTGAGAGTGCTTTCACTTTCACTTTTACACTGCTCAGTGCAAGTGTGCTTTGCCATAATGTTGGTTTAGACTGACAGAGCAGATGAAGAGAGGAACAGATTATCGCAATTCTGTCCTCCAAAAATGTTGGTAGGGGTCCATATGCCAGCCTACACCCGTGCATTTACTCAGGAACTCTCGCACACACGCAGTCCAAAACAAAATTTACTTTGCAAAAAATAAACTTACATTGGACGAGTAACGGAATCTGACAGAGCATGTCACTGCCTGAGACGAAAACTATGCTGGATGTATTTCCATACATGAGCCAAGATAACTCTGGCAACACATTGGTTGAGTCAATACAAGTCCTCGAGTTCCCAGAATGTTGGGTTCATAAATAAGTGCGCGAAAGATGTGGAATGTTCGAAAAAGGATCTGTGTCCAAGACTGGAGAAGGTTCAGGTTAGATTTCTAAAAATGGAGAAGTGTTCTAGACAAAGAGCCGGAAGGTTGAATGAGACTCTTTAACAAATATATACAAATCAGCTACCTGCCCAATACCGGCTGGATATACAGGCTGTTGTCATCTCGCAATTAGAATACTCTGACAGACTTGTCATTTGATTCTGTGAGTAGTACTTATTGTACACACTGTACACTGATTGTTCCCCCTTTTTTTGTACTTTTTTTGGCACTTTGGATAAATTGATGTACAGTCCAGCTAAATGACTGCGTGTAAATGTGAAACAGTCCTGACCCATATGGACCTCTGAAGGTGTGCTGTTGCATGTGGCACCAAGCCTGTTCGTCCAGCATATCCCATAGATAGATCCCATAGAAACTACCCTAAAACCTCACTGAGCACATCTCGGTCACATTGCACTGCAACGCTGTTTTGGTCCGTCCAGCACATGACTTCAAACCCCACCAGGAGTGTTTCAGAAGCGTTTAGGCCACCAGACTTTGTGTACTTGCCCAGATTTGTTCATTTTCTTTTGTTTATGTTCTGAATATGCTTCTATGTGTGTAAATGTGCTATTTATTTAACTTGTTTTGCTTCTGTCTGTTTTTGTGACCAGCATTTGCCCAGGGTATTTTATTTTGAAAATCACTGGCTTCTCCATGCTGTTTGTGTCTGGCTTCCTGTCCGCTCGAGGTGTTCTGTGTAAATTGTTGCAGGCTGCTCACAGAACTCGTCAAAAATAGAACAGGCGCATATTTCACATGGAGCCGAGCAGAGGCCTGCTTCTGGGATGCTTCTGAACCGGTCTGCGGCGGAACCAGTGGGGTTTGAAACATTGACTAGAATGGCCGTTTGTCACTGCAGCCTGGTGGAATTTGTGGCTAAGAAGTACAGTACAGGAAGACAGTCCAGGACTTCTGCCTGCTTCTCCAAACAGGGGACTATAGTGTACTATACATAACACACTGACTGTATCGTAATATTATTAATAATAATAACAATAATAATAATAATAATAATAACAATAATAATAATAATAATAATAATAATAATAATAATAATAATAATAATAATAAAAACAATCCCTCAAATAGGACCCAATAAAAAAAGGAACTGTACACAGTAAACCTTGTGCAACCTACTTTGGCAATACAGGACCTAATTCTGTTCATGCCAATAAAGCTCATTTCAATTTGAAATTGACAAGCACAGAGACTGAGAGGTAAAAAACAGGAATCATTTTTTAAAAAACGAGAAATGTCTGTGGCAGACAGAGAAAACAGTGACGTACAGAGATCACCAGGGAGCTGATGGCACAGTGATCTAAATGGAACTTCTGATTCTTGCTTGTCTGCCTACAGTCACTTTAGTCAAATCATGCGTTGCCTGTGGACACCAGTGTGCCTCAGAGGCTCCAAAAATAGTAAATTACCAAAGCTAAAAAGCTTAATGGCTGCTGATATTCCTGCCAGTAATAGAACAAGGGCTGAAAATTAATTTAGGACACTGTTTCTGTTGCTATTTCGAGGAAGCTTTTGTGACTGTTGCCAACAGAGCAGCAGCCACCAAATAAAGCAGAGCAGACCAGAAGCACTGCTGGTTAAAAATCTGGAGTGAATTCATTTCAGGTCTGATGTTTGTCTTCTTACAAACAGTCAACACATCTTTTCTTACAGTATGAGAGATAAAAACAGCTGGCTCAGATGAGCAGCATGCACATGACCTCACTATAATTACTTCCAGCATTTGGGTTTTTTCGATTATTTCTTTAATACAAACCTTCTCAATAAACATTCAGGGTGAAACTGTAACTAGTCGCCTAACATATGTTATATTATAGGCTTTTTAGCACCATTACTGTGTAAAATATCGCAGGCCTGTTGGAGAAGAAATGAAACATTCTTACACCCAGAGAGATTCGAAGCATTAATTCTGGTAATAACAATAGAGTGTGCAGTGCCACGGCATGGGCAGATAGAGAAGCAAAGAAAAATAGCACATCTGTGCAGAGTGCAAAGCCAATACGTTCTGAACCCAGCAGAGAGCAAAATATGCTTATTTAGTTTCTTTAATCCCTCAAAAAACAACTGCAACACATCAGGATTCAGACTCTACACTATGAAGATGCCTGTTACCATAATATTTATTACTGCATTTTAGAAGTTAGGGTTAGTCTGATGGTAAATGGGCTGTACTTATGTCACACCTTTCTAGTCGTCTGAACACTCATACACTACACTACACTACATATCTCATTCACCCATTCACACACATTCATACACATTCACACGGCGATGGCTCAGCCTTAAGGAGCAATTTGGGGTTCAGCATCTTGCCTAAGGACACTTCAACATGCAGACTGGAGGTGCCGGGGATCAGACTGGTGATCATCTGATTAGGGGGTGCTCTAATCCCATAAACTGATGAAGCGACTGCTCCCCAGCTCAGAGTCTCAGCTCCCTCCTGGTTCCCTCCTGTCCTCCCAGCAGCAGCCGACACCAGCCCATCTCCAAATTCATCCATCCCTGCCAGCGACTGCCGTCCCTTTGTCTCTTGACCCTCACCTCCATCCACAAAATGTAGTATGCCTGTCTACATCTATATCCATGTTGGTGTTAGTTAATAGTATATAAATATGTGGAGACGATTTTGAATGGTGTGGTCACCGAATGCATTTTATGTGATCCAAATTGACTTAAGTCATCTCTTTCATCAGTATCACTAATATTATGCAGTTAAATATAAACTGTAACATGTTCAGTTGTTTATAACAAAGTAATAAAATGTTATATGTTATATTATATTTAAATGTTAAATGTTATTTAAATGTTATATAGGAAAAATCAAAAAGTTGAACAGTTTGTCTTTGCAGTCTTCAGCTGAATAAAGGTTGAAATATCCTGCTCTCATTTCACAGTGTTGTCCCATCTCTTTTGGAATCAAGGTTGCGGAACATCATTTTAACAAAAGCTTGTGTAACAGACTATTGCATCTGAAATGAACATTCCTGATTAAGTTATGTAAATCTGCCACTGTTCCATCAGTGTTAACATTTCCTTTTAAAATGGTGGTTTGATTGATTGTAAAAATTTTAAGAGCTGCAAATTGAACTACAACCTCTTTTATTCACCATACAAATGTCAAGCTATTTTGTGAATGGTTGCTCGGCAACCACTGACAGCTGTGGAGGAGTGAAGTTGGAGGAGTCCAAGGTTCCTGAAATGTGAGGCGACATCTCTTTGAGACAAAGTCGAAGTTACAAACCTGCGGGTGTAAACGTGAACATGAAGTCAGCTCTGACTAAAATACACATCAAATCACACAGCTTCAGCTCTGTCAGTGGCCAGCAGAATATAAATCTAACTATTTCAAGTCTGTAGAAACATAAAGATTCACCCTCAGTACAGTTGTCATGAACGGGGAAATTATCTATAGAGACCAAAACTGTTTTTGTACCAGGCTGTAAACATGTTTATTTCTGCTGTGGGGTTTTTAACATGGGGACTTATGGAGGTTGGCATGTTGTGTAGCCAGCCTCAAGTGGCCATTTTAAGGACTGCAGCGTTTGAAACTTCAGCATTGGCTTTACTTCACAGCAATGGAGTTATTGGTAGGAACCAGTCACAGCTGATGTCTATACAACATTTTATGGCATAATAATGTTGATGTAGTTTGCATCACCTTCTATGAATATCAATGACTAATTTAAGTGGTGGGCTTTTTGAAGATGACCTTCATCTGGATGTTGGTGTATGATCTCTTCAGTCGCTGTGACATGACTCCACAACTAAATCTATTCTGATTCCTGAGGAGTTGCTCAACTTCCCTGGCTGTAGCATGGAATACCTCTGACTCTTGTACAGCCTGAGGGGATAAAGTGAGGAAGCTCAATGTAACATAGGCGCCACAATCACCTGAAAACCACCATGTCATACACACTCCTACTGCAGCATAACAAATGCTGCGGTAAGTTCCTCACTCCTTGTTTTTTTCTGTTGTAGTAAATCGTAAATAGTTAATCCGCCTTTTTTCCCCCAAAAAATTGCATGTGGCAATGTGAGAATCAATGGGAATTAAATAAAGAAAGAAATTGTTCAGCACCATTTCAAGATGTTGCATCACTCGTTTTCACTTTGGTCAACTCACTTTGCTGCAGAGAGGTTGAAGTCATTCCATGACAGGAAGTATACAACCAGGCATCTGCATGTGTTTTATATTAATACATCTTTATTACTATAGTGTGTGTATCTGCGTGAATGTGATTTATTTGTCCAGTGTGTCAGATTTAGGCTGATCTATTTATAGAATATGGCAGCTATGAAATGTGATACTCAGAGCTATGAGTAGTGTACAGTTGCTTCTCGATACTTACTGAACCTTTTACATCTACAGAAGCCACAGAATGTCTTCCACAGACATCCATGTTCATACAGTAGCCCAAAATGGACAAATAAAACAATGGCTGTCAATAAGTGGTTCGCATTTTTTGTGGCCATCATAGCTTTTCTGTCACACAGATCGAGTAATAACACTGCCAGCTGCCACTAAATCCTCCTTTAAAACTACTGATTTTTTTTGCGGTTTCTAAAATTGTTAGCCATAGCCTAACCCAGAGTGCACACGTGTTTTTAAAGACATTTTTTGGTGTTTCCAAGCTGAAGATTGACAGGAATGTGGAGAGAGAGAGAAAGATATGTGGAACGACATGCAGCAAAGGGCCGCAGGTTGGATTTGAACCCTGGGCCGCTGCTTTGCCTGCGTACACGGGGCTTATGCTCTACCAGTTAAGCTAATCAACATCCCGATGCCCGTGTCCGTGAAGTGGACACAAGAGGTGTTAAAAACTGCAGTTCCTCAAACGTCCACTTGAAGCTGGCAACAGAAAGAGTTACTCTCCATAAGCCCCCATGTTAACACGTTGAACCTCACAGCAGAAATAAACAGCCTGGTACTGGAGACAGGGAGTTTTTTCGTCGTTGCACATCTTTAGATTATCCAGGAGGCGGCAGAGGCCTCCACACTCTGAGCTTCACGACAGCTCTTCAGAAACCTGTGGGTGACGTCACAGATATGACGTCCATTTGTAGTACTGATTCTTGAGGGATTCCTACACACTGACTAAGCTAATTTTTGAGTTGGGAGTGAGAATGTGACTATATGCAGTACATTTTCTGTTTCTCTTGTCAAATGTCAAAATAGAAATTTCATTTTGACACCCTAATAAATAAAAAGCCTCTACTGACTGTTTTTTCAATTTAAGAGACAGGGGACTTGCTAAATACGTGAATTCTCACAGCAGTAATTCACCCTTCAAAATCATTTCCAGCTGAGGATATCCATATCTATGCAGAATACTCTGTACAACTGTTTCTGTGACTTTTGAGATCATCACTGAAATTGAATCTACAGTGAATGTGCACTTGTTCTGCTGTCTGTTAGCCTGTCTTGTCTGTCCGTGCCTCATCCGTTCTGACTGAACCTAATTTGATCCCTGCGTGGTGCCACTGCCATGCTGTGCCTGAAATGAGGTGAGATGCTTGACCTGAATGACTGAGAGACAAGAATAAATGCAATTCACCTGAGCACGTTATGGAAGAGACGTTTGGATCTGTTTTGGCTTTGTGGTTCTGTACAAATCAGAGCTCCCATGTGCCTCACGGGTTAAATAAGAACTGTCAAAACATGAAGAGCAGCTGGGACGTCTTGTTCTACTGCAGCCTCTTTCAGCCTGACCACAACATCACTGGTGGGTAATGAGTGGGCGTGGTCACTGTCACCTGTAAACATACCCACCAGTGATGATGTCACCTGGGGTACACCTGTACATCACTGCAGCCTGATAAGAACTCCATCTTCTGCATGGATTATAAGTGCTTGACTTAATTATTAATATTAATTATTAATTAAAATTCAACTTAAAAGGAAAAAAAAACATCAAAATGCTTTAAAAGAACTTTGCGGTCCATTTTTAATTTCTGGTTCAGGTCCTCACATCTTTGGCTTCTGAAGCTTGTCGTACTTACAATGAATAAATCCTCTTCATCTAAACACAAATTGATTTTTTTGTCAGTGGGGGTAGGTTCCAAACAGGGCGAATGCATATGGGCACTGAGCCTTTGTTGAGCTTATTGCCTGGATGAAAGATTTATCTCTCTATGCTCTATGTGGTGTTGTTGCCTTAAATTAATTGCATGTTTGCGCCTGAAATCACCATCACAAGTGTCATGTATTAAGTTAATGTTATATGTGCAGGGAACCACTATTCTAAAATGAAAAGGTATGTAGGACAGACGCAGATGCCAGTCACCTGGTGGCTGGCTGAAGTGCTTCAATGTACTGGCCTAAAAGCAGCTTTCACATCTGTGCTTTGTGGAGTATGAGCTAGTGACGCTCCCAGCTCCCCCAGGCTTTGGAAATGAAGGCCAATACTCATATTACAGACAGGTCAAACAGCAAGAAGCCCAGCTCAACGTCAAAGCTCTCCCTCGCGACTGGAGGTCAGCCCCAGATTTGCTCTTGTCTGGCAGCCTCTTGCTCCTTGGTTGTCCTCTTTGCCTCTGTCTCTTCTGAGCCTTGTTACATAATGTTATTTTAATATTAAGCATGGATATTGGCTTGTTATTGCAAGTAGATTTAATTTGACTCATGTTGCATTCATCAGATAGAAACAGAAGTGCTGTCAGAGCAGCGTGGGGATAAGATGTAATGATGCTGAACTTTCAACTGCCTTAACACCTAGAACACAAAGGCAAGATTTATGGGAAAAGATGATGGTGCTGTAATTTTAATATTGGTGTTCATTGCGTGGAGTTGCTGTGTTTGCTAGTTTGCCTTTGAAAATGTCATTTTCTTCCAGAATAGAAGCTCCTTTATTACAGTTTTCTCCCATCTCGCAGTTATTGTCTTATTATGACATTTTCTCTATCTATTCGTGTAATATGAAAATCAAAGTGTGAGACAGATTCAGCACTACAAGTAATAAGATAAGAAACAGATAGTGAGCAGGCAAGCCTCCAATCTGATATCTGACATCTATTTAAACACAACACACACGTGCCTGTGCTCACGCATGGACAAGCATGTGAAGATCTTTTCTGCCTAACACACAAACCGGGATGAACATTAGCAGGTTCACTGGGTTTAATCTCCATATGTCTCCTATAATGAATTCAAAGGGAGTTCTGGGACGTCTGCTCACGTTTGCATGTCTACATTGACAGTCTGGGCAGATCACTCTAAGTTCTCACAGAGACAGGCAAGCTGAGATCAATACGGACACAAAGGTGCCTGAAGAGGCCAGTTAGAGGCCAAGATAAATCTGAAGTAGTCTGACTTCCACCATGGCATGGCATGGTATATTATGAAAGTAAACTGCTGCAGAGGTAGTAAAGTTGACTGAGCTCTTACTTTCTCTTCTTCCTGTCAGGCTTTGTTAAACATAAAAAAGGAAAAATAAAGCAATACATGTTAAATCAAGGGCCTTTGGCCCAGATCACAAGTCCTTAAGGCTCCAATACAGTCTAATCCTTATATTTCCAGATGCAATCCTGATTAAATATGTAACTGAGACATGACACGACCAAATTTGGGTCGCCTTATAGCTAAAAATAACAATCAATTCATTAGAATACCTCTGGATCGGCCCCAATACTTTAAGCTTTTTCAGAGATGTCCTCAAACAGGTTAGACAACCTTCTCTCTGATGTATGACAAGAAATGATATACCATTTATATTAGATTGCTTTCTCTCTGCCTTCACGTTATAGCCTCACAACAAGCACAGCTCGGGCGAAATAATTTCTTAGTATAGCACCGTCACCTGCCTCTCTCTCCATCTCTCTACCCCCGACAATGTCCATGGTTCTAACACACTCATCATAGGTGCATTTCCTCAACTGACCAGCTGACTTCTGAAGCTGAAATAAATTGAATAAATTTATTCCTAATCAAAGGTGAAACTCATCTGGAACCATGTCATGAAATACATCTGCAGCCTCTGATTCACCTCATTAAATCATGTGCAAATGACACAAGGCTGCTACAAAGTAACCCCACACACACCTCTGCACACATCAGACAGGACGGTTTTAAGTCTGCAGGGTAATGAGAAAGATGTCTGATAGCCGCTCCATAACACAAAATAACTCTCCATGATAAGTCTGACAGTTTTTGCTTTACCTGGATGGTTTATAAAGCACAGATTCTCCTTCATCACATACTTCATGAAAGAAAAACTAATCGCAACAAGAGCTTATAGAGGTTTTCTCTACAGTGCAATTATGTCTTCTGTGGCTTCCCTTGACAAGTCTTGTGAAGGCTTGTTAAGGCAGGCTTAGAGAAATTGAATCATCTACGGTGAAGCTTCACATTGACTGACAACTAATTTGCGGAACCATAATTTGAGCTTTTATCAACTTCTAATTGCAGCAGGTCAAACCCTAATCGTTGCTTTTGTGTTCAATCCGAAGTTCTGGACAGCGTAGAACATTTAGTTAAATACCACAGTGACTGGATCGGGCAGTTGAAGAAGTTTTTTTTCTTTTGTACTTGTAGATGTACCAGAGACATCATAAGAGGAGGTGGCAAATTATAGCCAAGTGGACTCATGCATCTCCCAGGCCCTGTGTCACTCATACTGAGGAGAATAGAACCTGCCAAGATGTACATCCCACAATCGTTGATAGCAAGAGGAATAAATTAGTAAGAATTTCTTCAAAGGCTACTTTTCATCTTATCCATTGCTCCAGAAGTTTCTTTAAAGTGTGCAATCTCTGGGTCACTGCTCTCCCTCTCTTCAGCCTTTGTATTGCTGTAACTGTGTTGTAACTTTCTGATCATGGTGTCCTCATGGTACTCACAAGGCCTCTCTGTACTGAGAATCTTTTGCTCCATCACCACAGTGTCTGGCAAACAAAGGCTGTGAAGAAGCACAGGATTATCCAAACAAGTGCTGTGGAAATTGATTGGGCCACCGAAGCATGGAGGCCTGATTCAGCCTCTCTGTGAGCCCTGGGAATTGACCACAGTGATCCAAGATAAAACCTGAGAGCAGAGGACAAACTGCACGAAAGCTAACAGAAAATGGATTCACATACTCTGTTTTATACTCAGTGCTTGTACTCTCTCTCACAAGGTCTTTGTACTGTGTTGTAAGAGTAACAGAGTAAAAATGGTGTGTAATGGAGCAGAATTTCTATGGTTACGAACCTGTATGTAGAGAGGATACTGTGAGCTGTGTTCTGTACGCACAAAGAGGTTGGTTAAAATAGCAGATGAAACTGTGCAGACATACCACTAGCATACCAACACACCGCTTTCATGGAGCAGAGGAATGAATCAGAGTTAGGTCTGGGGTGAAATCAGAACACTGGGATACCAAGCTGTTGGACAAATCAACGCGTGGTCCTACGGGACACTCTTAGAAGAATGGCATGCCACCATACAGTAAACGCCGCATCAAGTGATGCTCAAATAAAATATCGCAAATATTTATTTGTACCAGAAGAGAAAATTACAGACAGACCCAACAAAAAACAAAGTAACAGTGCATCCAGTCCCAGCTATCCTGTATCTTCTGACATCAACAGCCATGGTGACAGAGAGGGACACGTAAATGCTACCCATTTAGATGCATTTAAATATGTTGGTCTCTGATATAATCAAGGACCACAAATCTTAACAGATTTGCAGTTTTAAGAGATTAAGGGCTCCAGATGTGGAGCTCTTAATCTCCTAAAAATAAAGACAGAAATCCATATCACTGTCAGAGAGTCAACAGAGTCAGGAGGTTTGATCATATAGAGATCATTCATCTCTCTAAGGATTTCATGTCATCCTATCCACCATTTTTGTCCATGGACCATCTGTATCCCTACAGTTATGCATTGCTAATAATGTTACTATTATTCACATTCACATCAAAAGCAAGTTGTCAGTAATAAAAAAAAAATGCTTTCAGTCAGTCTGGATGTTTTCTGTTCCCATGGAAGTGCATTTGCACCTCATTGCCATAAATGGCACTACACAGGGGAAGCTTATATGGCCTCTATAATTATTTATAATTCATTGTTCAGATGAGTGTTGTTTAAATCCCTGGATGCAGCTTCAACATCTGCGTAACAGGAGACATTTAACAATAACTCCTTCTACAACGACCACCCCTGTAGTGGAGGCTTTCATGGTAAATTTTAATAAATTCATAATGCTTCATGACAATCCTTCTCATACATTACAGCAGTCATAAAACAACATAGATGTGAGTTGTTATGAATTATAACTTGAAGTGTCTTATGGATGCTCTTGCATAGTTATAAACTCAAGGTTGACACATTATGATGACCTATACTCACCTGAACTCAAAGTATGAGGTTATTTTTAAGTTATTACTGCATGTGTAAGTACATTTTGATGCATTTATAATATTGCATCTTCATCACAATTCTTCGTTCTTGGTGTTAAGTGTGATGCATCTCCATGCATTTAAAAGAATTTATGCTGTGTCATACAGTAAGTGATGAATTATTATGACAGAGAATTAAAAGTAAAGTTTGTCTCCTTTAGGAATGGAACATTCTGGTCTCCTGAACATGTTTTATGACTTCTTATAGTGCATCAGAAAGCATTATGAGTGTTTATGAGTGATCATTGAGGAATAGTCTGTATTCCTGATCATGTATTGCTGCATTTCCAATGTATGATGATTTATTTATGTATAGTAATAGAACCATCACATCAAGCCAAGAGAGAAATGGGATGGAGGGAGAATTAATTGATTTTTTAAAATCTGTTTATTCCCTTTATTGCTGCATGCTCAACATTGACAGTAGATATCAGATTTAATACTGATATGCGGCATATTCAAATTCATAACCTAATTTATTTTTACTAGCTGCACAGTATTCCAATGAACATGTGCTTTTCATTGCACTTCTGCAATTGAAATGACATGCCATGAATGTGTCCCTAGAAAATGGAAACATAGCAAAGAGCCAACTGAATAATGTGAAGGAAGGTAAACCTTCTTAGTTTTTAGAGAAGCTCATTATGCCGTCATATGTCATGTAATCATATTTTCAGGTTATTTCACTGCATGTTGAGTTTCATGGCGTACATGTTGTAAACTAAGTGAACAGTCTGAGCTCACCTCTGTCTAAAGGTCTCTGGCTTTGTTCATCAAAGAGTTTTTTTTTTTTTTTTTTTTCTGAGGTTTCATTTTTTTCATATGACATGTGTAATATGTTCTGAATGTTGCAGGCTTCGTGCTTACGTTTGGCTTTTTTTTTTTTCTGAAACAGGCTGAAGGACGATCTGAGTCTCACACCTTGACTTTTGAAGACTTGGTCTATCATGAATGCAGTAAGTTTAGCCATAAGATGAAGCAACAATTGAGGAAAGATTTGGTTTAATCATCCCAAGAATTACATTAATCAAAATGAAAATCAAATTTTGCCCTTGAAGGCCTGATGTGCTCGGCTCGCGGAGCTACAGTCACATCTATGGTCTCTGTTAGATTTTCATTTTGCCTCCGAGCACAGTTTGTAGAGTCTAATCAGACTAATGTTCAGTTCACTTTGAATTTTTGAGTAGTTCAAGTAGTCGGCTGAACATCTGGGTTTTTCAGAAAGTGGTGGCTGCCAGTGAAACAGGTGCACACTGTGATAATGACAAACATAAAATTACTCATTTGAAAACACGCAGCTGTTGTTTTTGCGTTCTTCTGCCTTTATTTCAATTTTCAGCTGAGAACAGGCACCACGATATACTTTCTTAGAACAGAACTCACTATTAATTACAGATGTTTAGCTTGTTACGTGTATGTATAAAAAAATATGATTCTCGTAGAAAGATTAGAAAGAGAAGCATCGTACCAGATTGAGCTGTGAGCTAATTTCCATCTGCAGTCTGTGGGCAAGTGGAAGAATTCACTTTTCTGTTCGCATTGCCTTCATGTTTGTCTCTCTGCAGTGATTTATTTTTAGAGCTCATGGAGTCAGACCAGGCTGAGGAAAAAACATCATAAAGACTATTAAGACCATGACAGTAGTGAGGGAAAAAATGAGGGATTGAAAATCTGTTCTTTAAAGAAAAACACCCCAAACTAAAAAGGAACAGCTTTTAAAACCTTCCTGGAAAAATGCAGAACAAACGCCCAACTGTTCCTGTCAAAGGCATTCCACATCTTGAAATTATATACTCTGTTTCTGGTGAAAAAAAGTTGGTTTGTCTGGAATGTCCTTGGATGTGTCTGCACACATGTGAGAAATAATAAGAGGACGTCCTCTGCTGTAAAAACGAGTTAATTCAGGACCGGTCTAAATCTCTGAGGTGGCTGTTGATACTAACACAACAGTTCCATTAAAGCAAAATTAAGCACCACAAAGACGGTGCCTCAGCAGAAATATACAGCGAGGCCTGTCACATTAACATAAAGCATGGTCCTCGGAAATTATTAGCCTCCGTAATCTCAGGAACACTCAGATGCAGCATTGCACTGTTCAAATGACCTGTCCAGCGTGATGCATGGCTGTTTTTTTTTGCCTCACCTACTGAAGAACGCCATCTTCTTCTGCTGCCCCCACCCCCCACACCCGCTACTTTTTTATTTCCCGCTCTCTGGCTTTTTTACCTCTTGCACCAGATTTATGCAAGGCAGAGCAGTGAGGTGCAAAGCTTTCACAAACAACAGCCAAGCCAGACGGGCAAGGTGAAGGTCAACAAACACATTATCCTCCACTTATCAACAGCGTATTAACACAGCTCATTCCCGTCTTGCATTACACATAGACGACCCAGGTCGTATCAGCCTTTCCTTCTCCAACCTCGCCTATCTGCAGCACCCAGGGAGGAAGAACCTGAGAACGATATAATGACATAAAGCTTTATCTCCTGTCCTACCCGTCCAATCACAAGGAGCGGGACTGGAGGGAGAGCTTGGCCTGGATTAAAGTTTGGGGGGCTGCTGTGCATAAAGACACGGCTTTACGGCGTGCACTCGGAGCTAATGGTCAGGGTAGGGGTGTGGAGGTTGAGGGATCGATGGGAATGATCTAGCACGCAGCAGGACAGATATAAAGATCAGTGAAGGGGAAAATAGACTCTCTGTCACCCTGCCGATTGCTCTGATTGCCTGCCAGCCTGCTCACTTGTGACCAGATGGCCTGCCCCCATCAATGCTCAGCAAATACCTGTAAGACCCCCTGTAAAAATCTCTCTATTAAAACCATCAAAACACCAAAACTCAAAAACTGTAGTTGGCATTGGTGAAACCTTTTGAAGACTTAGCTGAAGATGTCAGCATGTAGTTGGTTAAGTTCAAAATAACATCACATAGTCCCTACAGCTTTTTTATCATACAGTAAGATGCAAGGAAGTTCTCCTGCTTGTATTACACTGCATACATGAGAAGATGTTGTCTAGATATGAATGAATGAATTGTGTATGACAAGAGAAAGTTTGAACAAGAAAAGACTTTGAACAATATGTTACTGAAATGTGGAGTTAGAGGTTCAAACCGTTTTTCACCAGTTTTCAGTCCAGGATTTTGTGGGCGGTCCTTAAAGGGTGGCTCGATGACACGCTGAGGCCACCCTGAGCATACCCCTGCACCCCTAGCAGAGAGATGGAGATGAATTCATCTCGCTCAGAGTGTTTAAAGTTAGCCATGTCATTTTCTGAACTCATCTGACACGTTTCAGTCGCTTCAAAATGGCTGCTTGACTGTTCCCAT
This sequence comes from Nibea coibor, assembly GCA_023373845.1. Lineage (NCBI taxonomy): Eukaryota > Metazoa > Chordata > Actinopteri > Sciaenidae > Nibea > Nibea coibor. The sequence goes on along the minus strand of CM041722.1, from coordinate 2,767,862 downwards.
GAGTGGGCATGGCTTCAGCGCATTAGAGGCTGAGGCTGGGTGGTTAACAACACTTTCTTCTTTGGGCTGACAAACTCACTGACTGACTTACTTCTTACACATACTTAAACATACATAAATAAAACAGTATCCCGGAGAACAGAGACTCAGAATGTCAATTGCATTGATGAATAGGCTTTAACATTTACTCCCACTCTGACTCCCATACACACTGCCAGCATTAGACCTGAAGGGTACAGTATTTGAATATCTAAATATTTCTCAGTGAAGCATTTATATCTCATTTGAGAGTTATGAAGTGAAGAACCTCTGTAGTTTTTATGCTTACTTGCTCAAGTTCTGTTCATTAGCTTAGTTTACTAATGGGATATACAATAGGATGTGCAATAGGTCAGGTTTATTATAAATATTACGCTCCACAACATCTGCTGGACCACAAATCAAAGTTCTTAAAACATTTTGTGGCATACCAAATCATCATTGTTTGCTGGGTGGTCGGCTTAGGCAGAGATCTCAAGCCAACTTCACTATCACTTTTTCAATCATCCCTCTTCAGTATCATTTCCCTGCTCCCTCCCATTTCACTCTTTATTCCCTCTCCACATTAGGCCATAAAGTGGTCTCTGATCCATTAATCTGGTGTAGTATCGTAAGTAAAAAGAAAGATGAGTGCCCATTGATGGGATGTGTCTGAACCAAAGATATTAGATTTAGGTGAAGTTAGCACAAATCACCTTTTGAAGAATAATCTGCTCGACATCCCTGATTACACAGATCAGCAATGCCGGTGGTGGTGGACCCTAAACATTGGTATTTTCTGATTGTATTAACTTGCCATGCTTAATCTGCTGTATGCTGCTTTACGCATCGAGTCATGCAAGTGGCAGTTAGTTCCAACCAAGTAATTTGATTGGACAAGAGACATTCCATTAGTACTGATATAGAGGCAAACAGTACTGGGACTTACTGTACATGTTTCCCCAATTTTACAGGTGTTCCGTAATTGTTACATTAAAGTTACATTATAGGTTGTCATCTATTTTAGAAAGTTTGTACCACAAATTACAAGTCATTCAAAAACAGACAAAAGGGTGACTATTTACTGCACACTGCTGTTAGAAACTGATCAGCGACTGTCAGTAATTAATACAGTACCATTAATCACACCAATAACTAACGTTAGACAACGTTCCAATACTTATCCAGTGTTTAGCATTGACAAAACGTTCAAAAATGAACATTTTAGCATTTTAAATTCAACAGAGGCTCCAAACACCAAAACTCCCTTTAAGAAATAGACACTTGAACACTTCATTATGTTTCTGTAAAAATCTACAATACAAACACAAGATAAAGGACGTCATGTGTCCACAGACTGACTACTAATTTAGCATCAATATAATTCATAAAGGTTTTGAATGAATTTGAATTTCAACTCCTTTCCAGTCGTTTGTTTAGCCATGATATTTTAGTCAGAGATGGAATGAGGCAAACTCACTAAAATTACTGGCTTGTGGATCAGATGCACGCCAACAGCTGTGTGTGTGTGTGTGTGACAGTGATTGTGAGGTTTTTTGGCCTTTGGCTCCAACTCGAGGAATTGCATGGTTTGCTACTTCCTGTTTGGTGCTGAAGTGAATGACCCCAGATATGTCCACCAATGCTACTTTGTGGCTGCACAAAGTAGATAACAAGGTAGTGTTCGGGAAAATGTTTAGGTGTTGCTTGGCAACTGTACAGTCCCAGGAATTATTTGTAATGATTCAATAAACCAAACAAATATTTATAAAATCCATATTTCAATTGACGTGCTGCTGTAACAATTAGAACATCTGTGTTTCACAGGCCTACAAGCACATCACACCTGTGCTGATATCCAGTACGTCAGCACTCCTTCCTGTGTGGTATTGCTTCAGCCTGTGGAATGTCTCTTTGCACTTCTCCTTGCCGTTGTTTTTAACACAGCATCTTGGTTCAGGACCTTGGGCAATTTACTAGAGTACCTCCCTCACCTTTTCCAAACACATTTCATTTAGCAGTGGCCCATGCATTAAAGACACCATCTGTCAGGGCTCTGCCTCTTATCACTCTCTAAAGTGCAGGGAAACATTCTGGTATGGCAGTGGAAGGAGAAAAGTGGTAAGAGAAGGAGAAGGTGGGGGTGGAAGAAGCAGTACTCTGAGACCTCTGAAAACTGACCTCCAACAGAGGACTTGACTTGACATTCACGTAGTGGATTTGAAGCAGGAATGTTGGAGTTCATAGTCAAAGCTTAAACTCCAAAGCTACTAAAGTGCTCCACATAAAGCCAACACATATAAAGTTCCATAGCAAGATCCGTCTTACTCTGAGCAAAGCTTTTCAGGAGAAGAGAGGTGCAGGGTTAACCGCAAATCAATAAACTCATACCAGGATTAAGCCACTTATTATTAGATGTATGAGATTTATTTATTATGTTTTTAGATTTTAGATTATGTCACTTTTCTGATAAACAGGTTTGGTTCAGCATTGTGCTCACTGTCTCGTGTATACAGTAGATGGCATCAGCTTGTCAGCTGTGTTTGGTTGCAAATAAACATGAACACCGTCAGTCACGTAGACACAGCACAGGATTGCTGCATGGCTGACTATAAACCTTTGTAAATCGAGTCTCAAACTGACCTCACGTAACTAGCTGGAACAAAAGAGACAAAGGGCAGTGCAGTGCAGAAAAGTCTGTTTCTGTTGCCTGGCACTCATGCTGAGGTCGACTTCACTTTTGAACCAAATGCTCCTCCACTGCTATCCAGGGTTATTGACTGTTCTGGAGATAAGACTGTTAGCAGCAGGAGTGATGCACCGTGCTGTGCAAAGATTTTATAACTGACCTATGACACACACTTTTTACTTCATTGACTGTGTGAAAATGCAATGTTTGCATGGGCTCTGTGCAGCAGTCAACGCAGCAGATACGAGCAAGTAAATTAAAATAGCGCAAAACCAGAAGTGTCCTAACAGCGGTTCCGAGAGATCTAGAAAAGGTAAGATGGAAAATCAGCGTCCTTACCTTATCCTAACCCTAACCCATCCTTATCCTCCACTGGTACAACGGTAAATGTTTGTGCAGCAACAACACCAGCTAACTTCTGAACTTGTGGATCCGATGGTTGATCACTGGTGTTTCTGTAGTATTGACAGTCTGATTGGAGCAAGCTTTGGGTGCAACAGTGCGTGCGGTGAGCAAAAGGGACAGAACACATCAGTGGAAATACATTCTCATAACCCACTGGCTATCAACGCTCTTATCACCTGGCAACTTACAGGACTAAAGGTATCTATTACTAACATCACTGGATGAAAATTCAACTTTGCATTATCCTTTTCTCAAAGATATCAACACAAACATGTCATCATTCTCACGTATCAATAATTGGACAGACTACAAAGGAAGCCTTAGCCCGGATATTCATTATCTTTCCTCTGGAAACGTTGGCCATTGTCTCAACAGGCTAAATTGTCATCAGACTGTAGCTGATAGGTTCTGAGACTACCTATTAAGAAACTATTACTACTAATTGTTTCTGCCTGAAGTTGACAAAAAATATTATTATTATCATTACTTATTATATTTCTACATGATATGTTCTGACTTGTTATTTTGATGACACACCTCTCATTCTACAAAAAGAAGAGTACTAAGACATCATTACTTATGTATGTATTTTCTATGATCCCTGGAACATCTGAAAAATATGAACAGTATAAGAAAACATCTTGAGTAGTACTTGTGCACTTGAATATACTACACACTGCTGCACTGACAGGGGGACTATGATCAGAATAAATAGAAGACATTCAATCGTTTCAATCAATTGGGTCATATATCTTAAGTGCGCCATTTCTCTTTCCCTGTGTGTGCCCATGATGGATCCTCCACTTCACTTTCCATCCACAATGCCAAAGACAAATAACAAACGATTCCAGTCCAGTCCCACATGGACGGGACCCAGAACACTCAGAACACGCCATATTTCCTGTGTCGTATTCAAATTCATTTTTCAGCAGCTGCCTGTCTCTCATGGGAGGTTATTTACTCTCTTATTGCACCACTCCATCTTTTGTCAGTCTCCTCATCATAAGCCCAGTGACAGATTCATGATGGATATGAGCTCCAAGCTCCGAGAGATATCCACCTTCAGCACACTCATTCCTTCACACTTTCCATCAGCTTCCCACTACTGAGCAGAGGCTGCTCAGGACACCAGTGCAGTGGATGACGAAGTTAAAAAAAAAAGTCACTTCAGTCGCAGTCATTTCATTCTGCCACTTTGCAGCTGATTCTGTACAGAAATTAGACTTCATAGAGAAACACTTGAGATGAGCAGACTACAGCAGGTGAGACAAGCTAGCTTTGACCACTGACTGCTGGACAACTTCCACAAATATAAGTTACATTCCAACTACATGCCACTGGTGTCTGGGACAAAGTGCAGTGTGTTCACTTATCATTGAGGGAGGTCTATGTTGTGTTTCTCTCACTTTAATTATGATGGATTTCACATATGCATGGCAAACCAGCACCAGCAAAAACATCTTAAACACCTCTGAGGACTAGGTTATAATGAAGTTAAACACCAACTACCACTAATGAAAACAAGTGAGTGTATGGTGAGATTTTTTATGCTGACTGTTGAACAGACTGTCTTCCCCAGTTTCTCTAAATATCCTGCATTCATCTGAAGTGAGATCATTGACCAGGCAATGGGCCTGCTAATGAGACCTTTATTGGTATAGTTAATCAAATATCCCTGGATGATAGTTTACTGCAGGGCCCAGACACATTGGGCCATAGCAATGATGCAACCCTGTGTCAACAGACAGACAGCTGCCTCTTTCAAAGGATGGGCAGAGAGGGCCTGTCTGCACACATGCCTGCTACATGTCTGTGTACATGTATGCTACATGTCTGTGTACATGTATGCTGCATGTCTGTGTACATGTATGCTACATGTCTGTGTACATGTCTGTGTACATGTATGCTACATGTCTGTATACATGTCTGTGTACATGTCTGTGCACATGTCTGTGTACATGTCTGTGTACATGTCTGCTACATGTGTGTGTACATGTCTGTTACATGTGTATGTGTGTGTGTGTTTGCACATGTGTGTGTACATGTCTGTTACATGTGTATGTGTGTGTGTGTTTGCACATGTGTTTGTACATGTCTGTGTACATGTATGCTACATGTCTGCTACATGTCTGTGTACATGTCTGCTACATGTCTGTGTACATGTATGCTACATGTGTACGTGTGTGTGTGTTTGCACGTGTTTGTAGATGTCTGTGTACATGTCTGTGTACATGTCTGTGTACATGTATGCTACATGTCTGCTACATGTCTGTGTACATGTCTGTGTACATGTCTGCTCCATGTCTGTGTCCATGTCTGCTACATGTCTGTGTAGATGTATGCTATATGTCTGCTACATGTCTGTGTAGATGTATGCTATATGTCTGCTACATGTCTGTGTACAAGTCTGTGTACATGTCTGTTACATAATTGCTACATGTGTGTGTACATGTCTTTACATGTCTGCTACATGTCTGTGTAGATGTATGCTACATGTCTGCTACATGTCTGTGTACATGTCTGCTACATGTCTGTGTACATGTCTGCTACATGTGTTTGTACATGTCTGTGTACATGTATGCTACATGTATGCTACATGTCTGTGTACATGTCTGTGCACATGTCTGTGTACATGTCTGTGTACATGTCTGCTAGATGTCTGTGTACATGTATGCTACATGTCTGTGTACATGTCTGTGTACATGTCTGCTACATGTGCGTGTACATGTCTGTTACATGTGTACGTGTGTGGGTGTTTGCATATGTGTTTGTACATGTCTGTGTACATGTCTGTGTACATGTCTGTTACATGTGTACGTGTGTGGGTGTTTGCATATGTGTTTGTACATGTCTGCTACATGTACTGTGTACATGTATGCTGTATGTCTGCTATGAGTCTGTGGACATGTCTGTGTACCTGTATGCTACATGTCTGTGTACATGTCTGCTCGATGTCTGATGTCTGCTACATGTCTGCTACATGTCTGTGTACATGTCTGTTACATGTGTACATGTGTGTGTTTGCATATGTGTTTTACATGTCTGTGTACATATATGCTACATGTCTGCTATGAGTCTGTGGACATGTCTGTGTACATGTATGCTACATGTCTGTGTACATGTCTGCTACATGTCTGTGTACATGTCTGTGTACATTTCTGCTACATGTGTATGTGTGTGTGTGTTTGCACATGTTTTTGTACATGTCTGGGTACATGTCTGTGTACATGTCTGCTACATGTGTATGTGTGTGTGTGTTTGCACATGTGTTTGTACATGTCTGTGTACATGTATGCTACATGTCTGCTACATGTCTATGTACATGTATGCTACATGTCTGTGTACATGTATGCTGCATGTCTTCTACATATCTGTGTACATGTCTGTGCACATGTATGTGTACATGTCTGTGTACATGTCTACTACATGTGTGTGTACATGTCTGTTACATGTGTACGTGTGTGTGTGTGTGTTTGTTTGCACATGTGTTTGTACATGTCTGTGTACATGTATGCTACATGTCTGCTACATGTCTGTGTACATGTATGCTACATGTCTGTGTACATGTATGCTGCATGTCTGCTACATGTCTGTGTACATGTATGCTACACGTCTGCTACGTGTCTGTGTACATGTCTGCTCCATGTCTGTGTACATGTCTGTTACATGTGTACGTGTGTGTGTGTGTTTGCACATGTGTTTGTACATGTCTGTGTACATGTATGCTACATGTCTGCTACATGTCTATGTACATGTTTGCTACATGTCTGTGTACATGTATGCTAAATGTCTGTGTACATGTCCGTTACATGTGTACGTGTGTGTGTTTGCACATATGTTTGTACATGTCTGTGTACATGTATGCTACATGTCTGCTACATGTCTGTGTACATGTATGCTACATGTCTGTGTACATGTATGTTGCATGTCTGCTACATATCTGTGTACATTTCTGTGCACATGTATGTGTACATGTCTGCTACATGTGTGTACATGTCTGTTACATGTGTACGTGTGTGTGTGTTTGCACGTGTTTGTACATGTCTGTGCACATGCATGCTACATGTCTGTGTACATGTCTGTTACATGTGTACGTGTGTGTGTGTGTTTGCACATGTGTTTGTACATGTGTGTACATGTATGCTACATGTCTGCTACATGTCTGTGTACATGTATGCTACATGTCTGTGTACATGTCTGCTACATGTGTGTGTACATGTCTGTTACATGTGTACATGTGTGTGTGTTTGCACGTGTTTGTACATGTCTGTGCACATGCATGCTACATGTCTGCTACCTGTATGCTGCATGTCTGCTACATGTCTGTGTACATGCCTGTGCACATGTATGCTACATGTGTGTGTACATGTCTGTGCACATGTATGTGTACATGTCTGTGTACATGTATGCTACATGTGTGTGTACATGTCTGTTACATGTGTACGTGTGTGTGTTTGCACATGTGTTTGTACATGTCTGTGTACATGTATGCTACATGTCTGCTACATGTCTGTGTACATGTATGCTACATGTCTGTGTACATGTATGCTACATGTGTACGTGTGTGTGTGTTTGCACATGTGTTTGTAGATGTCTGTGTACATGTATGTGTACATGTCTGTGTACATGTATGCTACATGTCTGCTACATGTCTGTGTACATGTATGCTACATGTCTGCTACATGTCTGTGTACATGTCTGTGTACATGTCTGCTCCATGTCTGTGTCCATGTCTGCTACATGTCTGTGTAGATGTATGCTATATGTCTGCTACATGTCTGTGTACAAGTCTGTGTACATGTCTGTTACATAATTGCTACATGTGTGTGTACATGTCTTTACATGTCTGCTACATGTCTGTGTAGATGTATGCTACATGTCTGCTACATGTCTGTGTACATGTCTGCTAATGTCTGTGTACATGTCTGTGTACATGTCTGCTACATGTGTTTGTACATGTCTGTGTACATGTATGCTACATGTATGCTACATGTCTGTGTACATGTCTGTGTACATGTCTGCTAGATGTCTGTGTACATGTATGCTACATGTCTGTGTACATGTCTGTGTACATGTCTGCTACATGTGCGTGTACATGTCTGTTACATGTGTACGTGTGTGGGTGTTTGCATATGTGTTTGTACATGTCTGTGTACATGTCTGTGTACATGTCTGTTACATGTGTACGTGTGTGGGTGTTTGCATATGTGTTTGTACATGTCTGCTACATGTACTGTGTACATGTATGCTGTATGTCTGCTATGAGTCTGTGGACAAGTCTGTGTACCTGTATGCTACATGTCTGTGTACATGTCTGCTCGATGTCTGATGTCTGCTACATGTCTGCTACATGTCTGTGTACATGTCTGTTACATGTGTACATGAGTGTGTTTGCATATGTGTTTTACATGTCTGTGTACATATATGCTACATGTCTGCTATGAGTCTGTGGACATGTCTGTGTACATGTCTGCTACATGTCTGTGTACATGTCTGTGTACATTTCTGCTACATGTGTGTGTGTGTTTGCACATGTTTTTGTACATGTCTGGGTACATGTCTGTGTACATGTCTGCTACATGTGTATGTGTGTGTGTGTTTGCACATGTGTTTGTACATGTCTGTGTACATGTATGCTACATGTCTGCTACATGTCTATGTACATGTATGCTACATGTCTGTGTACATGTATGCTGCATGTCTTCTACATATCTGTGTACATGTCTGTGCACATGTATGTGTACATGTCTGTGTACATGTCTACTACATGTGTGTGTACATGTCTGTTACATGTGTACGTGTGTGTGTGTGTTTGTTTGCACATGTGTTTGTACATGTCTGTGTACATGTATGCTACATGTCTGCTACATGTCTGTGTACATGTATGCTACATGTCTGTGTACATGTATGCTGCATGTCTGCTACATGTCTGTGTACATGTATGCTACACGTCTGCTACGTGTCTGTGTACATGTCTGCTCCATGTCTGTGTACATGTATGCTACATGTCTGTGTACATGTCTGTTACATGTGTACGTGTGTGTGTGTGTTTGCACATGTGTTTGTACATGTCTGTGTACATGTATGCTACATGTCTGCTACATGTCTGTGTACATGTATGCTAAATGTCTGTGTACATGTCTGTTACATGTGTACGTGTGTGTGTTTGCACATATGTTTGTACATGTCTGTGTACATGTATGCTACATGTCTGCGTACATGTATGCTACATGTCTGTGTACATGTATGTTGCATGTCTGCTACATATCTGTGTACATTTCTGTGCACATGTATGTGTACATGTCTGCTACATGTGTGTACATGTCTGTTACATGTGTACGTGTGTGTGTGTTTGCACGTGTTTGTACATGTCTGTGCACATGCATGCTACATGTCTGCTACCTGTATGCTGCATGTCTGCTACATGTCTGTGTACATGCCTGTGCACATGTATGCTACATGTGTGTGTACATGTCTGTGCACATGTATGTGTACATGTCTGTGTACATGTATGCTACATGTCTGCTACATGTCTATGTACATGTATGCTACATGTCTGTGTACATGTATGCTAAATGTCTGTGTACATGTCCGTTACATGTGTACGTGTGTGTGTTTGCACATATGTTTGTACATGTCTGTGTACATGTATGCTACATGTCTGCTACATGTCTGTGTACATGTATGCTACATGTCTGTGTACATGTATGTTGCATGTCTGCTACATATCTGTGTACATTTCTGTGCACATGTATGTGTACATGTCTGCTACATGTGTGTACATGTCTGTTACATGTGCACGTGTGTGTGTGTTTGCACGTGTTTGTACATGTCTGTGCACATGCATGCTACATGTCTGTGTACATGTCTGTTACATGTGTACGTGTGTGTGTGTGTTTGCACATGTGTTTGTACATGTGTGTACATGTATGCTACATGTCTGCTACATGTCTGTGTACATGTATGCTACATGTCTGTGTAGATGTATGCTATATGTCTGCTACATGTCTGTGTACAAGTCTGTGTACATGTCTGTTACATAATTGCTACATGTGTGTGTACATGTCTTTACATGTCTGCTACATGTCTGTGTAGATGTATGCTACATGTCTGCTACATGTCTGTGTACATGTCTGCTAATGTCTGTGTACATGTCTGTGTACATGTCTGCTACATGTGTTTGTACATGTCTGTGTACATGTATGCTACATGTATGCTACATGTCTGTGTACATGTCTGTGTACATGTCTGCTAGATGTCTGTGTACATGTATGCTACATGTCTGTGTACATGTCTGTGTACATGTCTGCTACATGTGCGTGTACATGTCTGTTACATGTGTACGTGTGTGGGTGTTTGCATATGTGTTTGTACATGTCTGTGTACATGTCTGTGTACATGTCTGTTACATGTGTACGTGTGTGGGTGTTTGCATATGTGTTTGTACATGTCTGCTACATGTACTGTGTACATGTATGCTGTATGTCTGCTATGAGTCTGTGGACAAGTCTGTGTACCTGTATGCTACATGTCTGTGTACATGTCTGCTCGATGTCTGATGTCTGCTACATGTCTGCTACATGTCTGTGTACATGTCTGTTACATGTGTACATGTGTGTGTTTGCATATGTGTTTTACATGTCTGTGTACATATATGCTACATGTCTGCTATGAGTCTGTGGACATGTCTGTGTACATGTCTGCTACATGTCTGTGTACATGTCTGTGTACATTTCTGCTACATGTGTATGTGTGTGTGTGTTTGCACATGTTTTTGTACATGTCTGGGTACATGTCTGTGTACATGTCTGCTACATGTGTATGTGTGTGTGTGTTTGCACATGTGTTTGTACATGTCTGTGTACATGTATGCTACATGTCTGCTACATGTCTATGTACATGTATGCTACATGTCTGTGTACATGTATGCTGCATGTCTTCTACATATCTGTGTACATGTCTGTGCACATGTATGTGTACATGTCTGTGTACATGTCTACTACATGTGTGTGTACATGTCTGTTACATGTGTACGTGTGTGTGTGTGTTTGTTTGCACATGTGTTTGTACATGTCTGTGTACATGTATGCTACATGTCTGCTACATGTCTGTGTACATGTATGCTACATGTCTGTGTACATGTATGCTGCATGTCTGCTACATGTCTGTGTACATGTATGCTACACGTCTGCTACGTGTCTGTGTACATGTCTGCTCCATGTCTGTGTACATGTATGCTACATGTCTGTGTACATGTCTGTTACATGTGTACATGTGTGTGTGTGTTTGCACATGTGTTTGTACATGTCTGTGTACATGTATGCTACATGTCTGCTACATGTCTGTGTACATGTATGCTAAATGTCTGTGTACATGTCCGTTACATGTGTACGTGTGTGTGTTTGCACATATGTTTGTACATGTCTGTGTACATGTATGCTACATGTCTGCGTACATGTATGCTACATGTCTGTGTACATGTATGTTGCATGTCTGCTACATATCTGTGTACATTTCTGTGCACATGTATGTGTACATGTCTGCTACATGTGTGTACATGTCTGTTACATGTGTACGTGTGTGTGTGTTTGCACGTGTTTGTACATGTCTGTGCACATGCATGCTACATGTCTGCTACCTGTATGCTGCATGTCTGCTACATGTCTGTGTACATGCCTGTGCACATGTATGCTACATGTGTGTGTACATGTCTGTGCACATGTATGTGTACATGTCTGTGTACATGTATGCTACATGTCTGCTACATGTCTATGTACATGTATGCTACATGTCTGTGTACATGTATGCTAAATGTCTGTGTACATGTCCGTTACATGTGTACGTGTGTGTGTTTGCACATATGTTTGTACATGTCTGTGTACATGTATGCTACATGTCTGCTACATGTCTGTGTACATGTATGCTACATGTCTGTGTACATGTATGTTGCATGTCTGCTACATATCTGTGTACATTTCTGTGCACATGTATGTGTACATGTCTGCTACATGTGTGTACATGTCTGTTACATGTGTACGTGTGTGTGTGTTTGCACGTGTTTGTACATGTCTGTGCACATGCATGCTACATGTCTGTGTACATGTCTGTTACATGTGTACGTGTGTGTGTGTGTTTGCACATGTGTTTGTACATGTGTGTACATGTATGCTACATGTCTGCTACATGTCTGTGTACATGTATGCTACATGTCTGTGTACATGTCTGCTACATGTGTGTGTACATGTCTGTTACATGTGTACGTGTGTGTGTTTGCACGTGTTTGTACATGTCTGTGCACATGCATGCTACATGTCTGCTACCTGTATGCTGCATGTCTGCTACATGTCTGTGTACATGCCTGTGCACATGTATGCTACATGTGTGTGTACATGTCTGTGCACATGTATGTGTACATGTCTGTGTACATGTATGCTACATGTGTGTGTACATGTCTGTTACATGTGTACGTGTGTGTGTTTGCACATGTGTTTGTACATGTCTGTGTACATGTATGCTACATGTCTGCTACATGTCTGTGTACATGTATGCTACATGTCTGTGTACATGTATGTTGCATGTCTGCTACATATCTGTGTACATTTCTGTGCACATGTATGTGTACATGTCTGCTACATGTGTGTACATGTCTGTTACATGTGTACGTGTGTGTGTGTTTGCACATGTGTTTGTACATGTGTGTACATGTATGCTACATGTCTGCTACATGTCTGTGTACATGTATGCTACATGTCTGTGTACATGTATGCTACATGTCTGTGTACATGTCTGTTACATGTGTACATGTGTGTGTGTTTGCACGTGTTTGTACATGTCTGTGCACATGCATGCTACATGTCTGCTACCTGTATGCTCCATGTCTGCTACATGTCTGTGTACATGTCTGTGCACATGTATGTGTACATGTCTGTGTACATGTATGCTACATGTGTGTGTACATGTCTGTGCACATGTATGTGTACATGTCTGTGTACATGTATGCTACATGTCTGTGTACATGTCTGTGTACATGTATGCTACATGTGTGTGTACATGTCTGTTACATGTGTATGTGTGTGTGTGTGTTTGCACATGTGTTTGTACATGTCTGTGTACATGTATGCTACATGTCTGTGTACATGTCTGTGTACATGTATGCTACATGTCTGTGTACATGTATGCTACGTATGTGTGTACATGTCTGTTACATGTGTACGTGTGTGTGTGTTTGCACATGTCTGTGTACATGTCTGTGTACATGTATGCTACATGTCTGCTACATGTCTGTGTACATGTCTGCTACATGTCTGTGTACATGTATGCTACATGTCTGCTACATGTCTATGTACATGTATGCTACATGTCTGTGTACATGTCTGCTACATGTGTGTGTACATGTCTGTTACATGTGTACCTGTGTGTGTTTGCACATATGTTTGTACATGTCTGTGTACATGTATGCTACATGTCTGCTACATGTCTGTGTACATGTATGCTACATGTCTGTGTACATGTCTGCTACATGTGTGTGTACATGTCTGTTACATGTGTACATGTGTGTGTGTGTTTGCACGTGTTTGTACATGTCTGTGCACATGCATGCTACATGTCTGCTACCTGTATGCTGCATGTCTGCTACATGTCTGTGTACATGCCTGTGCACATGTATGCTACATGTGTGTGTACATGTCTGTGCACATGTATGTGTACATGTCTGTGTACATGTATGCTACATGTGTGTGTACATGTCTGTTACATGTGTACGTGTGTGTGTTTGCACATATGTTTGTACATGTCTGTGTACATGTATGCTACATGTCTGTGTACATGTATGCTGCATGTCTGCTACATATCTGTGTACATTTCTGTGCACATGTATGTGTACATGTCTGCTACATGTCTGTTACATGTGTACGTGTGTGTGTGTTTGCACATGTGTTTGTACATGTATGCTGCATGTCTGCTACATATCTGTGTACATGTCTGTGCACATGCATGCTACATGTCTGCTACATGTCTGTGTACATGTTTGCTACATGTCTGTGTACATGTATGCTACATGTTTGTGTACATGTCTGTGTACATGTATGCTACATGTCTGTGTACATGTCTGCTACATGTGCACGTGTGTGTGTATTTGCACATGTGTTTGTACATGTCTGTGTACATGTATGCTACATGTCTGCTACATGTCTATGTACATGTATGCTACATGTCTGTGTACATGTATGCTACATGTCTCTGTACATGTATGCTACATGTCTGTGTACATGTATGCTGCATGTCTGCTACATGTCTGTGTACATGCCTGTGCACATGTATGCTACATGTGTGTGTACATGTCTGTGCACATGTATGTGTACATGTCTGTGTACATGTATGCTACATGTGTGTGTACATGTCTGTTACATGTGTACGTGTGTGTGTTTGCACATATGTTTGTACATGTCTGTGTACATGTATGCTACATGTCTGTGTACATGTATGCTGCATGTCTGCTACATATCTGTGTACATTTCTGTGCACATGTATGTGTACATGTCTGCTACATGTCTGTTACATGTGTACGTGTGTGTGTGTTTGCACATGTGTTTGTACATGTATGCTGCATGTCTGCTACATATCTGTGTACATGTCTGTGCACATGCATGCTACATGTCTGCTACATGTCTGTGTACATGTTTGCTACATGTCTGTGTACATGTATGCTACATGTTTGTGTACATGTCTGTGTACATGTATGCTACATGTCTGTGTACATGTCTGCTACATGTGCACGTGTGTGTGTATTTGCACATGTGTTTGTACATGTCTGTGTACATGTATGCTACATGTCTGCTACATGTCTATGTACATGTATGCTACATGTCTGTGTACATGTATGCTACATGTCTCTGTACATGTATGCTACATGTCTGTGTACATGTATGCTGCATGTCTGCTACATATCTGTGTACATGTCTGTGCACATGTATGTGTACATGTCTGTGTACATGTATGCTACACGTCTGCTCCATGTCTGTGTACATGTCTGTGTACATGTCTGTGTGCATGTATGCTACATGTCTGCTACATGTCTGTGTACATGTCTGCTACATGTCTGCTATGTGTCTGTGTACATGTCTGTGTACATGTCTGCTACATGTGTGTGTACATGTCTGTTACATGTGTACATGTGTGTGTGTTTGCACATGTGTTTGTACATGTCTGCGTACATGTATGCTACATGTATGCTACATGTATGCTACATGTCTGCGTACATGTATGCTACATGTATGCTACATGTCTGCGTACATGTATGCTACATGTCTGTGTACATGTGTACACAGACACTTTAAATGGAAACAACTTAATCTTTAAGCAGAGTTAGAGAATAACAGTTCAAAGCCTGCGCTGAACTCTAAGTAAGTACCAATGAAGGGTTAATGAAGGCTCAAAGAAATGCATTTTTTTTTCAAAAAGAAAAAAAGAAGAAATGCTTTGAACTCTGCTTGATGTCCCTGCTCCTAATTTTAACGTGTGGAACGGATGGTTAACTGAAGTTTGAAGTTCATACTCTTGTTTTTCTAACCTCTGTGCATGTCAGATCGTCACAGCGTATGAGAATTGTTTTTTATTTGTGGGATTGGCTCGCTGTCATTATCCCACAACTACGTTCATCCGTTCAGTGTGAACAAACGAGTGCAGCGACATGAAAGCCTGTGTGGGCCGTTATCTCCGTTTGAGCGATGCATGCTGTGAAACTACAAAGGCACGCAGAAATACAGGAGATGAAGGAGGCAGTGTATTTATGAAGTGTATGCATCTTATATGTAGGGGGGTGTGTGTGTGTTGAAAGGAGCCTGCATGTGTACAGACCGTCCTGCAGCATCTGGCTTTTCGTCACCTGCCTCGCTAATCTTTAGCCTTCATTCTCTTGGACTTGCTACAAACCAGTTCAATCATCTCCCTCTTTCTAATTAAAGACTTCGAGCAGCTTCAGGTTGATGAGTGCAGTAGATGCTGGTGATGGGGTGGAGCAGCTCTGGAGGACTATTGAATGAAATCATGCTGAACATCAACATCAGGCCTCCTGGAGCAAAATGATTAAGTTTCTTCTTCTTCTTACGTGTGTGTGTGTGTGTGTGTGTCAGCATGCAGTTCATTTTTGTCCTGAAGTGCTCCCTCTGGGCATGAGATGTTAATGCTGCTCTGCCCTCTAGTGGTGAACAGTCTGTATTCAAACCCCCACACTCCCTCTGTCACTTGTAATGTTCAGTTTTTCTTCGTGCTCCCTGAAGTGAATTACCTCTTGGGACAGTGTGTTTCATGATGCAGAGCGGTAGTGTGGAGGGGGGCGAGTGGGAAACCAAAGACAGTGTTCTTCAGGGTGATACTTTCTCTGGTCTACCCACAACACATTTGACTTTTTTACACTCCCTAACCAAAGCACTCATGGAAATGTTAAGCTCAGTTACTTCAATCACTCCACCACCTGAGCCCCAGCTGCCCTGTGTCTGTCCGGGTGGACTCATTTTGGGCTCAGGTAAGCCACACATGTGCACTGTGTATTGTAGGGCTGACGGAGGCTCTCATTAATTGATTGAATCAGGGCTTTTCAAGTCACTTCTTCAATGTGTGGACATACGACAGAGGAGTAATGTCAAGGAGAGCTACGGTCAGCAGTGATCTGAGAAAGAAAAGGTAGTTCTTCCTCTTCTAACTGTATTTTCAGAATCAAGCCACACAGTCCAGCTGATGTGAGCCTTTGACGCTGCATCTCTGCATCATACCTTATACCACCTGTGAGTGTGATCTACACGCTGAGCAGGAGCCATTACTAAAGGTGATGAGGCTGCAAAGATGGTGAACCTCTCATTGACACACAGCACCTACCTTTGATGAACACATCACAGTAAACATTGTCACTGGAGAATAATACGTTCCCTTATTATTCTCTCATGTTCATATGAAGCACTAAGGAAGTGTGCGTTCACACTGGGATGATGTTGTGCACGCTGTGTGAGCACCATGTATGTCATGGTGACATTAGTACTCACGGTCATTGCACTGTGTGCCGGTGTAGGAGGTCATGGAGCAGTCACAGGTGTAGTTCTCCCACTGCTGGATACAGATGCCCATGTTGGCACAGGAGTCCTCCTGACATGTGGTGCTAGGACCTGCAGACGTCCGGACATCCATCCAAGGCACACACACACACACACACACACACACAGAAGACTGTTTAACACTAAGCAAACTTACTGATAGGTTAACTGGAATCAGTAAACAAGTAAACTAAATCCAACCCCATGTTAAAGAAGTAACACCACACACACACACAGCTCCTCTCCTCTAAATGGATGAATGTGTTTAACTGTGACTAGTAGTTGCTATAAATATAAATGTATCATTCATGTACAGAATGGGCCTCACACTGGAAAGCACAGCACTGAGAGAGCAGGTTTCTGTAATGAGGACAGCAGAGGTTGGACTGTATATTTGGAAGAATGATTTGTTGATGTTGAATTCTTAATACAAATCTTAAAATATCACATCATCATATTTCTCCAGTTATGTACTGTATGCTGTGTTTTCATGCAGTGGTATTTTGCCTAAAGTTTCTGCTCACCAATAAAAATCCACAGAAAAATAAAATAACATAATCCAGCTGTTGTGTATATGATAGTGCTAAAATGATTTTATCAAACCTGATAAATGTTACTGTGGCACAATTATTCGACTGTCCCGAAAGCTAACGTCTTCATTTCTATTTGATTCCAAATCACACACTCAAGTGTGTTCTTCACCAGCTCTTTTTTCAAACCCGTTCATTGTGAACACTTGGTTATTGTAGACACAGACATTTTTGGATTTTGACACGTCAACGTGTCGTTCTGTGTGTAATATAGACTTTACACACTTCATATCTTACTTGAGCTTGATGTGTCAAACTGAATTTATCCATACTTAGACTAAGACATCTGGAACAAACTATGTTAGGATAGGCGGTGGAGAATTATATGCTGCATAACATGAGGCTGAAGGAATGAATGAGGCCTTCATGTCAGTTCAGACAAATTGCTACTGCTATGCTCAGTTTTCAATTGTGGTTATGTGCAATTAGATTTCTTTCCCGATATTTCTGCACATTTTAATGCACTTAGTAGTTTATTTTGATGTGTGTGTATATATATATATATATATATATATATATATATATATATATATATATATATATATATATATATATATCCATCAAAATAAACTACTCTGACTGAAATCAGGTGAATGTTCTGAGTGGAGACTTACCTGGTAAACCTGGTGCGAGCTGTTCAGGACCAAGTGAACGGATGAGTTGGAGCAGGGAATGGACTTAGAGTGCAGGAATATCCTGCAGTGGGACCTCATTCTGTTTCTGATGAGTTTTCAGGTTCGTATCATGTTACTTCTGTTCTGTTAAATGTCTGCCAGCAGTCTAGTGTCTCCATCTAGTGGTGGCACAGTGTGTTGCAGCACCCTGAGCCTGAGCTATAGGCTCATTAATGGGCTTTAATAGGAGCGTAGGAGCAGTGTATGTGATGAAAGCTTGTAATGGAATGCAGACAGTACATGGTTATCGCTGATAGAATGACTAACTGATCATGATACATCTGCAAATGAAAAAAAGGTAAGAAAAAAATACAAGCACACGTAAAAATGAGACATTAGAATGCCATGGACACAACCAACAGACTGTGATTGATGAGATTTTATTTTGAAAAATAAATGAATCAACCATTACTTTCTTGCAGTACATTCAGCACAGTGAAGAACATTTTTATTGACCCCATTCAGATTGTCACAGCGAGGAGGACATACAGTACACATAGTCATGTTCAGCCACATTTATTCATCTAACATGGGGCTCTGTAAATGAAGGTTTAAAAAACAACAAAAACAACATACAGTACACTCTATGTCCAACTGAATGATATGGCAGGCATAAGAAAAAACAGCTGTACAGAAAATGACTTCCATGCAAACAATTGTAAAACAAAAGCAGGTTGTGGAAGCTGGCCCAGAACCTTAAAGAGGATGACAAAAAACAACCACAAAAGAATGCACGACTTGCACAGGAAGATGGAAACATTTTGTCCACAGTGACATTTGCTCGCTCGTGCAAAATGTTTCAACTGCCCACTTTGATGTAGCTATGTGCATGAATAAATCAACTAATAAACAAATGAAAACTTAGGCAAGTTGGAGTCTGGAGTGTGTATGGCCTGATACAGATTTCCAGTGTGCTGTGATGTCGTGGTCAGGTGTTCTGTATTTTTCTTTGCACTCCTCCAGTAATTGACATTCGCTAAAGCCCAACCCAAACAGTGATTGTCCAATAACAGCTTATCAGCCATGACTATGCACGCCTCTCTACCTAAGGTAGTAACCTCTCTTTGAAGGTGAAGTCAGGGCGTTAGTTAAGGTGTTTCAGCCAGATGTCCAGCCCAGTGCACATGACGGAAAAGTTGTGCTTGTATTTTAATGAACTGTGCATTTAGCACACACTCAACATGTAGACATGAAATCTGACTGCTGCCAACATGATTGTGTCCTTAACACTACAACTGAAACTGCTGCATGCTGTGTTAGCATATTTTTATGATATGATTATTATTCTATTATTTTGTGGGTTTAACCCTTTAAGTCCTAAGCCTATTTTCCATTTTTAATACTTTTGATCTTGTCTCTATATAGAACATAAAAAAATGTTTAACATGGCCATGCTTGGTATCTTATATAAGGACAGAAATGCCACGCCTGCTGTCCCATCCCACAAGTACTGTATAAGAGCACATTTATGCTTGGATAAACACATTTTCTACTATCAAATTAAAACAATCATATCTCTGGTTTTCCATGCTCTATCGGCGCCAAATAAAAACTGGGAGAGAGTTTCAAATCCGCACTTTAGAGTAAAGTTGACGGCAGTGCTATAGTGACAGAGTTTTTTTGTTATGGTGCTTTAAAGACGCCACGTGATCTGATCACGCTGGCGTGAACACCGGCTCCAGAGGGTTATGTTAGGATACGTCCCATTCAGGATCACCATGGAAGATAATGTTAGAACACTGGTTAGCAGCTCTGTCCTGCTTTGTATTGGGATTGGCGAAGTTTACCTGAGACAACTTTTGCCAAACTTAAAGGTTTGTCCTCCACAAAGTGTGTATGAAAGTGAAAACATACAGCCTTAAAAATACTTAGCGCGTAAAAGTATTGTGTATTTCGACTGTAAACAGTTAAAGATTAGGGATTTCATGCTGAAGAATAGTGCTATGTTACAAAGAAATTGTTTCATTATAATACTGCCCTTTAAGAGCTAGCTAGCTACCCTATAATACAAGAAAAGTCATGGAATTAATGCAGATTTTATTCATCAGGGTTGGTTAGCATTAGCCTAGGTCTCTCACCTATTAACCTGTCTGGCTTTATTTTGCAACAATTACTGGCTCGCTGTACATTATCCCTTAATTAACTTGACTTTATGAAACCATCAAATGCATATGTTTTAAACCAACTCACAGAGACAATGTGAGAAGCTGCTTTTGTCCAGAGCTGTCTGAAGTCAAAGATCCATTATTTCAAAATTGACTACAAACATACGTGCATTGCTGCAATGGATAGCTTGACAAGCATAGTAACAATAACTAAGGTTGGGTAGGACTTAATGAAGGGTCAATTAATAGAGTTAGTCTTTTGCCCCAAATGTGAATGTATCTCTGTACAATCAAACGGATGCATGTCTTTCTACCTAACACACCTGAACCAGACACAAGGAACTCTGTTGTACCTTCATGATAAAATTGTCACAAAAAATCTGAAAAAAAATGAACTTTACAAAAGTGTAAGAAATAAAAATGGAGCACCTGGCAGTATTCTTTGTCACTGCACTGGCAAAAACTGCTCTAATGGTGATTGTGACGGCACTGTCAGTGAGCGACCAATGTGGCCGATAACGTGTGGTAGTGTGGGTGAGAAGGTGTGATGTTTGGCCTGACTCAGTGTGTAAGTGAAGTAACAAATACAGTTAATAGGATAAAGGGACTTCCATATTGATGCAGAGCTGTGGAACTACTGTTTGCATTCAGCAGGAAGAAAGGGCTGCTGGAGTTGGAGTTGAAGTTTGTGTTGTAGTAGTCTAAATCAGGCTGGGATTTGAGGGACGGTGTACCTTCGCATCCACGCTCAATCTGCCCGCTGCGAAACAAGGCGTCGTTGAGGAGATCCGGTAGGCGACCGTTGAGGTCCACCGACGCCAAGCAGCCCTGGAAGCCTTCTCGGGAAGCCACCAGTTTAGGCAGATTGCCATACATGCCTGGACCCAGTCCTGCGATGAAGAGATCACCTGGGATGTGGAAAACACAGAGACTGTAGGATGAGGAAGATCTTTTTCAGGAAAGTACTGAACACATTCACACCTGGGAGCAACCACAGATCTGCTGGCCACTGAGCAGCTCCACTGGAGCAAAGGCAAATCAGTGGTGGTAATGACGATGGGGCAAGTTTTGCTTTTCATTTTCGCAAAAGGCCTTTGTTATAAATTCTTTCCATAACACTTCATATAGGTACACATATTAAACATTAAAAAAGTTGCTTATTAGCCTGCATATTAGCAGCATGTTGGCTCTTTATTGGTCAATATAAACCACCAGGCCATTAACAGAGAGTTTTCTCTCAGTAACCTCTGAATCTATCAGTCACAATAATGTAACACAATAGTATACCAACATGTCTCATGTTAGGCTACTCGAGGTTATCTCGGGGTTTAAAGTCTATCCACCAGCATGAGTTGGGCAGAATGTTGGGGAGAATGTATTATGAGAGTGTCTCTAATTCTCCTTGGGTGTCAATATATAATACAGGTTAAGACCTCAGAGGCTCCTGAACACTTTCTTTCTTCCTCGACAACACATGTTAAATGACATTGTAAGAAGACTGTGTGTAACTGTAACAAGGGAAATCACTCAGAGTTCTGGTGTCATGTCATTTGCATACCTTTCAAGTCCAGGTTCTTGGCCCCATTGATGCTCTGACTAGTGGCTGTAGCATCTACTTTCAGCGTGTGGGTGTTGCTGTTGTCTCGGGTGATAGCCACATTGTGCCACTGGTTGTCATTCAGTGCCCTTTCACTTTTGCCCTTGATTAGGTTGGGCCCGTTTCCAAGGTCAAAAACATAGTGGATGTATCTGTGAGAGAAGAAGTTATGAGAAGTTACAGAATGTTTCAGAAATCTTCAGCTTCCTGCCTTCAAAGCTATTCTCTCAAATATTCATAACCAGTTTACCAAAGTAGGAGTTATGTTATTAACGCTGACATACTGTGTCAACGTAACATATCACGTCACTACAGACACATTATCAGTTAGACTTTTTAGTCCAGTCAGTCTTTGATGACTTTGTATATCAGACCTGGGCAACTGTTCCACAAAGGGCCGGTGTGGCTGCAGGTTTTTGTTCCAACCAAGAGCACACAGTTTGACCCATCAACTGTCTGAAGACTGAGATCAGTTGATTAAATGAGTCCAGTCTGGTGTGCTGCTGCTGCCTGGTTGAAAAGAAAACCTGCAGCCACACCGGCCCTTTGTGGAACAGTTGCCCAGGTCTGATGTTTATCCTGCAAGTGGAATTGTCTACCATACAACAAAAGTCAAACAATCTCACCTGTTAGTATAATAAAATTCATACTTAGTATATTTTTTAGATAATTATACTTGGGGTTTTATTTAATGACAATGCAAACATGAGCACAAGCATTTTGGAGAAGACCTTTGATGTCTCAGTATGCAAAACCTTAACAAGCATCTTTTCAAAATAAAACATACCCTTTAACCAGTTCCACAGCGATAAAATCATTGCCGTCTCCAGAGTTGAAGAGTATGAAGCCATCTGGGGAGGTGGTCTTGAACTGGAAGAAGAGGTGCATGGACGTATAGGCCTGTAGGGTGGCCAGGCTCAGATAGCTGCTCTTGGATTTAAAGGTGACAGGGTCGGCTATAATAGAGCGAACCCCAAAGCGGGCATTGAGCTCGCAGTAATCAATGTCACCATTCTTGCAGAGGTCGATGTAGAGCATGCCATTAAATCTGTGGAAATGAAAGAAACAGGCAATTGAGAAAATTGACCATAACCCTAACCGTTCTTGAGAGAATAAATCTACCAGAAGAACTCCGACACGCCACTGAATATATTATGTAAGTATGTATGTATGTATGTATGTATATACATAGTGTGTATAAATTTGTATGCATATACAAAACAACATGAGGACAAATTCTATCTTGTGTCTTGTGTAGTACGGACTTTGGTCTCCACCACCTCCTGAGAAATACATCTGCCTCTTTATCTGTTCGGTGTTTCAAACTCTTCACCAGCTGCTCACTAAATTTAGAGGTAGAGGTTCTGTAGTTGGTAATAATTGTGTGTGAAATTGTTACCTTGTCATTTATTTGATTGTTTTTATGACAAAATGTGATAAGTGAAACATTCTTCATATAAATGAATAAAGTGAAGTGTTCTGAGTACCTAAGGCTCTGAAGATGACCAATGAAGCTGGATGGGATGCTGGAAACAAATCGACGCTCTGTCATGATGCCTGTTTCGATGTTGTGGAACTCCAGACGAGTGTGGTCACCCACCATTTGTCCTGAAGACGGGGAGGGTGCAGGGGATGGGTTGAAAAGAAAGACAAAAAACGAAAAGAAAAGAGAACACTGTCTGACACTAACACAAAAGGGCTGATTTAAGGAGAAAATTACATTAACAGTATTAGATGGATGCAAACTGTGTCTAATGGTTATATATCTACATGCTTTCTTTGGAGCAGAATTACTGATACTGTCATTCTTTAAGGCAACACTGCAGCATGGTGTAAAACCAGTGAGAAGGCAACACTAAGAACATTTTCTTCAAGCATGAACCGAGTTGATGCAGGTAAGTACCTTCTGCTACATCATCGTCAACCGTTAGCTTGTAGGTTTTGCCGCGGCGCACCACACGCACTGTATGCCATTCATTATCATTGAGCTTTTGCCCAGCATACAGGGTCTCCGGTCCCTTGCCTGAGAACAATGGTCAATCACAAAGTTAAAAACATCCTGAAGCTAAAACCAAACCTTTGTTTTCCCACCAGTCAGCCTGAAATGATTGGCAACGTTCAACTTCGTACTTCAAATTCAGAATTGCTTTAAACATGGTTTTCAGACCAGTTCTTACACCTTTGGGAAACAAAGGTTTGGTTTAGTCAGTAAAATAGACAGAAAATATACAAAATACTTCATATCTGTAATTATAGAGTACACCTGACCACTGGGCTGCAAAAGTGCAGAATCTCAACAATTTGAACAGAGAAAGGGCAACTACAGTAGGAGATTTGCTTTTACTCATCATAGGCATATAGAAATCATTTCCTTCCACATCTTCCTGTCCGTCTCTCTTCATTGCTTTTTCATACCACGAAATACAAAGTCAATCCAAAATAATAATATTAAATGACATTAGCCCTTCTTTCTAATGTATCCCTAATCTTCTTGATCCATGTTGTGACGAAACAGATTTGCTGACAGGAAATATGTGTACGTGCATACAAAGTCATACATAGCCACATAATTATATGGATGTGTCCAAAGTTTAAGGGTCCTCTTTCAACCAGATTAAATCTGATTATTTTCACATTTCCACTTATTTTGTGTAATGCCTCTATTAACATCAGTGATTTTGAAAACCAGTATGAATGACCACCAATCTGGCTGGTGTGGGTTTAAACACTAAAACATTTTTTTTAGAATGGGAAACAAAAAGTCATGGTCAAAGTACACCAACTTTGGTGGTTGGTATGAGACGAAGTGGGGTCATTAGGGCAGATCATAGGGCTACTGGTTGCAGTGTCCAAAAAGGTCACAGTTTGTGCGGGCTTTGTTTATGGGCTTTGTTTGCGTTAGTATGTAGGTTAAAATCCCTTTTCTTTTCTGTCATAATATTGTGTTTATTTTTAACTTATAATTGCATGTTTTTAAGAACATACAATACTATGTTTTTTAGTAGCATTTTAGGCTAGGACTATTAACCTTTTAGTAGTAGAGTATGGGTATGAAGTGAAGATGTAAGCAATACACTTGTAACCAAGAACCTCGAGAGGGGAGTTTGAGGACACAGCCAGGAGCCTCGAGGGTGGGTTTTTTGATTTCACAGCCAAGAGTTGCGCAAGTGTGTTCAACAAAGGGGGTGTATGACTCGCCATTACAAACCTTTATTACAGTGAATCCGCAAGTGTGAAAAGTATATAATCATGGAAGTACTAATTGTTTTGTATTAGACTTTCTTAAAAGAATCTAGCGTGACAGGGGGAACTTAATTATGTGGAGAAATTTCAGATAGAAGGGAGTTGAAATAAAGTTGAACAAGGTAGGGGCAGGAGTGAGATATATGCCATGTTAGCAGGTTTAGAAAACCCAGCTCAAATAATTTGTTTGGATACTAGAGAATCATGTGATTTTGATACTTCAGTATTTCAGTGCTGTTTTATTGAGCTTTGGCACTTTGGTCAGTGCTTCACAAAGGTGCTTCCTCCATGGTACATTTGGAGAGTCACAGGTCTTGAAAAAGTTGTGGATTGAGATTCTTAGGATCTCTGTTATTTATTCACCTGGTCTCTACATATCTATGTGTCCTTGTCCTTTCTGTATCCGTGAGCATATACACAGAACTGAATTGAACACTTGATCTCTTCTCGTTTTGCATCTCTTTTCCCTGAATCAACCTACAGAAATATCGCTAATGGCGAAATACACAAAATTACTCTTCTGGGTTTTTTAATTATTTATTATATATTCTGTTTATATACAAATGACACTAAAAGGAAAAGATCTCCGTAGCCTGACTAAGAGTAAAAGCAATTATTGTTATTTTATGAACATCTGACAACTGCTGCACAGCTGAGACACTACACACTATTTAATTACTTATTTAATCTCTTCAAATAGTGGGTACATTTTTATGAATGTAAAAATAAATGAATAAATACAAAAAAATAAAAAATAAAATACATGTGTATCACCATGTTCCCACTTCAAAATGCCACATTTCTGTGGCTGCACCATTGTACTGCTGTTCGAATCTGAGAGCTTGACCATGTTCCTACTCACTGTAACTATGGGAACATTTTCATGGTGATATGAAACAATGTGGAACTTTGCTTTCATTTCATTCAGAACATGCCCGGGACTTGTCTTTCTCTCTGTTGGGGCTAAATGGGTGTTACCTTCAGGTTAATGGGTGAATGGGTACTAGTGAAGTGCGACAAGGTTTTGAAGAGGATTTTAACATTCTCTGACATCGCTCTCAATACTGTATGTTGCCTTTTCTCCTCAGTGTAACAGCCACCTTATCAAATACTGTCCCATACTTTTACATTGTGGTAGATGTTTTGGTCTAATGGAATGTGGGCTCTTGAAGCATGAAGTACTGTCTCATGCACTACTCACCATTTTTTTTATTGGCATCCTATAATGGAATTTAGCTGTTATCCATACCAATTATTTATTATCTTCAACATTAATGCATGGAAGGAACTGTGTTAAACATTTGTATTTGAAAAAAAAGGGTTCAAGGTCAAGGTCATAAAGCCTGAGGAGATCAACCATATTGGGCAGACAGTGTCAAACATCTAGAGAAGCGAAAGACTGTCCCAAAAGAAGTGCCTCATTTACAACATTAAAGATATTTTAGATTTTAGAATTGCTCTCTCTTTTTGCACTTGTTGTGGCTTCAAAGTAAAACTCAGCTACAACTACACCTTTGTATTTATTGCAAGAGTCATTTACTTTGATTTGTATTTTAAATGAATGTCATTTCTTCTGTATACAGGGCAAAAAGGTGAGAATAGTCTAATCTTTGAGAGAGCAGACCCTTCAGTAGAAAATAGAGCAAAGTGGCAGACTTAAAAAGAAGTTAGTTATGTGTAATAATTAAATAAATCAAC
Organism: Nibea coibor; assembly: GCA_023373845.1. Classification (NCBI taxonomy): domain Eukaryota; kingdom Metazoa; phylum Chordata; class Actinopteri; family Sciaenidae; genus Nibea; species Nibea coibor. The sequence goes on along the minus strand of CM041722.1, from coordinate 2,740,759 downwards.
ACTGTCCATTGATTGAGGCTATTTCTGTTGGTCCCCGACCAACTGAGAAAACTCCACATGAAAGGCTTAAAACACACTTCCTTTTAAAAAGAAACAACATCAACATACCATCAACATAGAGAGCAAAATGAAACTTGAGTGTTAACTTACTGGAGTTACAGTTTATCCTGATACAGTCTAGATGGGGAAGAATAAATGACAGATGAAATTGCATCCTTCAAGGTTACTGCTGCAGACATCCAAAAACAAAAAGTCCACCCTTCCGGGGACGCACACATGCAGGAAGGCAGCCATTTTATTCCTTTGGTATTTACATTTAACATTATGCCAAATTAGCATGAAATAAATGACAGATTTACAGAAATATGATTTAAATAGTAAATAAAATTATGCATGGGTTTATCAGTCTTAGAAAGGTGATGAAGGTCGACCAAAAAGGTGTTTTTCTCGAGCTTGTGCTCCTTAGTTACCCACAGATCCAGAGTTCAATTGTATTAATTGTTAATACACAGTATTTAAAGTAAAATGGCCACTTGTAGTACCAGCCACATGAGTTTTCCAACCCAACACTGACTGTTTGACTTTAGGTGTAAAGAGTCAGATTTGAAAGGTCAAAGTCTCTGGCTCCAAAGCCTCCACACCAACAAGGTAGGTGCAGCCATCCATTTTAGAGCCACGGATCTTTGAAAAGTCTTAAAATACAGACTGCTATGCTTTGATTTGCTCTTAAAATAAGCAAAGTTGAATTTGTAAGACAGCATTGCGACAACCAATGAGAAGAGGATGCATCTGAGGCTGGAATAACCGCTGTATGCAGCTGGAAAGACAGTGAGGGTTGATCACCATGTGGCTGGTGGTTTCATGTGTCGTCAACCGCAACAGAAAAGTGGGAGCAAACAGCCACGATCCAATCAGCACCAGCACCATGCAGAGGCACAGGAACCCCAACCATCACATCTGGAGTACTATACTACACCTACATGTGTCATTAAACTAGATCAGAGGCTAGATCTGTGACCATGTACTCTTTTACAAACATTCTGTGGAAAATGACACAGATTAACAAAAGCTGAGGAATCATGTGAGAGCTGACCAATCAGAGCTGCATTTTGACTGAATTCTAGGGTATTATTTACAGGAATTAACACAACCAGTGAAATACTTTTCTAAATGTGACTAACTTCTACTAACACTGTTCACCATTTTTACTAAACATACTGTATATGGGAAATATAAATTGAGGCGTGTGACACATTTGCCATTGTGGCAATCTTTACATGTTATAATTGGAAGTGTTTGGAAATATTTGGGGTCGCAGCCAGCTGTAGGTTTTGCTGGGCTCTGTTCTCGGGCTGTTCGCCTGACGGGCCGCAGGCTTAAGGCCTTTGAAGGGGTGAATACCATCTTTTGACAAAGCATGATGGAATGATGGAGTTGACAGGGAGGAAACATAAAAACAAACAAACAAAAAAACACTAAAAAAGCATAGACTTCCATAAAAAGACACCATCATTAGCAACAAAAACAACCACCCAGAAGAACAAGAAGGTGACAGAGAAATGACTTGATGTCAGACAGAAATATTAGGTCACTGAGAAAGACAAGGAACGTTTCTTCTAATGTCCTGTTGAGGGATGGACTGAAGGTCAGTGGGCATAGTTGGTGGAGATCACCTCTTAGAAAGTCTCAGCACACTTCCGTTCATTAAAAAGACTTTATTAGAGAGTAGACTTTTAAAGCCCAGTACCTCTACATCATAATGTGTATTTTGCTTATTGTGCTGTGACTATCTCAAAAGTTTCATAAACAAGAATATGGATATGACTATGGTTTGTCTGTTTCAAAGATGGGCCAAAATATTAACCATTGAAATAAAGTTATGATAAGTTAAGATGCTATCCAATAAATAGTTGTATTCAGTAAACAGTCCATGGTTACATGTGCGCATATATCGGATTAACACCCATGCAAAAGAAAAAAGATAACTGTCTTATCTATGTTCTTAAGCAGGTAGACATCGCTAAAGAATTATTAGTGATGAGTAACTGATGAAAAGACTGAAAAGACACAAAAAGGTAGAGAGGAAAGAGGGAGAGAGAAGAGGTCGCTGCTCAACGGTAAACCGTCTCACGGTGAAGGTGGAGGCAGATGGGTGAGGGGGTGAGGGGGATGATGGGCATACGATACCTAGGTTGACCGTGAGTTTAACGCGACTCCCATCCAACTCCAGCCTGAGTGTGTCGGCTGAATCTCGGGAGGTGGTGGCCATGAGGAGGCCATACGCCCGCTGGGAACGAAAACGCAGGGAGACGTCCTCGGCCTCAGTGTGCATGATGGTTGGCATCACCACCTTCATGTACATGCTGCCATCATAGGAGAGGATGGACGCCTCTGTGTGGGGAAAGTCGGGAGCATAGAGAGATGTTAGCCAGATTTTAAATAAGGTCAGAGTCAATGCAAATATTGTCAGGTCAGTTTGTGGCTGGAATACAGGACTATTTGGTCACAGGTCCCCTAAAGACAAGACCGGGTCTTGGATCCACCGTTCTGCTATTATATGTGTTCATGTTGCATGTTCCCAACAAAAGTTGAGAAAAGATGTTGTAATACTTTGATACTTTATCTTTACCACATGTTTAGAATGATAAAATCTGCGTGTGTGTGTATGTGTACTTTTGTTGTTACCCAAAGTACCAAAGTCATGTATTATCGATTAAGTATTGGACTCAGTCTCATTGTTGTTCTAGCTAGTATTAAACTTAAACTTAAAATGTTCCCTTTTTGCAGTCCCACATACGTGGATGTCATCAACAACAGCTGCTGCACCATTATGGTCCTTGTACATCTCATTAATCAACAAAAACGAGCTAGACTCATCCAGCTCATGAAATGTGTATCTTGCAAAAACTTTTGGCATCGCAGACTACTTTGTGTAGCTTGTTTGAAGCACCTCGCATTCAGCTCCCCTGTGTCTATACATAACATGACGTTGATCAACAAAAAGGAGACAGCTGCATTTCTCTGCATTTGAATCGCTTCACGTATCTCATTCATCCATTCTCACACGTTCATACACTGATCAGTCTGGCTGCCATGTAAGGTGCCAACTCTCAACTCTACTCTACCTCCTCAGTCAGTCTTTATCAGATTAATTAGTGTTGATCACCTGAGTGCATCTTTGGTGGCTTGTGGTGTGAAACAGGAAGAAAAGTTGTAGCTTCTTTTGTCTTAGTTATAGTAGTTATGTATGGGAGTGAGAGTTTTCACCAGCAGGACACTTGTTCTCTCTGAGGTGTAGATGTAGATGCTGCAGCTCGCTCTGAATTCTTGCCACCATGATACTGCTGTCGGTCTTGGTGAAGCTGAAAAACTGCGTACTTTGTTGGGCTGGGGTCAGGCGACACAAATACGTTTTTATTATTTTCATTATTCATCACTGTCTAATTGAAAAGTCAATCTCACGCGTCCATATCTTTACCACAGACAGACTTATTGAAGAACTGCCTTCTTGAAGCTTTGCAACCAATCAAAAGAGCAAGTTTCACGACCACTTTGTCCTACACGCTAAGCAGGGGGGAGGGGGAGGCAAGGGGGGCTACCTTAGAATGAGCCTCTTACATCTTCAGACCTCTTTCATGGAGTCCTTCATGTTCAACTGCCATGTTTCTACAGTAGCCCAGAATAAACAAACTAACACCAGCTCTAGATGGCCCTTTCAAGTTTCACAGCCATTATTTGTCCTTCATGCCAAGAAATTGCAATCCAAGGAGGTTGTGGCTTCAAACTCATGCAGGGTAGCTTTTGTGCACACAAGCAAACGCAACCGAATGAAACTAGCAGTAGAAGAAGGAGTGAGGTACTCTTAAAAACGGCTGCTCCCACTGCCAACAGCAGCTAATCCCTGCCAAATCATGAAATTATATTTGGTTCCAGGAGTTGTGAAAGCCATCCCTCATGGCTGTGTTCAGCCCGTGTCCTCATCTGACTGCAAACTCTCGACACACTTTGTCTGTACTTAAGATCGGCTCTTACACCATGCTGCGCTCTGATTCTGCCCCGTCCTTTTCAAACATATTTAGATCTGTTAATAGTGCTGAGAGTGAGGAAATCATAGAGTGCACAAACTGACACACACACACAGAGCACACAGCCTGTGACAGTTTCTAACATGTGCTCCGGTATGTTGTGGATGAAACAGCCACTGAGCTTCCATGTGAACGCATTCATCTCCATGACAACTGAGTAGACTGTATCCACTGATGAAGACCCTGTGATGCAGTTAAAAGCCTTCGAAATGTTAAGCACACCTTGACTTTGGATTGTTTTTGTGAAACATCACTACATTGTCTGCTCTGGTCCCTACGTTTGCATAGGAACTGTATTCAACACTGAAATCTTTAGCGGGCTCTAGTGAGGTATAGAGCTCAACACATGTTTCTGACATTCACTTCTGTTTAATTGCATTTATAGTGCCATATCATAACAGTAAGTCGAGGAGAGGACATGAAGAGACGCGATGAAAGGAGGCTTCTCGTAGTCTGCGTGTACTGAGCAGGACAGGAGCTAATAGGTCAGTTTTTGACTTATTAATCAGGGGAAATAAGTGTTACTGAGGTTGATTTGCATGGATATACATGGTTTATTCAGATTGATTAAGATTTTTCTTTTCTTTTTTTTTTGATTGCTGGGTAAAATATAGCCATATGCAATGACAGTTGCTCATCAGTCATGTTTTAGCCGTGCTGGTTTCAGCTCTACAGAATGTGTTTTGAAATCGTCTTGCTGGAATAAGCAGTAACATCCCTGAAGGGTTTGCTCTCTGGATCTTAGCACATGTTGCTGCAAGTCCTGTATGCACCTTTCAATATTAATGCTGGAGTCAGTCATATTGGAGAAAGATAGTTGATTGTTGAGCCTGATTCCAACGTCCTCAAATGCTGGTCTGAAACAAATACTTCAAAGTGTAATTGTCTGTAATTGTCTCATTAATACATCGATGTCAGTTCACTGATGTTTGAATGCTGTGTTGCCTGACAGCATTCAACGCTGGTTTTCTGGTTTTCTTTTTCCCCTTGCATGCAGAGATTTCTCTGGATTCGTTGAATCATTTATTGATATTTTGTATTGTAGATGGTGAAATTCTCAAATTAGCCACAAACTGTGTGTTACGAAAAAATATTTGATTGTTTGACTTTTTGCAGTCAGCCTTGCTTGAGATTAATGGAGCCATGCCCCTTTCATAGCCAGTCAGACACTATCTCCTGTTATCTGTGTAATGTCTTGAACATAACTAAGACCAAGCCCTTTCAGTCCATAAGCTTTGTAATTACTTTAATAATAACCAGCTGTATTATTTATTTTTTAGGATTAGGATCAAATATTGGGACTTGGGTTAGTTGCAGGTAGTAATGGATTCCATGAGAAGCATAACAACGATCCCTGGTCTCGATCTTTGAGCATAGGATGTTTAAAGTGTAGCAGCAGTTATTTCTACTTCTGTTATCGTTCCTGGTACTGCCCAGTCTCTGTTCCACTTCATCTTACTTTCATCCATAGCTGAAAATCAGAGCTGGTTGCTGTTGCACTCTCTTGGTATCATTCTGAGGTGATTATTTGCCCTGTCACAATAACTTAATATGATAAATGAGCCAATAATGTGCTGAGACATTACGTGTCCTCTAAACGCCCTTTGTTCAGTTTTACTGCATGAATAGCAACCTGCAGTTCTGCCAAGTGTCCACAGAGTGGAGACACAGCCTGTCCGCTGGGAAACATCTGCGTGTAGGCAGAGCAGGAGGGAGGGAAGGGGGGAATGATGGATGGACCCAGGAGTCTGAGAAAGTAAAAGTATGATGTGACTGGTACCTGATATTGAAAATAGATGTGTGCTGATAGAAACTAAGGAAGAGAGGAAGCATAACAGAGTTAGTTATTATTATTTGCTGTGCGTAAGGCGCACGGCTTGCTATCTGTCTTGAGTGCTGATACAGACTTTTCTAACCTGCCACAACATACACATGTGACACAGCGTGTCCAGGGTTAGGGTTAGGGAGTTTGAGACATGCAACTCAGCTTCATCTCTGTGAAATGATCTTTCTGAGCTGGCACTGAGACAGCACTTCCAAGCACCATGGCAACCTTTGATTGCAGCATGGGGAACATAACTGATTGAGATTTGCTAATTAGTGCAGTTTGACAAACACTCACACAGAGGCAGACAGACACACACATGCATACCCTCACACATAGTGAGAGTCTTCAAATTCCTTTCAGACCAACTTCACTGTGAAGTTCTACAATGACAGCAGTCATCTACAACCATCACACGGCTGTGTGTAGAAATGATTGTTGTGCTGCCATTTCGAATGAATTACTAAAGGCTAATATTCTATAGCTAATTTTAAAGAGAGAGCAATTGTTATTGGTAAGTAATTCACTCAGTGTCACATTTAGAATCAAATAGTTTAATAGAAATTATTTTATAATGCACTTTAAACATGATACTAAATCGTTCTTAGAATAAACAAATGGATTCTTACAGAATCACTACGAAGAACCACAGCTTCTGACTTTAAGGGTGTGTAGTGATGGGTATAGTTTTGTATTGCTGAAGTTTCATTCCGTTTCTTGAATTACTCTCTGTACAAAGAAAGAAGTGCCCTTCTTTTAGTTGTAACATTGGTCAATATCACACATTTGTGTTACTTTAAATGACCCTCTCATTTCTACAGTGGGAGCGGGTTCTCTTCCATGGAGGCTGCCATGATGTTGCCTTGAACATATAATTTATGTTCATGTTTTTTGTGTTACAGTAATTTGAAAATAATATTGACAAGCTTTGCAGTAGAGAAGCATCATATATATATATATATATATATATATATATATATATATATATATATATATATATATAAAATGTAATATCCAACAAAATCAATATGAGCTTATGTGTTTGGTTCACCTGTGGGTTCGCATGCTGTTGTGTGTCCATGCTCAGCTGAACATGAAATAGACAGCCATGTTTGGTCACAGGGATGCCCGAGTCTCACGTTTAATTGACAAGGTGTCAGATTACAGCCCAGTGAGATATACACAATTTAAATTCTCATTACAGCTCTGAGCTAGGCTGTCAGATTAATTCTAACATGTCATATTTCTTGGATGTAACTGTGTGTGTTAGCGTGTTTGTGTGTGTGTGTGTGTGTCATGACGTGCATGGGAGATGGTCTCAATAAAGTGTGTCCAAAGGATTGATACACCTTTAACTGGCTGACCTTGCCGTGTTAACACCACCCCAGAGGACTTGAATGCATTTTGTTTGGTATGAAGATACTCCAGACGTGAGAGCTGTTCACTTTTCCTGCTTTGATTTTTTGTGACTCAGTAGAAACAAATTCTCTAAAGTCTTTTTAAACCTTTACATGGAAGATCAGGCAAAACTGTGATACCTACCTATGTGAACGAAAAACCTGAAATAGGCTTCTATTGGACACAGATCTTTATTTCAAAACCCTGTTTGCATCTTTGTATAATTGATGCACTATGGTTAGAACTTGTATTTTTTTGAAGAATTCCATCATCATGCTATAATCATGACACATATGGCTTTAATAACTGACTTTGATCTGCATACCCTTGTCTTTGTAATTGTTCTATTGTCTATATTCTAGTTTTGAAGCTGGTAAAAACGGTTTTCTTGACACCTCTGCTGTTTGAGCCAAGTTCCAGTGATTATTTACAGTGTAAGCGTGCCCTTCACTCCCCTATGAATCAATAGTAAGTAGGCCAACAGGTGACTGTGCTCACGCCAAGAGTAAGAGGTGTGATATATTCCTGTACACCCCAATATATCCTCAACTCCATTACGTAACTAGTGATGTCTCAGTACCGTGGCACTTTATCCCGCTGGACAAATTAGCTGAAGTCAGAGCCAAAGACAAATGGCAGGTAACACCATGCAGAACAGCAAACAACCACTGAGCAAACAACACCAGCGCCAAGATATAATGGCTGCTGTGACAAACATGCGCACGTGCACTCACCTTCACACACACACACACACACACACAAACACACACAGGTATTTTTTGGTCTTCATTTTCATATGATTCAAAAAAATGGTCTAAAGGAAAGGGTAACATTGCATATATATATATATCCAAATAATAGTGTTAATTAAAAAGATATTACACAACCCTGACTGTCTTTCTCCTGATAATTATATTGCAATATTTCAATAAAATATCCCTTTCAAAATAATTTAAGGTGAAATGTGCACCTCATATCAGATTGACCCACTGATGCCCTATAACTTTTCCTTTCAATAGCAAAAATGAGATTCAGGATAAATTATTAGAGGCGGCAGCACACTGGATGAAGAAAGGGAACAACTGCTATAGAGATATGATCAGGAAGCTGTTATTTGATATGCTAAAAAGCAGTAAGGGGTTTTGATGGGATTGGGGATGTGGTAATATTTTTTTCCAACTCTGATCAGTCTTTAATAAGCTGGAAACAATGACTGAAAACTGGACAGAAGTGAGTGGCAGTGGGACATAGGCTGCAGATCTGGCAGGCAGCTATGAAGACGATATGAGGATTGTCCCTCACCACAAGGCCTGGGGTCTGTTCTTTGCCGGTGAGTGTCACAAACCATCACAGTGCCCAAGATGTAACATCCACAATAATACATATCAATCTCAGTATCAGCGATACTATATAGCTATATATCAGCTATATATAAAGTATAACAATAAATGACAAACATGCACGAGGCCTGTTTGAACTGACTCTGCTTTATGTTTAATATCAAAATATTTTTCATGTTCTGCAGTATAGCTTGAACAGCTGTGTGTGACTCAGGAAGCACATTATTTCATGGCACGGTCTTTGTCTGCCTTGATTATGTGTAAAAACTGTGTGTGCGATACATTAGTCATGCCTGCCTAACCATGTTATAGTACAGAACAACTGCATTGTACGCACAATACACACAACACACTGCTGGAGAGTCACACAGCAGTCTAGGCTCCTACTGTACACTGACAATATCAAGCAGGAAATAGGGAGAATTAAGTGTATGTGCGTGTGTGTGCGGGTGCGGGTGTGTGTGGGTGCGTGTGTGGGTGGATGTGTGTGTCCTGTAGGCTGCCGTGCTGGCAGTAGAAGATAATGAATTTGGACAACTCACAAATAAGGACATGACTAGCTCTCTCTGTATAGAAACAAGCTCACTCTTCTTTTCTGTTTTATCTTGTTCCCTCCCAGTAACTCACTGTTCCCTCTCTCTGTCGACAAAATGATAAGACAACAAATGATAACAAAATGATCTTGAAACTAAACTTGGACACTCAAAGTTTGTATTTGTTCCTTCTTTTCATGCTTTCTGTCTCTGTCTGTGTGTCTGACTGACATTTTTAATGCTTTTGATCCAGTTACCTCATCCCCTGTGAGACCTAATCTAATCGTGCATCCTATCATCCCTGGAACGACTTTTTTGAACTTAACGTCTCATTTTCTTGAGATAACAATACCTATTTTTGGTGCACAGTTCAGTCAGAGTCAGGAAAGATGGCCTGTGAAAAGAGGTAGAAAAAGCCTGCGTGACGCACCTGGTGGAATATGACATTGTATGTCAGAGCATAACTAACAACAGCTGCTCTTCTCCCTCACCAGTAAAACCACTTGTGGTCGTTGCAGCTGGTGCATAATGATCGTTCAGCAGCGTCAGTGACAACATCAGTGTAGTAACTGCTCACTGGGTGCAGTGAGGGGAAAGGTGGCTCTCTCACTGCATCCACAGTTTGTTTGTGTGAAGAAAGTGTGGTGCTGAGGAGAGATGTCAGGATAGATGTGTAGCCCCCTCGGATCGATACGTCGGGTTGTTAAACTAATTGGATATGTCAGCCAGATTTGGCAAGTTCAGTATCCGCCCCTGGTTGGAAGTAGTCTGAGAGTCTGACTCCATTGCCATTCTGTTTTCACTTCATTATGGAGTCTGACGTCATGCCATTGTTATCAGTTAATGTTTAACTGCGTAGCTGCATAAATCTCATCCACACTGCAGCATCTCTGGCCTGGAAACAGGCGAGCTCCGAAGAAACCTTGCAATGTCAGGTTAGACATCTTTTCTACACTCTGACATCTCATTGCTTAGCTCAAACCTTTGTTGGAATTTTTTACCTCGAGGCAGCTGGAGGACTTGAAGGTGGTAGAACAATATGTCATAGCCAAAGTCAATAGAATGACATAACTGTGATCCTCACAAAAACTGACATCTCTGCCATTACCTCTCTGCGCACATTTACTACAAATCAGTATATTCTTCAGTGTCTTTAAATATAAAACGCATTAAAAAGTTTGATTAAAACATGTTCTTCTTACAGCATGTCAAGGCACTGACTGCAAAGAGTTCTATGGCTGGATTTGGTGGACAAAGCGAATGTGAATACGTCTTAGCAGTATTAAATAGGGGTGGATACCTGTCAGAGCATTATACAGTCAGAGGTCAATACAAAACCCACAGTTCAACTGACAATAAATGAGTCCTTATCTCAACAAAAACTCCTCTCAGGGAGCTCAGGAGGCAAACAAAAATACTCAGTTTGAGGCTCAATACTGTTAACAGTTAACTGTCTCTGGAATCTCTGGAGTGTTACGTCCCGTAATCCAGCCAGTGTGCTGCCGTTGGCTTCAGGGAATGGCCAGCCTGGGAACCAGACACTTCGATGGTAGAACCACAGAGTAATTAAGCTAGAGCAGTGTTTTTCAAGCCTGGTCCTCGGGGAACACTGCCCTGCATGTTTTAGATGGTTCCTGCTCCAACACACCTGATTCAAATGAGTGGCTCGTTATCAGGCCACTGCAGAGCGTGATGACGAGCTGAAGGAAACATCGAAAACATGCAGGGCAGCGTTCCCCGAGGACCACGGATGAAAAACACTGAGCTAGAGGACGGAGATGGAGAATAAGTCGATTCAGAAGAACTATGAGGCTGAACACTTTTGCCAAGTGCTTGAAAGCTAATCTATGTGGCTCTCTTTGGCTGAACTGGGACTTTTCCTTTGTTGAGCAGATACTGCACTAGTTTAAGACACTAGCGTAGATGGCATAGAGTTACAGATTGTATGCACCAGTCCCTACAGCGTGTTTCCTATTGAAGGCTGCACAGCCATTGGCCACTATCGGAGACAATTTTCTAAAAAATGACATTCAGCAATTAAGGTTTTAATTTGCCAAACAGATTTCATTCTTTTCTCAACCTCTAATAATAAACAAGCTTAAATCACATGGAGGGTTGAAGTAGCAGAGGGAGGAGTGGCAGCAAACACTGATGGCATGAGGTTATTAGCAGAGCAATCAGTGAGAACTGATTGGTAAAAGACCTTTGCTGTTGTTAGCTAGTTAGCTCCACTGAGCTGCTCAGAGCAGAGATAATGGCGGATGATAAGAGACAGATTCATCTAAGAAGAGGAAAGGAGATAGTGACCAAGCAAGAGGCACCAGGACAAGACTAAATCACAGACTGGTTCTTAGCTATTGGTGAGAGCTTTCTGAAATATGATATACACAGCTGGGCTTCTTCCTGTTGTTAGGACTAGCTGGCTGCTATTTTGTGTGTTGTTGCACTGATGTTTGGCTGTTAGCATAGCTGTCGACTGGCTTTTGATATTAAGTTTATGACAGTGGTGTAAGAGCGAAGGGCACTCTGAAACTGATGGGATCTCACAATGACATGATCCTAAACTTTTCTGAGTAGACGTAGGTTCAGCTTACCAAACAGTCTGTGTGTTTCTTCAAGTCCTCTGTCTGTATTCTTTGATGTCATTATCTTTGCTTTGGATATAGTTTCAGTATGTTCTATAGTTTATGCAAGAGAACAAAGCACGAGAACATCCAAAGACACACAATTACCTCTCTCACAGGTGCGTGACCAGTAGCCAGTGCCAGTGCAGTCGCATATGAATCGATTCCAGCCTTCTTTGCAGACACCTCGGTTCTTACAGGGGTAGCTTTCACACTGCTTGCCGGGTTGCTTGTTGCACGATGGTTTGATGCCAGCACCATTTTGTGCCTCAGCAATCTGACGGATGTCCTTACTTCGACCATCAATGAAAAGGTCACGAATACAGCCCACATAACCGTAGTTGAGCATCGCTGTCCAGAGCTCGGTGGGCAAGATGAGGTTGGTTCGGTCAGTGGGAAGCCCACCCAAGTACATGTCGCCCTCCAGGTCCAGAATCTCGCTCTCACCACTGGCTGTGAACGGGGTCCTTCGGCTGTTTACAGAGATGGTGCCTGTGGTGGACATTGAGGGAGCAGAGACAAGGTATAGAGCTGCACTGATAGAAGACAAAATGGTGAAATCAGGAAGAAATCATCCTCACTGTTATTCATCCTGATCAGATAAGAAACTTTTTGGTGTACTTGTCGGTTCTTGTACTTTATCATTTGTAAATATGTTTAAGAATATCCATCAATCTAAAGAAAGTCAAAAAATTATTGCCAACAACTGCATGACAAGTTCTCCACAAAATTTGTATGGTCCTGAAATACTTCAAAATTTAATAAGAAGTGGAATTATGGAAAAAGGGTATTTAAATTATATTAGAGCTAATACAATTCACTGTCTTTAACTTCATTAACACAACTGACCTGAGCGTCCATCTCTCTGAATGTCCACATGATACCAGGCACCATCATTGACCTTTGTCTGGGTGGCCTTCACCTTGATGGTCCCTGAGCCCATGTCCAACAGCAGATACAGGCTGCCATCCAGCAGCTCTACTGCAAAGAAATCCACCTGGATGAGGGCAAAAGTACACACCAACAGCAATTATTACACAATCATAGTCCTTTTGTGAAAAAGGTAAAATAAGATGTGGTTAGGTATTAGACCAGTGAGAACACCTGGGGAACATAACCAATGGAGTGGTCACACGATCAATCTGAATGGATTACGAGGTGATTAACAAAATAAGGGAACAAAAAACATTTTGATACACAAATTGTTATTAAGAAACTACTACATGAACCCAGTTGCCTAATATTTGCATATATCACTGGACAGATAGACAGACCTTGGTGTTCTTCTGGCTGCGTGAAGCGTCTTTGCGCTCTTGTGGTTTGCCATGAGTGAAGAGAATAAGGCCGTTGGGCTCTGTCGTACGGAAATCGAAAGAGATGGATCCCATCCGCTTGGTGTTCCACTTGGGGAGGCTGATGTAGGCCTCAGGAGTCTCAAAAGAAATGGGATCCAAGGTGGCCACATTCTCACACTTGTAGGACACCTCACCCTGGATTTTCATCTTAGGGTCCACAATGCGAGCCAGGCGGGACAACTCAAGACGGATGTCATTGTTCTTATACACCACCTGTGATACACAGACAGAGGTGGCAATTTATTTACCAATTTAGGAAAAGTTATTTACTCAGTACCTCTGTTAGCATTTTACAAAAACTTGAAAATAATTGGAGGTTCTCTCCTGAAACAGTCAAAGCTGAAAGTGCTCAGTCTTTTCAAGATGAATGTGTGTCTGTGAATATGAATTTTAAATCCCACATATACAAGTTTGTCACAGACTTCATTGTAATTCTTGACAATAACCACTTTATAGGATCAATATAGTCTGATGTAACATGATAAGTAGGCTAATGAACACAAGGCAGTGTAAATAAAAAATAAATAAGAAAGTATACATAGTATACATACAGTGTGTGTGTATATATATATATATATATATATATATATATATATATATATATATATATATATATATATATATATATATAGCAAGAGGGTCCTAGGTTGGTTTTCCTTTTAATTCTAACACCCTGGAATTATTGTGTGTACCACCTAGGCATGAAGGAAACACTGTTTCAATATAAATTGAATTGAACAATGAAATGAATAAAAATGAAATATTTTCTTTTACAGTTTTACACAGTCTTTTACACCATTCTTTGTGACCTCCCAAAATCTAGCCAGCTAGTTGGTTTTTCAGGCCAAATAACATGCTACAAAAATGGCTTGTTTAATGTGTTATCTTTAAATAGCAAGACACACCACTGACTATCATCTGAGGCTACTCATCACAGGTCTTCGATTCTCCTGGTTTACTCTGTGATATATCTGCAATTGATGTAACCTCTCTGCCAGACTTTAAGATATTTCTGTGCACAGCCAAGAATGGAAAATGAAGGTACTTGTTGTCAAAGTTGTGTGGACTTATCACTTTTCTTGGTTGGAAGATAACATAACTAAGGATGCAGTGTTTTGTGCAGACATTTCCCCAGCAAAGCTGATGGCCCATTTGCTAGAGATGGGCTTTTGGACTGGAAGCACCTATGGTAAGCATGTGAAAAAACAGCAGATGAGCCCCACTCTGTTTCACTGGATGAGTTTCAAGGCTAGAAGGCCAGCCAAACCGCAGGCCAGGGAAATGTGCTAAACCAAATGAAGCGTGATGCAATGTTTGCCATGCTTTTCCTTTATTGAGAGGAATTGGGACCATCTAAAAGTAGTTTGGGATATTGTACTGTTGTGTGCCAAGCACGACATTGTCCTAAGTGAATACAGGGAAAATGCAGATGGTCCCAATAAGGGAAAATTTTATGTTACTCAAAGTAATGTTAGTAGAAGTACTTGCTGAGTTTGCCAAAAGTAGGGCTTAAGATCACAGTCCCTGCAGACAAACAAGTTCCTATTTTACTTGATACGGAAATGCTTTGAGTGATTTTGCCACTCAGAGTTTCCACAGTGTCAGTCTCTGAGTGCATCAACCACGCTGAAGGACTGGAAGAGAAGTTTTTTTGGTTTAGACAGTTGAGAATGTGATTTTGTGATGAAGCCAACTGAAACCATCTGAAACAACAAACACTCACTGTGATCACTATCGCATCTCAGTTAAATGAACAGTTTTTATTCATGCACGAACTTCACGAACTCTTAAAAGCACATTGTGAGGGCAGTTAGAGTGAACCAAAACTGTCAAGTTACTGGCCAGACAACTAAACAATGAGCTGTAACTCGCTATAAAGCTCCATGAAGAGGAGCCAGAGATGCAGCTGATAATACTGTTGGTTTCACTATGATCATGTCCTTCCATATCAAACTGATACAGTGTTATAAAAAATACAGTGCTGTCATTGTAACACTAGTTATAACACTCACTGAACTATATAAAATAAAATGTAAACTGAAGAATACACTCTAGAAGAAGCACAACCTGCTGAGATAAAACTTGGTCAGACAGGCTGATGAACTGGCTGCTCTTAAGCCTCAAATGAAAAGCAACACAAAAGCAAAATAAGAAGTCTGTATGTTTTCCTTCCGTTAATTTAGAAGGCTGACATCAGGAACCCAAGAGCTGAATGCACTGTAAATTATAGAGAACGTGCAAATCCACAAAAAAGTTGTCAACATCAAATGCCAAACTCTGTGTGTCAAAAACTGCAGACCCTCAAACGCCCACCTGAAGCTGACTGCAAGAGCAGGTCAGTCTCCATGTTGAAATGTCCAACTTCACAGCAGAAATAAACATGTTTACAGCCTGGTACAAAAAACAGTTTTGGTCTCTGTAGCTAATTTCCCCGTTCATGACAACTGTACTGAAGGTGAATTTATATACAACTCACCTGTTCACATGACATTAAGACTTTAAGTTATGCAGAATTTTTAGATCAGCTGGGAGGTGGCTGTAGTAGGACTGCCAAGTTGGTTATGGCCAGAGCGACCATTTTAAGCTTCACAACAGCTCTTCAGACGCCCATGGGTGACGTCGCAGAGAGTATGTCCAAATGTATGTATCTATGGACAATACACGTGCAGCATTTAAGATACATGTGCAGTGTTTAGCTCAGTTGGAGTAGCCACCCCATGTGCAAGGCTCAGTCCTTGCTGTGGCGGCCCAGGGTTCGACCTGCAGCTCTTTCCCGCATGTCATTCCCCATCTCTCTCTCTCCCCACATCCCTGTCACTCTTCAGCTCTTCTATCAAAATAAAGCTTGAAAAGGCCAAAAAAAGAAAGAAAACACGCTGCAAATAAGACAGTGGAAGTTTTCCCAGAACACGCTGAACATAGCTTCTATCAGTCCTTTTTTCTAATTTTAATCAATAATTTAGGAGATTGGTCAAATGTCTCGAACCAGGTGACAACTAAACTAAAACACAGGGTCCTCAGTCTCTGGCAAATCAGCTTCAATATATATATTCAATATACAGCATATTCCATCAGAAAACACATGGGTAGATACACAGAAGAAAAACTGTTTGTGAAGACACACAATCAAATGCTGTCCTTGTTTCCAGACATAACAAGAGCAGCACAAAACACCACTATCTGCTTTACGTCCATCTGGAACAACTCCAATTTTGCAAGTAACAAGGAAACACGTACCTTCCACACAGACAATGTGCCAAAAAGATATTGCACATTGCATTTTTGGAATACCTGCAACTCAAATCATTCATCCAAACAAAATTTAACATTATGTCCGCCTACCAATTTTACATCATTGTTACATCTATCATTGTTCCACCATCGAGTTCATTAACATCCCTCCCTTCAAAAGTATAGAGAGTAATACCATAATCCAACAAAACACCATCCATACCATCAGTCAAATGGTACCTGGACACACTGATTGATCCTGGTGATGACTTCTGGAACAGTCTTTGTTGCATCACCATTCCAGAACCTTGTTAGAACCTGACATCACAGGCTGCAGTTGGTGAACAGACAGACACAGCTTCAGAAGTGAAATGCAGTTGGCCTGAACATTACACGGTTTTTATTTACAAAGGAACATCTTCAACATGTCAGCCAAATTACTTTCAAAGGAAGAGAGGAGGACATCATGCAAAAATGAACAATGACAGTTACAAGAACACTGACAGTAAGTCTAACTGTAAGTCTGACTGCATGTATTTCATTCTTTTTTTCAGATGTTGGTTAAAGTAGCATGAGAATCTGAATGAATAAACAGGATAATCTGAATAATGTTCAGACACTGGAACTGTTATTGAACAAGAAGATCTTGTTAAATATATTTGAGAAGAGTCACTATGGACAGTATGAACTGCGTGAGCAGCAGCCCTTTCATTGTGAATATATGTGTGTTTTCCTTTTTCTTTTCTTTTTAGCTTTTTATACATTTAAATTACAACTTAGTTGGATTTCCCTGATCTTGGTTTGCTAATACAGGACAGTAAAAATCAATTAAATGTATTTTAGGGCACATTTTTATGCCTTTAATAAAGACAGTAGAGACATCACAGGAAAGTGCGGAGAGAGAGAAGAAACAAAAGTGTGCGTTAATAGAACCAGAGATGTCAACTTCTCAAAAGAACCTGGAAAGATCACAAGGATTAAGGCGATTTCTTCGAAGCCTGAGCAGGAAGCGGAGCCGATAACCCAAATCCCGCTCAGGATGCCTTAAAACAGCGCTCCACCTAGCTCTGACATCAGCTGAGAGTGTTAGTGACCTGTGCACGTCCGTCTCACCATCCTCCCTTTCTTCTAGACACTGCCTGTGCCCGGTGCACTTTTCATCTCAGTGCATTTTGTTAAGCACATGGCGTCTGTCTGTCCAGATTTGAAAGCGCTAGATCTCATCACATCTGGTGTTTTTGCACAAAAAACCACAACACGCCTGTAAGCCCATCATCACGGATCAGTGGGCTGCACGAGAAACCAGCATGATATGCATTTTCTGCTTGGTGACTATTTGTTCTTAATTTAACTTCTATGACCTGCACAAACAAACAATCAAGGCCATCAGCAAGAAAAGTAGCCTTTTAGCTATTACATATTAGCTTTCATTTCCAGTCGGTCTGTTTGTCCACTAGGGGGCACCAGAAATAGCAGAAAATGAAGATTCCTCGTAGATGAGACAACAGGAAGGCTTCTTACTGAAACACACTTGTTGTTTTTATATATTTCATTTATGTAATATGTATAATTCTTTATATCAGGGTGAGTTAGTAAAAGCAGAGGAACGCAGTAAATAGAACTGATATTGAACATGTGGGTGAATGCTGGCTGTCTACATTTCTCAGTTCTACTTTCAGACGTGATGAAGCTGTCGCTCTGTCCCATAAAGCATTTTGAAAATAATAGCAATAATAATAAAGTGAGTTATGTTGGGCCACAGTAATGATGGAAAACAAAGGGATGAAAAACACTAAGTGGCCAATCTTTTATCACAGCAGCCCTAAATGCTATCAATAACGGCGGGAGGACGGAGTCACGGAGGGGGATGTGTGTGTAAATTGAAATCTGCTCAAGTGGAAAATTGAAGGGCCTTTTTTTCTTTTTTTTTAATTCTCTGGGCAGAAAAACACCCTCTGTCTGGCTATATTTTGGGCCCATACATACACAAAACAAACACACCCTCTCCTCCATTTCACTCTCTCTTATATTAACGTCTCGGCTCTCTCTCGCTCCGCCTGGGGTTCTGTCGGAGTGTGCAGCGATGGCTGGGCTGCTAGACTGAGGGGCCTGGCTGAGATTATCGATAATCCACCAGCAGATTTGACAGTAAATCAACTCATCCCTTAAGGTGCCCGGGGATTGGACGGAAAATTGTCTTTTCCTCTCCTCTGCTCCCCTCTCACTCTCTTTCTTTGTTGCCTTTCCTTCTCCTCGTGTTACATCCATCCTCCATCCTCCCTCCATCTATCTCGTTCCCCCCACCTCTCTAAAAGAAGCAGCCGCTCCTTCTCATGCTCTGACTGAACATAAATACCCTGAGCCTCTCGAGCACCCCCACCGCTCTTTCTTCCAAAATAAAAGCCTAAATAAATCAGACAGCAGCAGAGAAGGCTTGAATTTCACTTATCCCCAGAGGCCGACGTAGAAGTGATACAGTAAAAACCTGACCTCAAATAACTACTTGCACTCAAAAAAATCAAACATGTTTAATATTATCAGAGGTTTCCAGAGGTTCTCTTGGACTGTAGGAAAGGAGGAGAAACTGGTGGAGTTGTGGAGGGAGTGAGAGTGTCTCTTCTACATGTCCTCGCATTTGTATCACGATCGAGTGGAGAAGCTGATGTTTCTGCTCCA
The DNA here is from genome assembly GCA_023373845.1 of Nibea coibor. Lineage (NCBI taxonomy): Eukaryota > Metazoa > Chordata > Actinopteri > Sciaenidae > Nibea > Nibea coibor. The sequence goes on along the minus strand of CM041722.1, from coordinate 2,721,692 downwards.
TCTTTAACTCTTATTCTTCTTGTGAACTTCCACCAGGTGCATGATGGGAAATTATGTTCAAATGGATCTAGTTGTAGTCTTCTTAAAACCCTGTGACTGTAGACACACTGCCTTTAGGTGAGTCAGATCTTTTAAAATCTGTTTCTTTCTTTATAGTGTATGCTCAGCATGAGGAGAAGAAATTACACTGTGATGAAGCAAAAAGTGACAGGCTGCGTCCATATGTATCAATAATTACACGCTGAAGACTTTTAATCAGCTTCTGTTAGAGGTGGAGACAAAATTTACTGTGGGAACTGTCCAGACATGTGACAAGGTTTATTTTATATATCATATATCATGCCTTTTATGCAATGCCTAATCATTTTAACATTTAAAGATCTATAATGGATTATAGCAAAAGTAAAAGTTTGACTCAAGTTTTTCATTTCATTTCATTTTTTGAGGTTCTGCATCATGGTATGGAAGTCATTAGTCTACTATAGTCTTCGATATGAATTGTTTCTCTGTCAATACTGGAGGAAGAAAACGTTCAGGATGTGTGTGTAGCAAACACGATGATCTGAAAATCATGTTGGTCTAAAAGCAGACAAAGCACGTCCCTATGCAACCAGCGATAACAAAAATAAATAAATGAATAAGAAACTAAACCGGAAAACCCTGAGAACAGAAAAAGAGCATTTCTATATTATCCCAAAAACTGAGCCCAAAGTGAACAGGATGAAGAGGACTTCATGCTGCTTCTGTTGTCTTGACAATGACTTGAAATAATGCAGCATTGTTACTAAAAACAGGCTGGTCCCTTTCATGGAGTATGACTATGAGACGATGCTACCAGGCTGCACACACACACACACACACACTCACACACAAAAGCATTTGATGCGGACACTGTACATGCCTCCCCCTGTTACATGCTCGCTGATAAAAGAGAGCATAAATCATATAAACTGTAGCTTTAGACTGGAAGGAGAAGGAGGAGTGGGGGTATGGCATGGGGAGGGTGGGGGTGTGGAGCAGAAAACGGAGGGTGTAGCTGACATCTTGACAAGTCACTTTCAGGTCCCTGCCACCTCTGAACAATAATAGCAGAAGGGCCTTTCAACATGCAAAGGGAGCTTTATCAGCACGCTGCAGACGCAGGCTGCAGGTTAACATGAGAATGAAGCTTCAGCAGAGACTGATAGAGGCTGAGGGATACCCAGCACACACATGGAATATCCATACATGCATACACACAAATGTGTGTGTGTGTGTAGATGCCTGGAGGAGTGTGTATACTCTTAATTTATGCCGTGTGCCCCCTCCTTTTTTAGAAACGTCTTTAAAGCAGCGTGTGTTCTAAGCGGTGACATGTCAGACTGCTCTGACACGTTCAGCTCAAACTAAAATGGACCAGTCCTATTTGCAAACTGTCACTTACTCTCTGCTGCTCGACTTCAGGGAGGGAATGTCTTCATGAAATCAACATTAGTCTCACAAGAGGTGTGGATTAATAATTAGTAATAATTACTGAGCCACAGACGAGTAAGACAAACACGAGTCTGCATTGTGAGCTTCATCAGCGATTCCTTACACTCAGCTTGCAATCGACTGAATGCACTGCAAAAAGAAATCATGAATCATCATCATTTTTTTTTTTTACCGTGCATTTCTGTTTTGTTTTGTTTGTTTGTTTGTAACAGTGTACAAATCTGTAAAATTATGTTACATTATCTGGAAATTATTTTGTAAATGATTGTCACTATTTTGCCAGTAATTAAAAATTACAGTTATTTCTACGTCTCTACAAGCATATACTATACATACATATACTTAGTTATATAACCAATTGAATGATTCCTTTGCATTTTATTATTGTTAGTAGTAGCAGTAGCAGTTTTACATGTGTACTTATATATGCATATGAATATACATGTAAGCAAATTTATGATTTTACATATTACAGTTAAATAATTATTTCTCTGCAAAATCTTGACTGAACGTTTTAATAAAGATATTAATGTAAATTACTTACTTCAAATTTTATAGTTCTTTATCAACTGATGAAATGTTTTTTTCTACGCTTTATTTTTTACAGTGTGCGCACACCCTGCACCACACTGCTGTGTGAGTGTGAGTTTAAGTAACAGAGAGCAATTGAAAATGTCTGACAATGGCTAGATGATAGAAATCCATCACTGCATTATCTCCTCAGCCAGGCCTCCACGACACACAACATTACACACACACACACACACACACACACACACACACACACATACTCTTATCAGTGTGTGAGAATGAGGAATGTAACAAAATATGATGCAGGCTTGAAATGAGCCTTTTTCAGATTGCTGGCTAACAGAGCTGCTAGATTTTAATGTTAGGTCCACTCGGGACAGTATCAAAGTGACGTAGCTTCACCTGAAGCAGCGGACATAAGCAGCAGAGACCTTTGTATTTTATAATGCAAAGTTTGTCAGAGGAAAGCTCATTAAATATAAGGATTCATTTTCTGTATAATATACAATATACTTACATTACATGATTATTATAATTTTTATGTTTAGGTGTGATGGAAATAAGCGGTTATAGAAGAAGAATGCATGTTTAGGCACTGGCAGAGCATAGCTACGGTTAGGGACACATGGTGGTCTTTGTTTGATTCATAAAAGTCTGTTGATCAGATTGATCAGGTTTATTGCCAAGCAGGAGTTTCCATAAAAGAACTGTGCTGTGGTGTTTTACTTTAGATGAAAAATCTAAAGGCCTTGTCGATGAGGCCAGTGGGAGGGGAAAAAAATCAGGTTTGGTTGTAGTGGACTGCAGCCTCCTGCTGCAGGGCTCAGAGAGTTTGTTTTTGGGTGGGGGAGCATGGTCGTCCACAATCTTTGGTGCACGCCTTAAGGTGATACAGCACTACAGGTCCTGAAGTGTCAACAGAGTGAACGACTCACTGCAGTCTGCCAACATCCTACTCCAGAAGAGTCTAATGTGAAATTTTCATTTAACTGCACGATACGTACCATCCAGCATGTGCTAAAGTGTTAGCACGCAGCCTAGAATCACACCATAAAGGATACACAAGCGTTAGCTTGGATGCATCAGTGTGTGTGTGTGTGTGTGTGTGTGTGTGTGTTTAGGCACTGGCATACACAAACATTTATCATCTAGATGTCTGTCTTGCCCATAAATCTCAGTGTCAGTGACATTGTATAGAGTGTGTGTGTGTGTGTGTGTGTGTGTGAGTGGGTGGGTGCTGCATGTATGGCTGTTCTAAAGAGACTGGTCAATTCTTCTTTGTGACCTGGCTGACAAATTCTGAACACAACACAAGGATGCCACTAACACCACGGACCGTGCGTGTGAGACTTTTCACTCTGGGAACACACACACACACACACACACACACACACACACACACACGCTGTTTCTTATCTTTAAATTAAACAAGGTTGCAGGGTGGAAATATTGCCAATCAAAGGAAAAAACATCCTTTAGCCCTCCAGTAGACACACGAGCAATGAGCACTTCACTGACATGTTAGTGTAGTATTATCAGTCACATGGTCTCGCCATGAGGCAGTGTTTTGTGAGGCTTTTGCAGTGTGCGGTTTTGCCCACAGGGTGGCATCATTCCCTCAGAACACACACAGCATGGGCCGGGCTCCTCCTTCAGTCAAGTCTAATGAAATCTGTGAAGGGATTCTCTGACTGAGCCTCATAGTGCTTTATACACTGATTTGATTAATTAGATGAAGACAAGCTTTAATTTGGTGAGGTATAAAGGCATGTCGGTGAATAGTATGTGTGTGTGTGTGTGTGTAGGCAACGATGTGCTGAGAGGCCCTATATTTTTGGGAAATCTTTTAATTAAGCAGGTACAGTGTAAGTGTGGACTGATCCTCGTGTGATACTAGCTCGCTAATGCTAAGATTGTAATGACAGACAGCTCAGGACTGGTTATGACTTCAACAGTCAAGATCAAGTCTGTCCTACATGTTTCCACTACAGTGGCCCTGAAGTGCAAATCACAACAGCAAATCAGAAAACACAACAACAAATTAAAAAACAACAAATCAAAAAACAATAACAAATAAAAAACAACAACAAACCAAAAACAACAACAAATCAAAAACACAACAACAAATCAAAAACACAACAACAAATTAAAAAACAATAACAAATAAAAAACAATAACAAATAAAAAACAATAACAAATAAAAAACAACAACAAATCAAAAAACAATAACAAATAAAAAACAACAACAACAAATCAAAAACACAACAAACAAAAAAACAGCAAATAAAAAACACAACAACAAATCAAAAACACAACAAATTAAAAACAACAACAAACAAAAAAACAGCAAATAAAAAAAAACAACAAATCAAAAAACAACAAATCAAAAAAACAACAACAAATCAAAAACACAACAAAACATAAAGAACAACAACAAATCAAAAAACAACAAATCAAAAAAACAACAGCAAATAAAAAAACAACAACAAATCAAAAAACACAACAACAAATAAAAAACAACAACAAATAAAAAAAAAAAAAACGACATTAACCAACATGAAGCGCTGCTGATTGGACTAGTCCATCCTTTGAACTGGAAGGACATGGTTTACAAGTTTTCAAAATATGAGCGCTGTCAGTGACAATGTACACACAACTAATAAAGAATATTTTGCAGTAGGGGCTGGCTCAGTTCGTGGCAGTGGCAGTTAGTAGTGACCATTATTGCATTAGACTCGATGGAAGTAACATTTCCATCATGTGATTTCTGCATTAATTTGCATTGATTTAGAGCTTCATCTCAAATCTCCAAAACACATTTTCTGCTTTACGCACATTTTGCAATTCAAAATGGCACTTTTTAATGCTCTGAATGCAGTTCTCTGTATAAGACACAACAATCTGACATAAAGTTACGTTTGCAATTTCCAAACACTGCCATTTTAAATGACACTACATGAGCTCATTGGCCACTATATGTGCCACCTGGTCAAACAGGTGTTATGTAATTGTTAAGCCTTCAAACAAGAAATAAGCAATAAAACACCAAGGGTGAACATCTTTTTTTCTTTTGTTTCTTTTTCTTTTACAACAATGGAAGACATCACTGAGAGGGGAAGAGGAAGAGGGAGAGTAAGAATGAGAGGGGAGGAAGAGTGAGAAGCAGGGGTAGAGCAGGGCTGTCTAATTATTTTGGTTTCCTCTTTATTTATTTATTTCTTTTTACTGTATTTTTGAAAAGCACTCCTGCAGAGAATTCTTCACACACACACATAGCATATATATATTCACCAAATGATATTCACCAAATGAGTCAGAGCATAGCAGATATATTTACATATAGTGAACTAAAATATGCTCACAAAATAGTAAGCTGAAACATACAATTTCTGAAAAAATGTGCAGAAAAAAAATAGAGGAAAGCAAAATAATTAGCACAAGTAAAAAATCTAAAATAGGAAGATTAAAAAAAGTTTCTCTCTCTCTCTCTCTCTCTCTCTCTCTCTCACATTGTTGCTCTTTGTCTGCCGCATATACGAATGGACTGTTAATAGATTTTTAAGCATAGCTACAGAAGTATGATCAGTAAACTTCACTTTGCCTTTCTGCGTGGAGCCATGTCTGTGTGAGGTTACTCTGTGACTCTAAATGGTTGTTTCTGTGTGGTGACCCAACATCAGCTGGGATCAGCTCCAGCCCACCATGACCCTGATTAAGTCTTTTTGGAAAAGGGATGGGAGGAATTATTTCTACTGATCAATGACAGTGTACGCAGATTCAGCTGTGGCTGGCAGTCATAATAAAGCAGGACTGAAATACTTCTACCGTTAGACCATTTAGTCTATAACACGTGCATATATTTGGTGAATATAATGTAGCAGTAAAATAAATATAGTGGAATTAAAAACACAATATTTCCCTGGATAGTATACATAACATATGTAGTAGGATTATGACATTAGGATCAATTAATGTTCATGAAGTCAGTTGTTGCAGCAAACAGCGTCTGGCAAACCTTTTTAAAATGTGGAAGGTAAATCAGAATACTAACGTGTGGCACAAATCGTTGTGAAGCCGTCCTGTATATCTTACAGGCACAGCAAGAAGGCTCCATATTAGTGGCTGATGGAGGTGTAATGACAATGACAATTATAGCAATTATGTGTTATTGTAGGCCATTATGTATTTTGTAGGTTCTGAGATGTAGGCTTTTTTCTGTAATTGCTGGCTTATGAAAGGCATAATAATCATGGGCCAGCCAGTCACAGGGGCTACCAAGGGCGACCAGTACTTGGTGCCATGGCAACAAAACATTTATCCATAATGCTGCTGTGTGGATGGTGAGGACAAGAGCATTGGCAACAGGCAAATTAGCCCTAATGGCAGGGAGTGGAGGATGAGAGGGTGCTGGACAGCAGACAGCAGACAGAGGGAGAGCTGGTGGGTGCTGCAGATCTGTGGGTGGGTCTGTGACTAGGAGGTGGGCAGAATGTGTGTGTGTGTGTGTGTGACCATATGAGGAAGAAGGTATGATGGGTTTACAACAAGCTCTTTTTTTAATCAGATCAATAATTACGACTAACTAGCCTAGATGATCTGAACTGCCGCTTGATTCCATGTGAGTCGTACTGCACCAACATGTCAGTGTCTCACACTGTACACTGATTGTTTCCCTTTTTCATGCATCACTTTATAAAAGCATGAACTAAATGACTAAATGTGAATCTAAGTGTTCAGGATGAGTTCCATAATTCTGCTTACAACTATGGCAAAACACAAAAATATGGCAACCACGTGACCAACGGCCGGGCCATTAAGTTATTTTATAGAGATTTTTATGTTTCCTATGTTACTCATGTGACATTTGTCAAGAAAGAATGAAGAAGAACAGATGATGTCTGTGGTTCTCCTGATCAGGTTTGATCCACCTGTCCATCATGATTCTGACAATATCAGAAAACTTTTTAAAACATGAGTGAAAAATGCCTTTGTCAGAAAATGACAAACTCTACACAGCCGTGATAAAAATGCATTCTCAGTCAAGTCGAATATGAACTGCTGATGAAATCCTTTTTCTTTACACAAATTCACTGCTATACATTCAGTATGCGCTGTTAATAAATGAGCAGCAAACATTTATGATGAATGCATGTGTGACACATGCTGCAGCAGCGCTGCTCTTTTCATTTCCTTGTTTTTATTTCCACGTGCCGTGCTGCTTGATTTGTAGATTACAGAGTTAAAAATAAATAACAATAATAAATCACAGTACACACACACACACACACACACACACACACACAGTATAGAACTAAGCCCACATGGAAACATGGCTGTGTGTGTCATATTTGTTGTGGCACCACCTTTGTGCTTGATATCTCTGTGTTTCATCATGAGGAAATAAAAGATTCAGACCTAAGTGCAAGTCTGTGTGTGTGTGTGTGTGTGGGTGTGTGCGTGTGTGTGTGTGTGTGTGCGTGTGTGTGTGTGTGTGCGTGTGTGTGTGTGTCTGGGGGTGGGTTGCACAAGGAATCGCAAACCTGCCCAGCATAACACAGAGCAGGAAGTGGGCCAGAAGGAGATTGAATGGCCACTTTGCCACTTCCTCCCTCTCCCTGCAGTCCATATGACACTGTGTGTGTGTGTGCACTCTATGTGTGTGTCTGTATTTGTAACTAGCTCCAGTCAGGTGCTAAGATATGACATCATCAGTTTGAGGGAATGGTTTGTGTGTCTGCATGGAGAACTGTTTTGTTGAGGCAGCACTTAAATAGAATGAGACATTTGTAGCTGAAGCAAACAGCAGTTAATGCTTACTGACCACTCCTGACTGCAAATACATGAATAATAAAACATTATTATAAAATCATTCGATTGTAATTCAATTATCAAATAATAATATTATTATTCTGAATTATAATTGACGTTCCTTCTTTACTTGTGACATGTTGCATGGGAACAGTTGACCCACTGATGTATTTAAAGTAGCAGGTATTTAATTTGCAGCTGGAACAAAGTAAGGGGTTAAAGAGTTGAAGTGTCAGCTGAAGTGTTGGCCATGGAAGTGGTATGACACGTGACAATAGTAAGAGTACTGAGTAAAAATGCTCAGAGCGCTTCACATTTGTCCAAAAGGCCGACAGGCGAGCGCAGTGATTAGACTGAGGACACTTTGTCTAGTGTACAGAAACAGGACTCCTGTGCGATGATAATGTGTCTGCCTGTTTGGTAGGCAGTGAGTGTCTGACAGCTTGTTTTGGAGTTCTTTTGACCCCTGGAGCCTGCTTACACCTTCGTGCATCTTGGGTGATCCGACCACGAGCTTACAGTTCTAAGGATTTCACTTTACACTTGGCATTAGAATCTCTCTCCAGTTACTACTTCCCTGATCGGATCTCACTTCTCGCTCTATATACAAACAAACACGGAAATCATTTCCATTTGCAAAGTCCAAAAACATTCTACTACACGATGACATAAATAATGTAATGTATAATGTATTTGCAAAATTTGTCATAGACAGTGTTTTGTAATGTTTACGAAGTTAATCTTAACTCATTACCCAACAACTTACAAAATGGTGAGGTGACTTTTTGAGGGAGTATGGGGACTTTCTCCACCAGGAAATAACTGTAACACAACTGGTCCCAGCTGTCCACCAACGGGCCTGGCTCTGCTCAAGGTTTCTGCCTGGTAAAAGGAAGTTTTTCCTCGCCACCTTTGCCAAGTGCTCACTTCTGAATTGACACTATATAAATAAAATTGAATTCAAATTGAATAAAAAGTAGCTGATATTTGTTACTGCTTGCTGGATTTGTAAAATGTGACATGTTTACCATCAATAGACCATTGTCCTCTTTTGTAAATAGTGTAAATGGTGTTAAAACTGTGTTAAACCAAGCACAACCACCATGGCTGTGAAGCGAAGCCAACACAAAAGTACCAAAAACTGCAGTTCTTCAAACGTCCACTTGAAGCTGTCTACAGAAGTCTCCATAAGTCCCCATGTTAAAACTTCACAGCAGAAATAAACATGTTTACAGCCTGGTACAAAAACAGTTTTGGTCTCTGTAGCTAATTTCCCCATTCATGACAACTGTACTGAGGGTGAATTTATATACAACTCACCTGTTCACATTATATTAAGGCTTAAAGTTATGCAGAATAAACTGTGTGGTTGCTTTGATTGACAGCTAGGTGCCCAGTGGCTTGTGTGCAATGAGACTTAATTCATGAGCTAACTTTTGTTATGATATGGCACTATATAAATACAATGAATTGAATTCAGCCCACCTCAGCTCGACCCTTGCTCCATGTCTTTGCCCATATTTTTTTAGATAAGCTGGGAAGTGATGGAGACGCCAAGAGCCACCACACTCTTCACAACGTGTGGGTGACGTCACAAAGACTTTGACTGTTCAAACTCAGAGTAACCACGGTAATTCAGTGACCGTGTTTCATGTTCTTACAGGACATCACTGTCACCTTAGCCTTGGTGAGTGATGGTGGTGTCACAGCTCATCTTGGTGGTCATTTAAATTTGTATTCAGGTCCACTCACTTGCGATCCATGTTAATAACTGGTGCAATCAGTGCAGGACCACATGTCACTCAGACATACAGTAGACAGGTACTTTACCTCCTTGAGACAGCCCATGAAGTTGTTGCTGACTGGAGATCCAGGCAGGTCAGCAGTGCTGGGGCTTCCACCAACATAGAAGAAGTCATCAGAGCCCAGCATGGTGTAGTCCTCCTGGGTGTAACCGGTGGTGGTCAGAATCCCATCCACTGATATTGTCACCTGACAATGAGGAGTGAACAGTGAGGGGTGGATATAAAATGTGTTTTTCTTACACTTGAAGAACAGAAGGTGACCTACAGTGTCGTTTTAGAACTCACTCTGTGTGTGTGAGCTATAAATCTGAGACCTGGTGATGCTTTAACGGTGTTAGGAATGAGACAGGACAGATACAAAGAAAATCTGCTAACCCACAGTTTTCTTTACTTGCGATTTGAGTTAGTAGATTCTATTTGTGGGAGTCTATGAGAGGTATGAGTTCTTAGTAACATGTCAAAACAAAGATAGGATGAATTAAAATCCAGAAAGTGACAAGCATAAAGCACTACTAATGCACAAACCATCTTCAGTTTTATCTGAACATATTTTGTGTCTAAATAAGTGAGTGAACTAATAAATACTGAAACATGTAGCATGCTGGAGCAGACAAAAAAACACCCACAAACCATGAGAGAAGAGGGAGGAGGAGCTGCTGTCACACCACACAGAAGCGAATGCAAACGCGCAGGACACGGAGTACAGAAGCACACTGCATGGAATGTCTTTGACATTTTTATACATTTATTCAAGCACTGTACTTTTTCTGACGCCTACACTGAGTGGTTACTCCACAGATGAAAACACACAAACACAAAATTTACTGTGGAAACCGGGGAAGACGTGGCTACTCGACAAAATCAGCATCATGACTTACTAAGTGGACAAACACGTAAAGAATACTTAGCATCAAACAGTCCATGCTAAAGGCTAACATTTCCCATGCTACATACGTTTCCAACAAACGATTTCCCAAATGTGTCAATGTTAAGTAACTTCTCACCTGTAAACATTTACTGATGTGTAACCTCTGACTATTTCTGCATTCACATTTATTTGAATTGGTTACAGTGCTGTAATTACACTGGCTCTGTTGTGTATGTTTGGATGACCCTGTTGATATTATCAGTTCTTTGTCTGCACTGACCCATCCAGCTTCTGTTTTTCACTTCATCAACTTCATTATTCAAACAATTCCAGCTGTATAAAAAAAACACATATAGGCTAATAACCCAGTATAAATATGATAATATGGTAATATAGAAGTTGAATAAAGTAAGTATAAAAGTTATTATAAGCCAGGCTAAAAATGCAAAATATTGTGAAAAATTAATTCCATGTTGGGGTTTGTCTCTCGTCCAGAGGTCCTGAAAAAGGTTGAAGCCCTGCTGTAGACAGTTTATGGTTTATTTTTAAACTGGATTACTTAATGATTTTCAGAACCATTAATTAAATTTCCAGTTCAGAATGTGTCTGTGTCAAAAATGGAGATCTTAAATGTCTAACCTTCTGTTCTAGAGGTGCCTTCCTGGAAACTCGACAAACTCTCCCTGATGACTAACGACTGAAAAAAGGATGCTAAGATTAACACAGCCTCATGCTTTGACCAAATCAATCATTTGAAGAGATTTGAGCTTAGGAAAGAATAAATAAATGAAATAAATTCTGCTGTGGAGGAGTTAAAACGTTGAAGCTGATGCTTGTATTAGTTTGAATGCTTATGGTGAAGTGTTTGTGCTCTGGCCCATGTTGTAATGGAACTTAAACTGCTGTTTAAATATTGAACAAGTATTCAAGATAAGATTCCGGGACTTCCTGTATCAGTTAGAATCCTGTTTCTTTGCAGTTTGTGCCATGAGAGGCCAAGAAATGGGTGAGAAGGCTCAGCTAAAGCATTCACCTGCTGCTTCGCTTAACTAAGAGCTCAACTGAAACCACATACCCGAGCCCTCCTCATGTTTCAGCATCACAGGTCTGCAGGCAAAACCAGACAAGGACCGCTCTTATCCTTTAGTCATTTTATTTTTATTATTTTACAAGTTACACAAGCATCTTTTCAGAAGCTTCTTTTCCCGCCCAGTGTTCTCCTCCAATGTGGCTTTCCTCATATTTACTAAATGAAAATGATAGTTTAGTGGACACAGTTGTTCAGAGAGATTTCCAGCCATTTTATCTTTCTCCTCTGGTTCCAGTACACCTCTGCCAGTTTCCACAGTATCATCACCAAACAACATTTAACAGGAAATTCTGGACTGAAGCTGATTTCATAAAACCCTCAAGAAGCAAAAGTTGTAGTGACAGAATAAAAGCATGTTAAAGAGGAAAGCTGAAAATCAGTGAATGAAGCATGTGGATGTTAGAATGACAAGAAAAGTAAAAGAGAAAGAGGACGAGTACACAGCAAACCAAAAAAAAAAAAAAAAAATCAAATCAAATCAAATGAAATGACAATGAAAATGATATCTACCATACAATGGAGTGTGTTTACCATAGCGAATCCAATGCCTGTTTGCTTTGAAAAAAGATGGAGTAGGTGAGAAACGAATTCACAGAAATACACAGAAGTAAATCAAATGAAAAGCAAATGATGAAAAGTAATGGAGTTTGTACATGTTAGTAAAAAATGATTTAATGATAACTGAATGATTTAATTTAATTCCATAAGTCATGATTTCTAAGGACAGATGAAGGTAGACGTCAACAGCTAAAATAAATCAGCACAGATAGTCTTTGTTTCCCAACAGCATCCAAAATGAAACGTGTAATAACTCTGAGAATCATTTCAAAAAGATTTAAAAGTTCTGTTGTAGAGCAGTACCAGGACAATCCAGAAATATTACATGGATTCTTACCAGGTAAAATAAACCAGATAAAATACAACAACTGAAATACAAACACAAAGCTGCTTTTATTAAAACTGCTGGTGTCCACGGTGCAGTGATGTAAAAACGTCTTTAGGAGCAGCAGTGTGGGATTTGTTAAACTCTGATCACCGATTTCAGCAGTTAAAATGACAAACGCTGCTGGCAGCAGGTCACGTCTGCAGTCTCTAATTACTCTGTGACTAACCTGATAGCAGGCCAGAATGAAACTTGCCTGCCTGGTTTGTGTGTCTGTACTTCTGTAACACTGCTGTACACTCACAGGATCACACTACATCAACTTCACGGGTCTCATTCTCCACGTTAAACTTTCATCATCAGATCAATAGTTTTACTTAGCCTATAATCACCTAATCCTATGAATCCTATGAGAGCTCAGAGCAGAGCTCCAAAAACAACATCAATGAGGCCACACTGTTGCACTGGTGCGTGCTCCTTTCATTACCTTGAACACACACTCTAGTTTATTTTGACTCAGTTCCACCTACACTACACGGCTGCCAGAAATACTAAATAGAATGTGTATCCATTTGTCACTGAGAATATGCTCCAGCAAACTATTTTATGTATTCACTAAGATGCTCAGCTGAAAATACTAGTGAGCCTCATAGGCTTACTGAAGGGGTAACTCATGGCTCTGTTTTGGGTCCCCTACTTTTTTCTCTTCAGACAAAATATCATTGACATCGTGATAATATTTGTGCTGCTTTGCTGTGGCTTCACAATAAAGCCACTCATCTGACAATAAACAGTGTTGATCTGTGAACGAGGGACAATTCAGCCCGAACCAGGCGCTGCAGCTAAACTGTAGGTTTTCCCATTCATTTCAATGGGGGGAGCTGGTTTAGGCTGCAGTAGTGTGGGCTGAAGGATATGCTGGAAAAAATTGCAGTGATGGAGAAGTTGAAACAGAATCGACTTCTAGAGAGACGTAACCCTACCTCACGCTGTGGTGGCCTCAACTGTCAGCCTGAAATGTCACTGAAACTGAGGCCATCCAGGTGGAGTTCAGTGACTAAACGATACTCTCCCTGTTGTGTTCTAGATTGGTTTATTTCATGTACCCAGCTTACATGTCTCTGTCTGGCTCACAGTCTTTGCTGCAAAATAGTGGCAGTGGGTTCTTTTGGTTTGTGGCCGATGCTTTGGGAAAGAGAGACAGTAATGGTTGAGTGATACAGACAGTCAATGAGAGAGAAGCAGCACCTGTTAATTCACTGTTTCTCAGTGGTTACGTTCATCCTGAAGAAGTAAAAGCCCATACTGCTCTCAACCCTGTCGCTAATCACTGCTGCGGCGAACGGAACGGAAAAGGCGAAACAGTAACACTTAGCTGTTTGATGAAGAGCTGCAAACAAGAGGCTGCACACCTCCAACTCCTCAGCACCTATTGCTTTTACTGTGACCAGCTCTTCTGTGGAAAACTACTTGCGTCATGTGCAGCATAAGATCAGATTGCATTACAATTATTTTTTAATGACTTTTTATTAAAATGTGAGTTTGTTTGGCTGCACTGTAAGCAGATACACCAGCTGCTCCTCTGCTGTAATTTGGACAAAATAGCAGTTCACTGTTTGACCACTTTCTGTAACCAACAGCTATAACCAAATCTATTACCAAGACTTTTAATTTGCACATATAAACCTGTAAACCACAGGGGTCTACTCAAAGAGGGCTGGTGTAACAGCTGTGTGTATTTACATATCTAGACATGCAGGCTGGTGAGAAATTGTACAGCTGAATTGAGATCAGTCTTGGGTAATCAACAGAGGTCTTGGATGACTGGAGCCTCACCCTCTGATCACCCCTAAAATGTCTGTCCACAGACAGATATGGGCAGAGGAAGAGATAATGGAAGAAGAGGAAAGAAGCAGCTGTCTGACACCAGAGAGAGCTCAGATGACAGGTAGTGAGAAAGGCACCTGGAAACTGCTGTTTCTTCACTTAAACTAAATACACATATACACACATAATTTAGTTAATTTTACAAAAGTTTAAAGTAAACTGTGTCATACAAGAAACTTTTTTTCTGTGGCTTCAGCTGCAATTAACTGCTTTAAACAATGGTGGCTTCAAATAGCTGTTGTTATGTTTCATTGGAAGTGAGTTGGTGAATTCACTAATGTTTGCAAAGTAAATCTCCACAGGGCTTTGAGCTTTAAGTTGATGGAGTACAAATTTGTACTACTGACCAACCAACAATTTTGTGTTGATCTTTGAGGAACGGGTTATCTAAGACAAAGGAAGCTATTAGGTGGGTTGCAGTTTGCAAGCCAGAAAGTTTAGCAGGCTGTAATGGCTGGCTAACAGCATGCTACTGTTAGCTAGCATGTTGCAACTCAACTGCTGTACATCAACATCAATACCGTTTATTAAGATCTTCACATAATACACTCTCTGTGCCTTACCTGCCGAAGGTTGCGGGTCACTTTGACATCATGCCAAGAGTTGTCATTGAACTTTCCATTGACCGGCTCCACGATGGCCTCAAAGGCTCCGGAGCCCAGGTTGATGACGAGGGAAACAGCACCGTCCTTCAGCGCCAGGTTGACGTAGTCAGCTGACTTGCCGGTGTGAAGGATAAGGCCATTGCGTTGCCACGTCTTGAAGGAGAGCGTGATCTCGTCGCTGCTGCTCTGGATGGGGTTCTGGGAGAGATCGTAGCAGAAATACTCGGAGCCACGGAAAGTGGCCACATTCTCTTCCCTTGCTGTGGTGAGAAAAAAAAGAAGAGAGGTGTTGGGAACAGTTCTTCAGTCACCAGGCAGCATGATTTAAATTAGAGATAAAAGTCCAGAAGTTTCCATCTCCTCTTCAATCTTTTTGGTGTAACTCAAGGTCAGGTCAAGGGTAAGTCTAAAATGTAGTCTCAAGTCTTTCAATCTGTGAATGCTGACATTTAAACGTACATGGAGTGGACTTATATGCCGCCTTTCTAACGACCACTCAAAGCGCTTTACAGTACATATCTCATTCACACATTCATACACTGATGGCACTGGCTGCCATGCAAGGAGCCAACTGCTCATCAGTTTGAGGAGCTAACCATTCACACACATTCACACCGATGGCACAGGTAGGAATGTGGAGCTCAGAATCTTTCCCAAGGTCGTTTTTCATTTAAAAGCCCTATATATTTATTCAATATCAATCCTGAATTGACACTTTGGTTTTGCTTTGACGTCTCAAGTCTTCAGGCAGTCTAAGACTCTGGTGCGTTACTGTGGTTGAATCAGGTCTATATTGTATACTGGGTAGGAAAAAAAAGGTTCATGGGGTCAAATAAGACCACTTATGATCAAGATTGAAAGCATACTTTTAGTTGAGTAACATAAGTATTAACCAAGTGATAATCGCTATATAATTTAAGATGTCCCTGACTGACAAATAAATAGAGTCACCCTGGCCAGAAAATAAGAACCTTCAGATGTATTCAACATGTGATGAAGCGGAATTCAAGCAAAAGGGAGAAGTAAAGGGGAGCGCAGATGGCTATCATCTAACAACATCAAAGGCCTAATCTTGCCGGTGAAATTGCCATTTCCTATCAAATAGCTGGCTTGTGACAGGGGTTATGCTCGTGATGAGACAGAGAGGAGCAAAAATGGGAGGGAAGCCACAGAGAGAAGCCAGCACGGAGTGGATATGTCTTCTGGAAGAGAGAGAGGGGAGAAAGAAGAAAGCCCTGACAGAGAGAGAGGGAAAGGCCCAGCAGAGTCAGCTGAGTCTTTATCTGCAAGATCATCTTCAATTAACTCAATGTCACTGCAAAAAGAATGCTGGACCGGCGGCTCAGCCACAACACGGCGCAATGTGTCAGCCACCAAGATGCTTACGAGGATCTGCATGAGTGCAGCTTTCATGGGCTCTGCAACGGAGCCCCACCCCCACCCACCGCTGCAAAAGAGGAAAAAAGAATGAAACAAAATGGCCACGGCTTTCATCTCCTTTACACAGACACCTCGGGCATCACTTCCTCAAAGAAGACTCATCCCACACAGCAGACCACTCCAACATGTCATGTGGGAGTTCTTCTGGAGCCTTTGAAAGCAAAATTTGAAAATGAATTGATGGTTGAGTCATTGTCGTTATTAGTCGCACTGCCAATGAGCAAACACACCTCCCTAAAAGTACAACATAGGCCAGCGTGAGAGACTAGTGTCCTGGTCGAAATCTTCTACAATGGTGGACTAAAGGTAGCAGGAACAGTTTAATCCAAAACCACTGGTACAGGTTTTCTAAGCATGTGCTGACCAAAGCTAAGCTGTATTTGGCCGTGGTTGTGTAGAATTGCAGATTTCAATTATAAGCTAAGTATCTCAGAAACCAGATCTCAGCCAAACTCCCTACAGAGAGCATCCACACTCCTTTGAACAACACCCTGACATCTTATCTCACTGTTGGTACGGCAACCTGACATGCAGGCAGTCCAGGTCTCCAAACACCTCGAGTGATAGGACAATGATCAATTATTAATTAACAGGGATGTTACCTTTTCTCACCAGCTCTTTAATACATAATGAATTGAACAACACACTTGGGTTGGAAGGATATCCTGGTGGCCTGGAGAAGACTCCGTAAATGCAAAATAAACTAGGTTAGTCCAAGTGAAAGCAACGCGGGGCAGCTGCTGTCACTCAGAACTGTACACCATCAGCTTAGAACAAGATGGTCTTTACTTGTCTTTGCATGTGATTGGTTACAAAGGACAATACAACGTTCAGATATAGTAGAGGAAAGGCTGAGCTGAGTGGGAGAACATTAAAAGGAGAAAATCCTGGAAGGAAAGTGAAGAAGAAGAAGAAGAAGAAGAGTCTTAATCACTCCATTATACACTTTACCCCCACATAGGCCCCAAATACAGACAAGGAAGTGCAGCTAAATGCTTCAGAATGACAGGATCAAGACGTGGTGTTTTACTACCAGCATGTCACATCACAACTCCCCTTCCTGACTTCATTCTGTGATTAAAAAAATAAATGCCATGGACACTTCATGGTGCTGTGTTGGAAAGCAGGAGATGTCAGATATCAGAGCTGTGAGGAAATGCCAGGTGCAAAACAATATATTCTGAATATTTATAAACTATTTTAGATTTTGTGAAGCAGTGTTTGTGAAAAAAAATGATTTTCCTGAGATGATGTTTGATTCCTGACCTGATTTATGGTCCCAGTCTGGCCCAGCATGGGGTTAGGGACTGAGTGCTGGCTCTTTGGACAGATGTATCATTCTTACTGAGCATCCTTTTCAAAAGAGGATAAAACAGAGGTAATGTCTAAAACAATTAATAATTATAATAATAACAATAAACATTATTCACTTAAACTTCTTCCCCGGAGTTTCTGTGCTCTCTCATCCAGCAGGTTCTCATGGATCGTGGCTGCTGCTGTGGTCCTGCACGACATCCACTACATAAGTCAAGTCTGAGATCAGCTTTTAACACCCTTCAACCTGAGGTGGTTGCAGTCAGCAACTACACCACTAGATGTCTCTAAATCCTCCACACTGCTCCTTTAAACAGCAAACGAAGGCTTCTGAATAAAATGAAACAGAACAACAAATGCAAAAGTCTTCTCTCCTTCTTTTGTTCATTCCATCTTTACACATCGACAAACTCACGGCATCCTAATTGAACACTCCCTTACATCGATATCAACACACTCACACCATTTTAGTTGCATACATTGGCCTGCAGTGCTTCATAACAGAGCAACAATGCATGTAGTGAAGCAGGAAAACAGCATGTTTTTGGCCCACAGGGCAAACACGAGGAAGCGACTCAATCTGCTGGAAAATTTTTGAAGCCAGAGCTCTAGATTGCAAGCCTGATATAATAAAATACATTTATGCTGTGATAGTCATGGGATTTAAAAAAAAATGCTAATTTTAATGGGTTTAAAGCAGTTCTGTCTTTACTGAGCCCAGCTATGTCACCTGCTTGCCCGGCTCTGGTTCTGGCCCCCAAGCTGGTGTGGCGTGTGGAGTGTTTCATGTGGAAAAGTACCTGATAAATATTCTTTGGTGTGTGTACATTGGCCTGTAAGCAAAGAAACTTTAAAGTGTTAAATCTGAGAAAGGAGTCTGGTGTTGAGGTGAAAGAACGAGAACGTTTAGCTGAATGCAGCCAAAGAGGAGATGAAGATTTGTCTGGAAATCTGGGATATAAAATAACATATGTGAACCGTTGCAATATTCTAATTAACTCCCAACATTGATATAACCTAAATTACATCCATAAAATACACAAATATTATCGGTGCTCAAAGGAGCACCTGTGGTCTCAACTCACTGAAAATATTCAGTTCCGCAAACGAGCAGTTCAAAAGTCAGCACTGTCAATGAAGTCGCATCCACTGGACAACATCGACATACAGCACAACTACAGAGAAATAAATATATTGCCCTCTCATCTTTTGGGCTGCCAGAGTCAAACCGCTTCTCGTCTCCAACATGGCTCCCCTAATGTGAGCGAGCACCCCGCCTCTCTCTCCATCTACAGCCCACTGTGAGGAAAAAGCAGCTTTATCTGTGTGTGAGAGGAATCACGTCTACCTGCAGGGCTGCAATAAGAACACTGGCCTGCTTATGGAGAGAAGACAAACTAAGGAAAGGCAGAAATTCAGCAGAGTAACATCATCAGGTTTGAACTTGTCTTTGTTATGCTCTATAAACTAAATCCAAACTTGCAATATGAGAATATAACACTTCTGTATTATATGACAAACTGTGATATACAGAAAGAAAAATCCAATACAAGATTACAATCACCCAGAGAGGAAGTTAGAGCCATTCAGTTGAAATATGGAATGGTAATGAATTGAGAATGAATAGAACTTCTTTATGACTGAAATGAGGATGAAGCGAGGAGATGGTTATCAACCCATAATGGTTTTAATGGCATCCGTAAGCTGCTCCATTCTGAGGCCTGGGTGTGATGGATGAGCTTGGATGAGTCCTGCGAGGGGTCATCCATAAAAATGTCACAGGGAGACATGGCATAAGGAAAAGTTATGGCCGCAGTAAATCTCCCTCATATTTGGAAGGTGAGGAGACGCTGTTTGTACGGCGAACCCGTGCACGTTTCTACAACTTCTCAGCAGCTGCTATGAATTGTGATGGAGTTTCTTTCCCCACTTTGGGGGATTTGCTGTTGTTATCTTTCTCATCTGAATATTCTGGTTTGTCTCATCAGGTTCCAGAATGTTCACAGAAGGTTATTCTACAAATTACCCAGTCAGACAGACCCCCTGGAGGGAATTCACAAGTCTTTTAGTACTCAAGACCAGTCTCAAGACCACTTTTTGAAGGTCTCGGTCTCAGAATCAATGGCATATTTACTCATCTCGTCTCGGTCTCAGACAAAGAGAACTCAGGATTTTATTTCAAGACCACAACTGTGCTGATATCATGAGTGTTACCCATTAACCACCTGACAATATCTAATTTCTCCCACCACAACTTCATAATAAACTGAGAAGGTGATCAGCAACTTCAATAGTTTGTAAAAATAAGAAGGAGAATGAATACAAACTGAGTGACTAAATGTGCCTCTGCACTGATTGATTTCTTAACATTATTAGTGTGACTGGAGGTCAAATGTCCTGCTTCAAATGAAACTGACTTGACTCATTTCTAATTTGAAATATGTCAGCCATCCTTCACACACACTCGCTGGACAGTGATGTGCGCTGTCTTGTGTGTGTCCAGGCAGAGACGACAGCCAAACGTGCTGTAATATAAATCAGATTTCCTAAAACACAAAGTGTCCAAACGTGTCCGCCTCGATGAACTCTGGTCTTGGCCTTGACTTGCTCTCAGTTTAGGTCTTGACTGCAGCACTGTTCTGAAGGTAACTGCTGTACAGTTTGTGTGATATGTACAGTACATGTTGGTTCTGGATTGTACAACTGACGAGCAGAGCTTCCTCTGAAACACGGAGGTGTGGAGGATTAACTGAATCACGTTTAACGTTCTGTAGTGTCGTTCATTTTACACAGATTAAAATGACGTGTCGACTATGAGTCATAGTTGTCGTTTCAAATCCTGAACTGAGTTCCAACGCATGACTCATTCACCTTCATGTCTTCTATTTTTTTAATGAGCCTCCAAACAAAATACAGGGAGTTTGACTTGGGTGGAGGGACTTCACAATTCCGTCAAAAAAATGAAGGTGAAATTTAAAGGTGGGGTTTTCTGGAGCATTTTTTAACATATTGCTTGAAAATGTTTTAGTCCAGTCTACAGGGCGAAATCATGGGAAAACACCGTCCAATCACGTTGATGGGGCTGCTCATTACGAGTGGATCCTGACACATCCATCAAACTTCAGTCTGCTTCTCCTTCCCCTCTGCACGTTCATTGAACGAATAGAGACCCTTCCATTACCTTGAAGGCGTGGTTTCTAGGGGAGGTCTGAAGAAAAGGCATGGGTGTGTATTTTCAAAATATAGCT
Organism: Nibea coibor; assembly: GCA_023373845.1. Taxonomy (NCBI): domain Eukaryota; kingdom Metazoa; phylum Chordata; class Actinopteri; family Sciaenidae; genus Nibea; species Nibea coibor. The sequence goes on along the minus strand of CM041722.1, from coordinate 2,700,740 downwards.
TGCTGGAACCGTTTTCCCAACATCTCCTACCCCACCTTGTTATCTTTCTTCCCAATGTGTGCAGCTTTCTGTTATTTTTGTAATTTATTTTTAACTAAGCAGTCAGTGAAGTGAAGCCAACACAGAAGTACCAAACGTCCACTTGAGGCTGGCTCCATAAGTCATGTTCCCATGTTCAAATGAACATTGTTCACAGCAGAAATAAACATGTTTACAGCCTGGTACAAAAAACAGTTTTAGTCTCTAAAGCTATGTTTGAGTACCCAGGCATCATTCGGCCCGCCTTAACTCAACCGTCGCTCCATGAATTTGTCCATTTTGGGATTAGGAACGAGGCAGGACTGTCAAGATCAGCTCTTTAGAATCCTGCCCATGCAGGTTTTAACTCTCTGAAATTGCAAACAGATACGTCCAGTTCTCTGTTTTGTTCAATCACAACATGCTGCTGTACTCTTCTCTCTTGAGAGAGGACTTGATACGAAAACTTTCTTAACTCATGTCACTGCTTTATCAGCTATGGCAACAGTATAACCAGACCTTTCCACACTTGCTGCTGGAGAGTGACACTGACTCAAACGTACTCATGTGTCCAACACAGAGTTGACTGCACATCAGTAAGTCTGCGTTACAGAAGTCTAGGCAGGAAGATGGCTGTGTCCTCAGTATGCTGCATGCATTTTTGAAACTATGATAATTCTCTTTCTGTGCCCAGGTCCTTTACCTCAAGAAGTGCGGGATCGGGGTCAGGCCTTATGGGTAAAAGACACAAGTGTGTACGTATCTAGAAAGTTGATGCCCAACTCTGGGACTATCAGGGGGGTAAGATCACCCTGAAAGACATCATTTCATAATATCTATCAAAGTAATGGAGATAAACCTATAAAATAGTGTCATGTACATGACTGACAAACAGCCAGAGCATAATGAAGAGCCCATGTATAGAGCATTATGGGGGCATTCATAGTATTCATAGAATTATAATGCATATTGGTTTATGACTCATCAACACACATAATGCTTTCTGATGATGGCCGTGGACAAGTCACCAGCTCATCATAGAGACAAACAGTCATTCAACTCACATTCACAACCCTAACCCTAACCCAGACAACTTAGAGCCACCAATGAACCTGTTAGAGTTCATGTGTTTGGACTGCGGGAGGAAGCTGGAGTACCTGGTGAGAACCCATGCAGACACGGGGAGAAGCAGGAACCCTCTTTCTGTGAGGTGACAGTGCTAACCGCTGCATCACCACGATACCCTAATTCATGCTTCATCATAACATTTTATTGTTGATGTACAGTAAAAATGCCATGACTTAAATAACTAATAATAGTGATGATTGTTTCTTCCAGTAGTTTATTCTCTGCGTCATAAAGGACTCCATCAGTGGTAGGATGAGGGTTCAAGCGTTTGTGTGTGTGCAATCTAATCCAGTTCCATGTATTGCAGTGACCATAAGGCTTATGACTAGTGAGAAATGAATAATTCCACACTTGATCTTTGCTTATTTTGTCATTAGACTTCTTTACAGTTTGACCAATGTTCCCTGTTAGTTGAAACCCTTCAGAACTCCTCATCAGCTCAGATATTAGAGCAGCCCAGACGGGTTGGCTTCACAGGCAGTTTCAGGCCTGACAACCTTAAGTGACTATTAAGTGTGGCTGTGATAAATGAATAATATGGATTGTTTTGTCTAAATCATTAATGTTATGACAGGCCTCAGTGGCACCTGTGTGTAATGGTCGTAGTCTGAATATGAATCCACAATAAATAAGTCATCGGCTCATGCATAACTGAGTGACATCATGATTTATGATGATGCAATAAATCGGCAGGTGCTGCGCAACAGTGGGACGGTCAGATGAGCGCCAACTTAAGAGAGAAGAATGACGCATTTTACATCCATTATTTTATGTCGAGAAGTTCTGCAGTGAGAAACAGAGGGAGAACAATGGCATTCTGGGTAGAAAACATTATGACTGCACACATTCACTGGCTGCAAAATGAGCAGTTGTGATGGCATCCTACATACATGGTCTACCTGAGCCACAACAAAATACAATATTAATCATTACTTTAAGTGATTTTCTTTCTACACTCTGTCTCTTTCTTGAGGAGTGGGGCTCTGATAAGAAGATCTGAGGAGTCTAGACATTCAACATATTCAAACAAATCTTAAAATTAAATTATATATTTTACTGATCAGATATCAAATAATATAGAATTACTTTCATGAAGCTAAAATATTAATTGATGAATATAAGAAATATGAATTAATATGAGTCAAATCAGACCCTACTTGTTATCTCTCACAAAATCAAGCTAAAACACAGGAGTGACACATTCAGCCTGGTTTTATAAACCAGGTTCTGAGCCTCTCCCTGTTTCTTCTGATTACACACTGGTCTAATCAAAGCATTTTACTATTTTCCAATTAAATGAGCAGAATTCAGGTTAATGCTTATCTGACACTGACACTGTGCTGCATCAGTCTGACTCAGAGATCACAGAGCTCATCATCTATCTTTGTGTTATTTACCCAAAGCTCTCCTCCTTCTATCTATCCTACATACATGACTGGACAAAAATCTTTTCATTTGATGATAAGATCCTAAATACTGACTGTAGATGGAAGACAATGTGCACATCCCATATATATGTCATAATAATCAAAAGCGGAGATACGTGGTTTTCGTCATTTCCGCGGACAGTGGTGATAGGATAGGATGATCAATATATTTCATCTTTAAAATGATTAGATGAACTTCATCTCCCATGTTGCTTGAAAGCTGTTCATTTTGGTGTGACGGTCTCTGAGATGATGACTTTGCCACCTCACCTCACACTTCTGATAATGACATATAAAACCTGAACAAATGAAGGAAGAACACATGCACACACACATGCATACATACACCTGACGGAGGCGTGATCTGGCATGAGCTCTGGTGAAAGCATTTAGAAACTCCTGGGTAGACCATCTGTTGGCTTCATTCAATTGACAGAGAGCAAGGCAATATTCATATTCAACCCCAGAATCTATCTATCTATCTATCTATCTATGAAATCAGTTAACCGAGGTGAAACTGCTGCATTGTTAAAAAGCTAAAGTGTTGTTGGATATTCTGGTGGAGGAGGGGGAGAGAAAGAGCAGCAGAGTGAGGATGCATTATCCTGGGTGGTGTTGAATATGAATGTGATTGCTGGATTATCCCTTTCTCTCAGGGTAGGGACTGTAAATTAGAACAGAGTGAGACACTGAGTGAGACACCATCGGCATACTGAATGGTGCTGTTCGCCCACACCATCAAAGAAGAGGACTCAGGCAGCCAGTCGGAGTGGACAGACCGGAAAGGCACAAAATGGCCTCCTTGTTCATCCATTTGTAGTTTTCGAGTTTCCTGCTCTGACGTTTGTGTGGAGTCTAATGGAACTGTTCAGAGGGTGATGGCCCTCTATATGTTTTTATAAAGTGCATAAGACCACATCATATGCTATTGCAGCAGATCGTTCTGTTAAAATGGCACTGCACTGGTTTACACGTGTGCTATCCAGCTGATGAATAGCTGGACAAAGTCTTTTATGACTAAATTACCATGATTACATTATTTGGTTTGAGACTACATTAAAAAATGCAAATGTCGGAGTTGAAAGAAGTGAATGCATTTCAGGGAAGAGTACATGATGGGAATGATCGCATCCAGTGTTTTTGAAGCTTGACTTGAAGCTTGAACCTGTAGCACTGCAGTTTGTGCTGTGGACAAATCTCCAGAAATCTATCCTGCGGATTCAGCTGTAGAATTCTGATTATTCAGTGCAATGACAAAAAGTGTCTACAATGAGTGACAGCACAGCAAAGAACAATGAAGCTATTTTCTATGAAAAAAAAAAAACAAAACCTACGATGTGTTAGTCATCCTATCAGTACTCTCTCCTTTCCATACTCAATCTGAGACTACTAAAGATGCAAATATTTCAAAAATATATCCGTAGATTTAAACAAAAAGAAAAAGGCTCAGATTCGTACATCACTGTAGGTTTTAACACAAAGCTGGAGAAGGTTGAACATTTGTTAGGGTCTATTTTCAGTGGTGGATTAATACACATGTGGTTCTCTATTGTATGTAATAGCCATGTATGTGGGACAGAGTAAATAAAATAAATAATTTGACTATTTTCTGTGAGTATGAAGACCAATACAAGAGGTGATCATGCAGGGGTAGAATGAAGAATCTTGAAAAGTGATGAATCTTGAAGAAGAATCTTGAAAAGTACTGATTCCATGAAGAATCTTGAAAAGTGATCTTGAGCTGTAGACAACTTTTGGCCCTTGACCTTTATACCTTATATAACTTCTGTGTTCACAATATGGGAACATAGACGATATGAAAAGAAAACAACAGTCACTGAAAGCTAGCTGCCCACAGGAATGTTCTAATAATGTATTTCCATGGTTCAGAGAGAGTCTAGTTTTTACTTGAGGTGCCTGGACCTGGACCCTCAGTGAGTGATAGGTTCAACTACACGTCACTGATTATGTTAAACTAGAGGTCTTCACGGGACAGAATTTTCAGTCCCGCTTCCGCATTGTGGAGTCCCACTTGCACTCCCTCAAAGAATTATGATTTTTAGACCCGCTCCTCCACGGCTGCCATATTTTGTCCCGCCCTGCAAGATGCAGACGTAATTTGTCATGAAAGTTCTTTTCAAAGGCTTGGGAAATTAAACACGCTGAGCTGTCCACGGACTAATCCTTCAGCTAGCGCACGTAGCGAGGGTGCGCGGTGCCAGGCGATGCCAAATAAAGTATCCGCCGCAAATTATATAATAGACATTAATTAATCAGTTATACATTTATTTTGGGACTGCAGCTTATCACCTCTCCTGCCCACTCCTACAACAAGCTTTCAAAATTTGTCCCACCTCGCACGGCTTTGCGTCGGGTCCCATGGGTCACGTGGGACTCTGTTTGAGTGCAGGGCTCTATGTAGAACTAAAGCAAACATTTTCACCTCAGATAACAAGAAAGGAAGAAGTCAATGTTTTATTTTTGGTGTGTGGACGAGGAACATGTAGGGCAGCCTTGATATTGATAGTTGAGAGATATTAACTAAGGTGGACAGAAACAGGAAAGTCGGAACCATCCACACATTGTTAGAACCATGCAAACGTGTTCCACAGGCCTCTGTCACAGGATGGGTAAAATGGATGACTCTTTCCAAATGTGTGGTCACATCTTCAATTTTGAGCCAATTATGCCGGAACCCCACTGCATACATCTTGGAGTGTTACATACGCAGAGCGATTTTGGTCCGCCTTCCACCTATCTTCAAACCCCACCAGGAAGCATTTAGCTTCAACTTTGTCTACTTGCTCAGATTTGGTCATTTACCTGGTTTATGTTCTTCTAAACATGCTTCTACGTAGTTTACTAACTACACCTCTTCCCCGGAGTTTCTGTGCTTTCTCGTCCAGCAGGTTCTCATGGATCGTGGCTGCCGCCGTGGTCTGCTGCTGACGTCCACCATATTTAGCATTACATGCCATATATAGTCATTATTGCTACCATCCCCACTACAGCTTTGTTGGTTAATGACTTATTGCTGCTGTGCATCTGTGTTCCACTGCTACTGCAATCACCTCACCATTTATTGTAATTCATTGTAATTGTACAATATGTTTGTGTTGATTGTTCTGTACATGTGACATCCATTGCACGTCTGTCCGTCCTGGAAGAGGGATCCCTCCTCTGTGGCTCTTCCTGAGGTTTCTTCCACATTTTTTTTTCCCTGTTAAAAGGGTTTTTTGTGGGCAAGTTTTTCCTCACTCGAACCGAGGGTCTAAGGACAGAGGGTGTCACTCCCTGTACAGATTGTGAAGCCCTCTGAGGCAAAATGTGTTTTGTGACTTTGGGCTATACAAATAAAATTTGATTTGATTTGATTTGATTTAATTAGTTTCGCATCTGTCTGTTCATATGAAAATCCACTGGATTCTCTTGATTCTCTTGATTGACACATGCTACTCGCAGCATCAAAAATAGAACAGACACGTAATTCACATGTAGCTGAGTGTAGAGATGCTTCTGGGATGGACCACTGTGGACCCGGTGGGGTTTGATAAACTGATTAGAACGGCGGGCCCAGTGGGGTTTGGGCATTACACTTGAAACAAGAAACAAAAAGGTGGCTCAACTTTCTCATGTGCTAAAATCACCCATCACAGTAGTTTTACACTTCTAAACACAGAGTTTGGTACCATCATATAGACATAAATGAGGAGGTCATCCATTATTAGCTCAGTTATTCTTTCGTTCCCTCTCGGTTGTGTCTTTGTCCCTCGGATGGAAATGATTCCTTTCTGTCCGAGCTGCATGTCATACCACCAAACCCACAGAAACTGGCCATTCCAATCAGCTGTCCTGTACTGTGATTTCATAGCTAGCTAATTAGCCTTTTTCTTGTTCTCATCTTTTCAATTACGAGTTCACAACTGTAGCAAGGGGATAGGGATGGTGTGGTGTGTGACAACGAGAGGGTAAGATACAAAGATACAAAAAAGTTAAGTGCTGGCACCGATCTGGTACATATAGAGGAGGTCTAACTATGACATCTATGGCTCATTAACTGCTAATGACAGAAGTCAAATAGCAGTTAATGAGTGTTGGTGTTAACACTGTTAGCACAGGACCTTTGGACCCCTATGAAGAGGTTTTAAGGCCTGGGTTGGGGAAGGCCAAACAAAGAATGCTGGCATGAAGTGATGCCAGAATGGGCACCAGAATTAGAGTTGGGTGTGTGGACAATGAAACCGGGTTCAGACCCTGACTCTCTCTCACATTTCTTCTGACTCTCAGAAGAAATGTGTGCTGAGAAGCAAAAACATTCAAACAAGTTTGCTTGGACGTTATGTGCCTAAAGGCAAGACCACAGTGTGTTAGGATACTCGCTAATCCCAGTGAACACTGCTGGACCAGTACCAAACCAAGTATAAACTAAAATGTTTGTAGTCTTCATGACGTCACCCACAGGTTTCTGAAGAGCTGTTGTGAAGCTCAGTGTGGTGGCTCTGGTTGTCTCCATCTTGGCAGCCCTCAGTACTCTGCGGCCTCGTTACTAATCCAAAAATGGGCAAGGACGTGGAGCGTGGGTGGGCCAAATGAAGCCTGGGTGTTCAAGTAAGCTACCTGTGACGCTTACGCCGAAGCACAACCTCCAAAACTGACAGAGGACAGTTTTTATGATAGGGAATCCAGTGCAGAGACTTGAATTACAGCAGGTCTGATGAGGACCAATTGATAGTGAACATACCGTATTGATGTTTATTTGGTTTCTTATTGATTCTTTATTTTCTCTGAGTTTCTAGAATTGTCAATGATCATCCATTGTCTATGATCAAGATACAGTGTGACAAGGACATGTTAGTGCAGCAATAAGTACTACTCACAGAGAATCAAGTGACAGTTGTAGAGGGGGGTAGATGTATCATGTCCAGTTTTTGGCAGTGTTGGAGAGGAGGTCCTCTGTGAAGAGCTGGAGGTCTTCAGGAGCTTTTTAAAGGTAGAGAGGGACAGCCCTGATCTGGTAGGGACTGGTAGACGTTCCACCAACGAGGAACAACAGATGAGAAAAGTTTGGATTGCTCTGAGCATACCTGTTGCAGAGCCAGGCATAATTCATTACGGGAGGTAGGTGTGTGCAGAACCAGAGAGCATAAAATCACTTGACTTTAACATGCTGCTACAGGTAGCCAGCAGAGCAGCAGGGTGACATGCTCTTTCCAAGATCAGAGGCTTTCATCCAACCTCTGATCAAAAAGGTTGACTTTCATTTACAGTGCAAAAGTTCACTATATGGTCATATATCATATTGGTAGTCACTAATTTTATTTCTGCTCTAAAATCAGCATCAGTATTGGTCAAGAAAACAACATATTAGTCAGGCTCTGATTAGTTTCAAGAAGTTTTATGGACACTATGTTTAATAATTTAATTCAGTATTGATTTCCTGCTTAACCTTCTTATGAATCTCATGTAACTCAGAAGATACAGCAACTAGAAACAAGAAATAAAATTACATTAACCATAGAATACAATTACAGATTTTTCAGTGTTTGAACATTGTTATAATAAACAGAACAAAACAAAGTTCATTGAGACATTTAAATGCACACATTTAAATAGACATTTATACATCTTTAAAATGATATAATTATGTTTGTCTGTGGGATTGTCGTTGGAAATTCAAACTGAGACACAGCTGAGGAACATTCCTCATCCAGAGAAAACTACAGCTTCACTTACATCATCTGTTAGCTCTGCAACAGATGATGTTGATGTAGATCAGCAATGTGGCCAGCATTCTGTACACACACACAGGTGTGGACACACACCAAAGAAGTTATTACACGCCCCAGTGAGTGCATTATGATCTCACACCTACTACATGGTGCTCATATGGCAAAAAAAAGAAAAGATGCTATGAAGCAGAAGATGTAGGCGATAACTGCATGCACCAAATTAAGCCTGAGATGTCACTGTACACAGTGATGTCTCATGCATAATGTGCAGACACACACATACAGGGATTATAGAAAGTCAGAGGATATGCTTTAAACAACTGATAGTTCCGCAACTAACTACATGTACTTTACATGTGTTCTAACAACTGTTTTAATCAAGGCAATAACTAACAACAACTAACAAATAGCAGTCAACATCAGACAACCTAACACGGGACTCACACCAGGCGCGTAATGGCAGCGTTACGGCAGCGTAGCGAACTAGCCGTATTCACACAAGATCACGCGAGAATCCCGAACATACGCGAGTCCCCGCGATAAACTGTGTATAAAAGAAACAACAACAACAAACAGCTAACTTTGCTTCTCCGGCATGGGAGAGATTATAAAAGGATCTGTTGTGTCATAAATTATTGTTTGCTGTTCCACTTCAACAATTAGTGTCTCGTTGTTCATGTTGAGACTCTTTGATTGATTGACAGCTGACCTGGTGCCACCGGTCATAACGTAATGTGGACATGAAGCTGTGACAGGCGACATGAACTGCATATTGTGTTTTATTTTGAAAGGGGTGGAAGTTTATTACACTGATTCTGTGTCAGATTTCCTGTCTGGTGCAATCTGCTCTGTTGAAATTGACGCGGTTTAGCAACGGCTTGCGTCAAAAATAGAAGTGCTACGGAAAGATAGCGCTGCGGATCAGAGAGACGCTTCTGGGACGCTGCTGAGACGTTCCGCGGTGCGCCCGGTGTGAGTGCTCTCATTGTAATTCATTGTAATTGTACGACATGTTTGTTTTGATTGTTCTGTACATGTGACATCCATTGCACGTCTGTCCGTCCTGGAAGAGGGATCCTCCTCTGTGGCTCTTCCTGAGGTTTCTTCCACATTTTTTTTTCCCTGTTAAAAGGGTTTTTTGTGGGCAAGTTTTTCCTCACTCGAACCGAGGGTCTAAGGACAGAGGGTGTCACTCCCTGTACAGATTGTAAAGCCCTCTGAGGCAAAATGTGTTTTGTGACTTTGGGCTATACAAATAAAATTTGATTTGATTTGATTATAGTGGCAGCGATCAGCAACGGCTGACGCGACATAGCCGTTACGCGCCGCTGACGTCCCCGGTGTGAGTTAGGCTTTATCATACCTAACATACTTATCATGTTTCCGTAGCGTTAATAAAAAATTCCAAAATAAATATTTGAATTCTAAAGCTCCAAACACCAAACTGCATTTAACCCATAAGAACCCATGGTGACACCAGTGTAACAAGCACATTGAATGTTTTATTGAATTGAATTAAGCCCAATGTGACAACACAGATCTTTGGGAATAAAAAGTGTTATTCTGAAAAAAACTTGTGTGAAATGTGTTCTATGTGGTCCACTTGGTCTGTGGTATAACCCACACAATTTTCCTTTAAGGATAAATGGGTCTGGGTTCTTATGGGTTAAGAAATACGACATTTGAATGATTCCTTACATTTACGTAAAAATACATCACTTTACAAACACAATACATGTCATGCTTCAGGCCCAGGCACCATCATATCTAAACCATCATATCTAAAAGAATAGTACCTTACTACCCCTCTAGACCACTGCGCTCTCAGAATGCTGGGTTCCTTGTGGTTCCTATAGTTTCCAAAAGAGCTTTCAACTATCAAGCTCCTCTGCTGTGGAACAAACTACCATTCTGGGTTCGGGAGGCAGACACAGCAGACGCTTAACGCCACCCCCTCCCCATCTGTCTCTTTCAGGGTTATGCCTAGTCAGGCACGGTATTGGTTGAAGATGCAGTCACATCTCCCTTTACTGAAAACCCTCTCTCTCTGTCTCTCAACACGACATCTATAGCAGGTTTCTTCACATTTTTTCCCTGTTAGAGGGTTTTTTGTGGGCAAGTTTTTCCTCACTCGAACCGAGGGTCTCAGGACAGAGGGTGTCACTCCCTATACAGATTGTAAAGCCCTCTGAGGCAAAATGTGTTTTGTGAATTTGGGCTATACAAATAAAATTTGGATTCACTTCAACAACTCAAGAACTCACGGCCAACATAATTTAAGTGGGACTCAAAGTCAAATCATTTAAAAAAAAATCTCACTAAAATAAGTGATGGTTGGTAGAGCACATACCAGAATAAATACCAATGTGAAAACACGATTAATTCGAATTGACTGAAAGCATTTTGTCAAATCCTGGACCCTGAAGTGACAGTGGATCTAGAGTTTCTAATCCCACCATGAAATCACCATCTGAAGAGGTTTTTAGCTTTTTGCACAAAGAGTGCTTTGGACATTTTTTGATCTTTTGGTTATTTAGTTTAGCACAGTCATTACCTTTTAAGCTTTAACGTTAGCGAGCCTCTCTTTAGCATTCATACATTGCTGTTAAATCATCATGTAAACACTGCAGTACATAGTGCCTGCTAGCGGTGCCTTGGACTTTTAGTCTGGAAAGGTTGTTTATCATAGTGTGATGATCTGTGCTAAAGACCAAGCATCTCTACTGTGAACCCCTGTGAATCAACATAATGGGTGATCCGACTATCAGCATCTGGATGGAAATATAAACACAGAATGTGAGGGAATAAAAAATAAAAGGAGGAAGTAAAAAAAGCATAAATCCTCGGGCCTCTCTGCACTGAATAGACTGTAATCTAAAGGAAAGCAGCTTGCTGGAGGATGGCTGAAGAAGACAGAAGCACAAGGAACGGGGTTGAAGGGAGGGAGGGAGTGAGTAAGGTATGGTGGTGAGGGGGGACTAGGAAAGATAATCATCAGTAATTTCAGCGAGCTAGCGGATTTCCATTTGTTTGGTGGCTTGACCAATGGTGCGTTGAGATGTCTGCACCGAACGGTGGTGTGGAAACAGAGGGGGGATGGAGCCGCTGAGGCATTAGCTCGGAGAGAGAACAGGAAGAGGTGCCATTTTGTCGGCATCGAGGAAGTGGAGGCTGAGCTTTTCAGACAATGCCTTCTTCACATGCGCACACAGATAACGACTGATAGACTGAGTTTGAGATCAGTGTCCACTGATACTGGATGTCAGCGGTCTCTGAGAGGGTCCATGTCCTGCTGAGCAAAAATACCAACACTGACACCATCATTTGATCCACAAGAGATCTCTCAGTGAGTGCTAACTATTCACAACACAGACAACATAACTTTGGGTATGACAACGTTGAAGTTTGGTTTCATATGGGACAATCGTTTTGTATGCCCCATCTGGGGCTCAGATGGTAGTCTGGGTTCTCCACGAATCAGATGATCAGTGGTTCGACCCACTGGCCTCAAGTCTGCATGGGCCAGATACTAAACCCTAAATTGCAGCCAAAGGTATATGAGTGTGATTCTCTTGTCTGATGAGCAGTTGGCTCCTTGCATGGCAGCCAATGCCATCAGTGTATGAATGTGTGTGAATGAGATATGTAGTGTAAAAGCACTTGAAGTGGTCAGAAGACTAAAAAGGTGCTATATAAGCAGTCCATTTACCATGTACCATCCCTGCTCTATATGCAGAGGAACAGCTCTGCACATTCCTGTTACCTTCAGGTCAAACAATAACTACATCACAGCTTATCCTATCACACATAGATTTCCGGACCGCCATTCTGAAACTCAAAATATGCACCCTCCTGTCAAAGTATCAAAGTGGCTACACTCTCAATTCTGCATAACTTTAAGCCTTAAGCCTAGTTGTATATAAATTCACCCTCAGTACAGTTGTCATGAACGGGGAAATTAGCTGTAGAGACTCAAACTGTTTTTTGTACCAGGCTGTAAACATGTTTATTTCTGCTGTGAAGTTGGACATTTAGACATGGGGACTTATGGAGACTGAAATGTTCTGTAGCCAACCTCAAGTGGGCATTTGAGGAACTGCAGTTTTTGGCACCTGCACTGGCTTTACTAGATTTACTTTTGTTTGCTTTGTTCTTTGTTCTCTTATGTTATTTGTCTAATTTTGGTCTTTTAAAGTCTTCTTTTTTTGTGTGTATTTTTATTTTTTTCTTCATTTGAGGTGATTCATTCACTGCATGATGTCCTGTCCATATGTTACAAATACATCTTTGAATCTTAAATCAAAACAAGTCAGTGCAAACATCTACAATACCTAAGCCTAAGACTAAATGAATTGTGTGTGTGTGTGTGACAGGATGTGCGAGTGCCTGCATATGCACATGAGGCATCCATGTGTACACTGCGTCTGTATGTTCACATGTGCACGTCTTCCCACATATGCAGAAGTGAAGGATGATCCCATTCACTCGCACAGACTCACACACACACACACACAGACAGCCATGACTCTCTGAAGCATGACAGCGAGGTTGGCTTCGTCCCTGGGGGCTTTTTTCATTTACTGCCCAACATAATGCCACATCCCCAAACCCCCCTATCCCCATCCCAGACACACACACACACACACACACACACACACACACACACACACCCTTATTGGCTATTATCTGGGCTGTCGGAGCCTGTGTTGATACCTAATGAAGGGCCACGCTTGCCATTTCTCAGCTGACGGTCACCATGGTTACCGGAGAACAGAGGAGGAGGAGGAGGAAAGAGGGGAAGGAGGAGGGAATGAGTGTATTTAAAGAAGAAAAAAGTGACGGAGAGAGCGAGAGCGGAGGATGAGAGGTGGTTGAATGCAAAATCAGATTTGACTGTTAAAGAAAGCACAAAAACATTTTCTTGAAATGACTTTTCCTGAAGACTGCTGCTGATTCATGTCAAATCAAATAAATGATAAAGGCGTTCAAGAAATATGGTGGTGTTTTATTGAAGGCCACATGGTGGAGCTATTGGTGCCATGCTTCAGTATATCATGCTTACGCTCAAGCTATGTGCCAAGTTTCATCTAATTACAGACAAATGGAGATTCACAAAGTTATATTGTTACTGCAGCACCATCTGTTTGTAGACATGTAGCAAATGCCACATATATGTTTGTATGTAGAACACTAACAAGTTTGGTTGCAATGAAATGTTTCACCGAGGACTAACATTAAGTTCTTTAGGCCACGCCTCCAAATTTGTTAGAAACAATTACAGACACACAGTAAGTAATATCAAAAAACAAAGTCAGAAAACTCCTTATAGCCACCAGTGGGCGTGGCATGCATGTTGAATCTGCTAATAAATGGAACTCACTGTAAAAAAGGATTTCTTCTACTCCTCCTATGGTTCATGGAACAAAAATGTAAATAACCAATCACATGGCATCATTGATCACAACTCAGCGCATGTCCAGGTAGAATGGATTTAGCATTCATAGCATGCACACGTCTATAGACAGCCATTCAAAAAGCATATTTTTTTTATTTGAAACAATCATAAAAACTTAATAAGCTGTCTTTTTGGACAGATTTAGTGTTTTCTTTGATGTTTTTTTTTTTTACAGAAAATAACTATTATAATATAATAAATAAATAAAGTATTTGAATTGTGATATTTTACTGATTGATTTCAGGCTTTTTGTTTGACCGCTGCTGCTTCCTGTCATCTGTTGTTGTTGTCCAGTGTAGGAAATCACCTTTACTTTCTATTTGTTCTTGAACATCTGTGGCACTTCCTGGCTTGTTGTCTTCACTGCAGTTATTGAAAAGATTGATTTATTTGCCTCTAACTCTTTTCTCTCACTCTTCTTCTGTTCGTCTCTCTGACATGCTCCTCTTTGTCTCTCTTGTACAGTAAACACTTCCCTCCAGCTCCTCTTCCACTGTCACTCACCGTTTCTTTTTGATTCCTAATCATTTTCATCTGATGGATGCTTTGTCCTTTACCTCAAAGACATAATTGCGTTTTGAGAGGGACAGACGACACAAGGCCAAATTAATCACAACACTAAACTCATTTCTGAGGGACAGCTGTAAGGTGGTGGGCAATGATTCCACACACCGTCTCCGAGCAGGAGTGTACGTCTCCAGCAATGAGATGTGGCAGGGCTAATACCGCATGCACACTGTGACCTAATGAGGAGACGGTGCTCGGGTCGGGGTGATGAGACGCCTGTCAGCCTCCACATTAGAAGTGCAGCTTCTTCCGAGCAGCAACAGGCTCTGTCAGTGTGTGTGTGTGTGTGTGCTGCCAAAACAAACTTTCAAAGCAAAGAAAGAAAAAATAATCTGATCCGCTTTCATTTATTAACTAAAATGTTCAAGCACAAATGATTAACCTTTCCATGTCCACTCAGACTTCTTTTTCTTCCTGTGTATTTATTGTCATTTTCACTTTTTGTAGAGTTTCTTTGTGATTTCTAAGGTGACTAAAAAACTATTTTTACTTATTTCATTTTTTTTTTATCTTGCAGTGAGGAACTGAGTCCAGTTTGAGAAAATCTGGCTGGGGAAAACCTGCTGTTGTGATGAGATTAGCACATGAACAGAAAATGTGATTTACTCAACATTTCACCAAAGGTGAGGATAAACCTTCAGCAAAAGCACAACTGTAAACATTTGCCTTTTTATTACCTTGTTTATGTACACACGCACACACGCACACACACACACGTAGGCCTTTGTGTCAGCGGGAAGCTGACAGAGGCCGGAGGGTTGGAGGGGGGGTATGATGGGTTGAGGAAAATAGTAAGTGATTTTGGATCGTAGCAGGGAAGCCCATCAGTCACACACACACAGGAACTGCGCACACACGCACACACACACACACACACACACACACATACACACACACACACACACACAATGGGCCTTCCTGAGGCTAAGTGGCGTTAACCTCTTTCTCTCATGGGGCCCAGACAAAAGCCCCAGAGGAGCGCTAATAATCACCTCCCTATCGCCCCCCTCCCCCTCCCCCACAACACGCCAGCTCCAGCCGCCATGCCCGGGCTCCACAGTGGTACCATATGAGGAAACACGCTCACAAAATGCTACCACAAACATCTCAGGTTCTTTTGTTAAATGAATTCTGAAAAAAAATAAATAAAAATTAGAACCTGCTTTGGAAATATGTGACATAAAACAACAGCTATGGTGAAATAAGCTGGATGTAGATCAAGTATTAAACAAATGTCAGAAATGATGTTGACAAATTTAACTTAATTAACTTAATTTGGTGAGTTTGGTCAAAATTAGAAAATCTTAATTTAAAACAACACTAATCTGAACATAAAACCAGAAAATGTGTGTGACCCTCCAAACTGGAGATGGATGTCAGTGTGTACATGCAAAGCTCTTTGAGTGTCCCTTCATGCGCCCCTCTCTGACTGGCTGCTGGTAGTGTCGGCTGTCAGCTGATTGGTTCCTACGTCACATCCTCCTGTTTAAACAATTCCAGCAGTCGGACAGCGGCATCTCTGTTCTGTCCTCAACCTGCCAACCTTTATCCTCTGTGTGTTTCTTAGATCACTGCCGCTCTGTGGGGTCTAGTCAGGCCCGGCGCTCTGGTTGTATCTGTGTAAATGAAGCTGTAGGGGTGAGCTGCCATTTTGTATTTCACCGGCTCCCCCTGTTTTAAAGGAATATGGAATTTAATATCACTGAGCAACTAAAATGACATGGTTAATGGTCAGACAGACTTCCTGTCCTCCTCTCTGCTACTGAAAGAGGACAGGCCTCCACATCACCACAAGAGGTTTGACTCAACCTGATCTTCATTAAGACACAAATTTATCGCCTGTACTGTGTGTGTGTGTGTGTGTGTGAGAGAGAGATACTCACAAACAATATGATATAGCATGATGATATATGAAGCCTGCTAGGTGTGTGTCCCTGTGCATGTGTGTGTATGTGTGTGTGTGTGTGTGTGTGTACAGAAGGCCACTGAACAGCTGAGGGTGGGGGCGGTATTGAAGTGGGAATCAGTGGTGTGTAACGGCACACACGCTCCTCCTTGATTGGCTTGGTTTTCACCCGCACCACCCCAACCAACCCCACCCCACCCCAGGCATCTTTTTTCCCCTCTGTATTTTCCTGCTTTTATTTCACTCCTCTGCTGTCTGTCCTTCCACTCTGCTGTCTGTCCTTCCACTCTGCTGTCTGTGGACATTTTTTGAACACAAAAACAAAAGACAAAACAGACACACTAGATGACAAAATGTAAATTAGGATGACTAGTAATGCCATGTGAAGTGTTAAATGTGATGTGTCATCACAGTGTGAATCACTGCAGCTTAAAGTGTCATTTTAAGTTATTTCATTTGATTATTTTGTACCTTTACATAATTAAAACACAGTGCCCTGCACATGAATAGTAAGATGAATCCTGATTGAATAAAGATGAAAGTGAAAAAAAGTGGTGAGACAGAGGAAAAGGAAGTAATCTGAAGGGGCGGGGGATGGGGGACGGGGGTTGAGAGTGCAGGATCTGGAGGGACCAAGATAACAGCTCCCTCTCCCTCTCTCTCCCTCCCTCTCCCTCTCTGTCTCTCTCTGAGTTTGTCATGTGAGTGGCGTGTCACAGTGTGCGACTGGCCAACGGAGATAGGGCGAGAGCCCACCACAGTAATCTGCTCTGCAAACACACACGCGCATACACACACGCCTACCCTGATATCCACGAAAACAGACCTTATCAATGATCGAATTTACTCAGCCGAGGTGTTCATCAAAACCTGCGCGTTCAGTAAACTTCCACTATTAATCCAACAAAGCAGCGTTTGAGACACGAGCTCTGCAGCTGCATGTGTGACTGTTTGTGTTGAACATTTTCCACCTTTTTACCTTCTACTACTTTTTTCAGCTAAGAACAAACAATGTAAGTGTGTATTCACGGTTGTAGGTGATGATTCAGGTCCAAATCTTGATACTGTAAGGTTAGGGTTGATGATTTTGGAGAGAGGTGAAGTATATGGTGACAGCTTTCATCACCAATCAATCCTCCTTCCTCGTCTCCTCCTAAAAAACAACGTCACATGACTCTGCAGATTGTGGCCCTTGTAATTTCATACACACTCCTTCACACTGACATTGAAAGCGTTGCTGTGGTGCCAAGGTGCTGGTCTGCCCATCTGAAGCATGTTCTGATGCAGGTTCTTGCTCATCCACATGTGGACAGAAGGCACCAGAAAAACAACAACTGGCCGCGCTGATTAATGCACAACCTGGTCTTCTTCCTGAGCCACAGCCACATCGCTGTTACCTGCAGGATGAGGGTGAACACAGGGGACCTATGCTGCTTCATCTCAGAGGCTGCTTCTCATCAACACCTTCCCAGTGGGACATCGAAACTGACTTCTAGATCATAGATTCATAGAATGATGGTACAAAGTCAGGTGCAAAGAATGGTGTGCATTTTTTCCAGACTAACAGCATGGCCTGGAAATAGTGCATTTGTTTTTCTTCAGTGATTCTTGCTTGTTTCAGGGAGTAAGATCTGTATATACTGTATACACTTATAAGTGTCCACATCCACAATTCTTGAGAATCCGCTCTAGATCTTAACCTCCCTTGAAATTGGACTGTTCAGGACTGTTTTGGCAGCGAAAAGGGGATCTACACAATATTAGGCATGTGGTGACATGACACAATGATGCTGTCACAGTATCTTCATGAGGGCCAAGACTGCAAGTGATTTGGGTTCAGCCTTTTTCTTCAGTCTGCTGTTCATGAGGTCAAACACATGCTCAGCTGTGCTCGGATCAGTTGACATATTTCACCCTTTGGGGATTATAAACTCTGAGTTTTGCACTGGCTTTGACTACATGATTAGAATTATTGACTTTTTGAAAAGAAATGAATGCGTTATTTTGACTGATAATAAATATGCAACTCTGTGATACAACACAAGTGTGGATGTAATGTCGGAGTGTCCATATAGCATAAAAGAATAAACATATCTTTAAAAAAACAATGGGATTCATCACTTGCGCCATGTGACTGTAGGGCAGTGGATGGACAGACAATCTACAACGCTGAAAAGGAGGATAGGGAGCATAAAATGCAGATGAATCAGACACATGAAAGAACTGAAATACAAATGAGCAAAATGTAATACAATTGCAGCATATGCTGTATGTCTGTATGAGGAGGTCATGGAATGTTCATATCAAGGGTGAACTGTGAAGTCATGTTGAAGAACTGTCCTCATCATGGGTATCAAAGATAACAAACACATTTCTTTAAATACACAAGCACAGGAAAAATAAGTGCTCCACATACAGCTGAAGTTCATTCTTGACTGTTTAACGTTGACTCGAGAACTATAGTGTGTCCTATTGTTGGTTTTTGGATGGGAGTTAAAGACCAAAATTCTATTTCTTGGGAAATGTGATAATATTCACAGCAGCCCCAGCTGCTGATAGAGACCATAAGATGTGGCTGAAATCTCAACAAACAACAACAAAAAGACCTTGCGTGACCTCGAGTTAACATTATTTTACAAAACAACAGAATTTCATTATAAATTTGGAAATTTGAGGAAATGTCTCGAAAGTTAAGCAAACCCTGGTTGCATGATGAACCACTAAGAAATACAGTCATCAGACAGGACTCAAGCAGACTGCAGTAAAGTAGAATAGATTAGATGGAAATAGAGAGATGTGTGATTCCTACTGAAGAGAGGTAACTTTAATGAAGTCGGACTGGGATCAATGGACTTCTTTAAAATGACTGAGAACACTGCCACTGCAAGTATAGGAACACTCCCAAACACACATACACACACACACACACACACACACACACACACACACTGAAAGCTTCATCAGGCTCATAATTGCATCAGCCTAGGAGTGGGGGGGTGACGGGTGATGGGGGATAGCACTGATTACAATTGGGCTTATTTGGCTTGGCCTGCATGCTTCCCTCAACCTTAGAAACCCAATCAACCCCACAACACACACACAGCGTATACATGAAGACAATGGTAGCACAACCCCAGCAGACATCACGAGTAACCCCAGACCTCCTTCACTACACACGCACATACACACACTCACTACACTACAAAAGTGCAGTCCTGCAGCTTTGTGACATGCAGATAATGTCTGGACAACGTCGCCCCCGCCACTGATCCCTGACCGCGGGCCTTGACACAAGATGAAGACACTGATACAGTCAAGAGAGGTCCCACTGAGGACAGAATAATGGGAGTACAATGAAGTGGGCTTGTTCTGTGATGACAATGGCTGAAGTTACCTGTCTGTCACATACAATGTGAGTCCAGAATATACATTAGAGTGTGAAGCCTGGTTTTTCCCACTGCAGAAGGAAACTAACTAGAAAAGACTCAGATGAAAACAAAGAATGAAGTGCTCATTTGACAGAGGACCATTTCAGTTGGTGGCATATAGCAGTGTTGTTACTGATGTCAGTGTTTTTTGGAGTCAGTATATTTAGTTAGTTATTTATTGTACTAACACTGATCAATGTGCAGTTCAGCTTTGACTCACTTCTTAAGTTTTGCCACATCTGTCAGGATGCTTATCATACTGACAAACTGCTATAATCAGTGTCATTATGGATGAGAAATGTCTGTCTTTTACAGCCAGAACTCATTTCCCAGTGCCACAAGAGTGGAGGACATATTATGACATTTCAACTCTTCTTCTTGTTTGTAGATTTTCTATTGACCATATTCATCAACATTTCCTCTAAACTGTAGGCACACCACCCAAGTAAAGTGTTATCTAATAATACTTTAGTAGTTTAAATATGTATTAATATTTATTATGTAATACATATTTATTAAAACCTTATCAATACTGTATATAATCGTGTTAAGCAATTACAGAACCATCGTTTTGACATATCCAGATGACTATCATGCTGCTGGTTCCACAGCATTCACCTACATCTAGAAATACAATTAAGAACAGCTTTGCCTGGTCTCTGTTATACTACATCTGTCAGGATGCTTGCTTCATACGTCAGGATGCTTGCTTCATACTGACAAACTGCTATAATCAAAAAAAATCACCTACCAGTGCCCCAGCAGGGAAGGACATGGTCCACTATGTATGAAGATCTTGAAGAAACATTAGCAAGACTGCAGAGATACAGCAGGAGTACGAGAAGAGCGCCAAGATACCAATCATGTGTGAATTAAGATTAAAATCAGACCACATATAAATGATGTATGTCATTACAGATTTCAATCAAAAGAACGGACATTTCTTCATTATCTAATGACTGCTAGCAGTTCAGTGTTGCCTTTTTAACCCAGACTAATTAGTAGATAATAGTAATCTTATTGAGAAATAACACTGTCACTATAATATCGAGGAACTAATCTATGAAGAACACATTAACTGCACAAACATGTGCACTTTGCACGTCCATGTGACTTGTTCACGTATACAGCATCACACCTCTATCAGGAAAAAAAGCAACTCTATTAGAAGCCAGCAAACATAGCGCAACCAGACATGGAGAGCCTATCCATCATTCGCCTCCCTCCGCAAATGAGTGTTGTTATTGTACTCAGGAGAGTGCAGAAATCTCAGCCCCTCAGGAAAGCTTTTCACTCAAATGGGAGGAAGATACTGGCAATGATGTAGGGGAGGAAACCATAAGGGCATTAGATGAGCCATTTGTTCTCACTCCCGGAAAGAAAGCAAGAAATATGCAGCATGTTTTCAGCACATTATAGCAGCTTCTTTTATAATAAATAATCTTTGCAGATGGGAAATTCAAAAACCTGCTAGCACCACTTAGAGGCTGCTGTGTTGATTACAAAGTAAAAGTGCTGAATTGAACAATCATGTTGAAGACCCTGCGGTCTTAGAGCCTAAGCGGTGGGAGATAAAAAATAAAGTTTTAAAAAGCTTTGTTTTTATGTCAGTATGTAACAGGTTTCATATATTGTGGTAAAAATAACAATATCTAGTGCGATAAGTAGACATTTTCCTGACCTTTCACCTCGATGGTTAAAGTTGCTCTGATCAATAACTTTATATAAACAATGGAACGATTGAGTATGTGTGAGGTGAAAAAGTGTCATTAGTAGTGATGAAGGCACACAGGATAACTGTTTTGGTTTTGCAATATCAATTATTATCAACCCTAATTCCAGAAACAGCGGGCATATGGACTGAAATATGTGCCACCAGAAACTGAATTTGAATAATTTATATTTGGATTTGAATTGTGAGAACTGAATTCTCAGTTCCAAAATAATAAATTCACTTTCAAATTACAATTCAGATTCAGATTCAGTTTTTAATGCAATTATTCAAGTTAAGTAATTCAAATTCAAATAGAAATGATTCAGATTCAGTTTCTGGTGGCACATAATACAGGCAGCTGTTTTCAGTGAAATGGCTCTGATAAACCTACTGCAAACTACATGCCCAGCACCTGTTGGTGTGCTACAGGACAGATCTTTGCTAAGATGTTAACTGCTAATTGCTATAAGTAGAAACCACCATGATATTTTATAATATAATTTACAGAAGGCAACAATAGCGACCATGAGCAAGCACTTTGGCAGCACTGGTGATGAGATGCAGAGGCTTCAAGCAGAGAAAGGCCCGTCATTCCGCCTTTGATGCTCAGTGATGACCATTGCCACTAAAAAAGGTCAGCTGTTAGGAATATGTAAACACAGGCTGTTTAAAATGTGAATGAACAAATGAATTACTCCCTTGTATATGTGTGGAAGAACAGACTGACATACAGTAATGTACAGTACTGCAAAATGTGTGAGAAGTTTTCTCCAAGTCAAAGGACACAGAGATACAGATCACACTCTCATTCCACGCTGACCTCTGAGAAAATAAAGCCTTCACAGCTTTTGAGGCATCAAAGCCAGTGTCTCAACTGCAATAAGCATTCTGCATGAGACATAATGGACTTCTCTTATCTGAGCCTATAAATGTTAAAAAGCTTAGTGGGCCTGGTGCAAAGCCCTGAGGTATGTTACGGGAAAAAAAGCAATCTTATTTCCTATAACAGCACACAGTGCAAATATTTTCCACTCATCTTCCTCACTGGGAATTTGCATTAACTTAATGTCTGAGGGGAAAATTTAGTAGTATGAATTATGCTGACAGGGAATTACATGAGACAGGGTAATCGAGGAGTGAGATCAATCAGTGATAGGCATTCACCTCCTACAAACAGTATGTTCAGCCAGCCAGACGCGGTGTGTATATCCGCTTAGCCTCCCTCCATCTGATAGCACCAACGTTTTAATTTGCCAGGGCCATAATGCTGAAAGATCGGAGGAGGTCACCTTCAAAACTGAAACATTGCTTTTCCAGTTTCTCTCTTCATTTCACATTTACGAAACTGATAATTCCTCTCCAGGGGAGAATGGTTTCAATAGCAGCCAGTCATACTTTAAGAATATCAAAGAGCAGGGCAACACTAAAGCGTTTCTCTCTTCAAAAAGACCAGTATTTCTCCGTCATGACTTTATGATTGCTGCAGTTATAGTCGGTAAATGCGATCGGGTGATCATTGGAACTCAGCCATGTGGAACAATGTGAAAGCTGAAAAAGATGAGGAAGGCATACTCTGACTGTCAAGTATTGAGCAAAGAAGAAAATGTATGCAGACCTAACTTTGGTGCATCGGCAGTGACTGAGGCAGCTTTCACTGTCTGCTGACCACGCCCTCAGTGGAAATGAACTATAGCTGAAAGACATCAAGACAGCAAATGTTCCTTTTTCACTCTCACTGAGAACTGAAGACACTCCGAGATTCGATTCAGTTCTTCATTTCTCCACTGATACAATCATAATCCCCTCAATAACATATTCATAGATCTCTATCCAGACAAGGTATGTTTAAAAACTCTGTCATGAACTTGTGAATACATTGGGGCACATTTTGTGCAGAATATATTAAGTTCCAATATAGCACTCATCAAACTGGGGAGTGTTACATAATTCTACACTGCTTAACCAACGAGCCTCTTGGCAGATATATAATAGGTGCAGAGCAAATATGTGGATCAACTATGGGATGATAATGAATCCATTTCTTAGAGCACATCAAAGCCTTTCCAAGTGGAGCTGTTACAGCCAGCAAATTCTGATGTGAACACATGCCATGGGGTTGGGAGGTATATTGCACAGAAGGTGATTGGTCATGGTGAACCTGCAGCATTCAGGAAAACATGGTGGTTTAGATGGTGGTCAAAGGCAATAAGCAATTTGCAAACCGGTTGTATATTCTGACTTATAAGTTGGACTGACCGATGAAGCAACTTTGTCTCGATCCTGGCCAATCAGCATCAATCAGCTGACACTTTCATCCAAAGTGACTTACAAAAAAGGGAAACGATCAGTGTACAGTGCATCAAGGACATGTTAGTGCAGCAATAAGTACTACTCACAGAGAATCAAGTGACAGTTGTAGAGGGGGGTAGGTGTATCATGTCCAGTTGTTGGCAGTGTTGTAGAGGAGGTCCTCTGTGAAGAGCTGGAGGTCTTCAGGAGCTTTTTAAAGGTAGAGAGGGACAGCCCTGATCTGGTAGGAACTGGTAGATGTTCCACCAACGAGGAACAACAGATGAGAAACGTTTGGATTGCTCTGAGCATATGGGTAACCAGGATTGTTCATCGGAGGAGGTAACATAGCCTATAACTGTATATAGGCATACAGGTAGGTGGGTGCAGAACTGGGGACTACTTTGTAGACAAGCATTTGCAATTTGTGTTTAATGTGCTACAGGTAGCCAGCCACTTCATGGTCAATAGAAGCAGGAAGTGGGGAAGGACAGTCAGTATGTTTACATGCAGCAATAAATTTGAATTTCTGATTGTATCAGACTTAGTTTGGACTTTTAAAATGCATGTAAAAACCTTAGTCCGATCTACTGCAGACCTATTTAGGACCACAACGGACAACTCAAAATCAGATAAGAACACCTAGATAATTTGTTCATCGTCGGCTTTTTAACGCCATGTATACGCCATGTATATAGCAATCGGATCTGAAGCAGATTTAGCATTCTGCACATGCGCAACATTTTCTGCTGGGCCTTTCACCCAGAAGCCAAAAGATCTATTCTTCTTTTTATGTTCACTATTAGGATGAAAATAATGCAGGAAAGGTACGCAGCTGTAGCATCGTCCCTCTCCTCGTATGTAATCTTTGTTTGAATGCCTTCAGATAGTTTGTTGTTGCTGATAAGTACAGATCAACCTAAAGTGGCTCTTTGTTGAGAGGGCTACAGCGCCACCTAGCGTAGCCAATTATCCGATCTCTGAACGATATGTATACTCAGACAAGTGATCCAGTCTTATGCATGTCATTATCTGATACCATCAGGAATTCCAATTTCTTGCTGCATGTAGCCTTATACCCTACAGCAAAGCTTGACATGCATCTCTGGACTCTATACTAGCATTTTGGCTGTTCATTAGCAACAGAACACTGCTACACATCAGACTTAAAAATGTATGCAATCAATTGCTGACAGAAAGACAGCTTTAGTTTCAGCTGTGTTCAGCTTTTCAGCTCTTTATTTCTTTACGGCTGCTCCCCAAACACTCACGAAAGACCATTTCCTTCAAACATAGCCAGCTTGAGCAGGATTCAGTGTTGTGTTGTCCTCACTGACTGAAGGCCATTAAAAGCCCATTAAAACACCATTTTATTCTGAAGAATACATTGGCTATACATAGACACATGGTTAAACAGAGCACTGCTGTCATACACACAAAGGCAAAGGTGTGTGTGAACAGAATGTTGGAGGAACTGAAGATAATGTACATACACAGTCGTGGTTATTTTAAACGGAGCAGGTCTTTTGTTTCTGTCTGTCTCTTTTTCTATTAGGCTCTCAAACTATGAATGAACATACACCATGAAATATCAACTCAAAAGAACACACCAACCCAAACGCACCATGCAGCACAGCCAGACAGAAGATTAAGCACAGGTTTCTGAGGGATCCCACAGTGTGATGGAACGTGAGTCATCCTCTGATTACTCAGATATTTGATTTTCCAGACTGGCAGGGAAGAAGAGGTGCTTGTTTTTTCACTCCCTCCCTTGGATGGTTGTGCTCCATTTGGTTTGTGTTCATGTGGCACCCATACTGACCCTCAGCACAACGCGCCCACATCCAAATGTGATTTGGGATTAGGGAAAGTCGAGAATATGCTTATAATTTTGTCTTTTAAATTACATCTGCAGTCTCCTCTGTCCACACCTGCAGCCTGAGAGGACCACAGTGCTCATCAGCATCTGTATCGGAGCTGAACCAATGTCTGTGTGGAGCAGGAAATCAGTGAACCTATCATGACTGCCAGGATGTTTAGATTTTTACTGTGCTTTATGTACAGCAACCCTAACATAACTGTTCCTATTAAAAGACTCAAACTCTGTTGGCTCTAAATCAGGCAGGGTGCAGTCAAATGATAATATAGTCTCAGTTCCACCCATAGGACAACTACTGTATGTCAGCAGATAGAGTGGTCATTGCGGGGTGAGTTCTTCGATGCAGTGACTGTCTGGTGTATTGTAGCATTATGAAGTACGCAAAAACTAAATGCAAACAGAGACGGATCATCAACACACAGCACTGTTTTTTGTTTTAATTTTGTTTTATAACTGTGTGCCATTTGATGCAGAACGCCCAGAACCGACAAATATTTACATTTATTGTTAGGAGGCACGGTACCGCACCACTGAACAGGCAGTAGCTGCTATAGTTAGCCAGTCCCCTGTAGCCGGTGCGGTACCACCGAGGGTAGCTTCAGCTAGCCGTTCCCTGGTAGTTCCCGAGCAACCGGGACGCTGGGTGACTGCGCGAGGGAGGCGTAGCCACAAACTGAAGCCCACGGTACACCACTAACCAGTCCACGTTTCAAATAAATTTTCCCCACTCAGCGACACACCAGCAGCTCCATTCTACGAAACGTGAAGTTAGCAACACCGGGGACCATAGTTAAATGCATCCCAGGAGCCAGAGCGGGCGACATTGAGTCAAATTTGAAACTGTTGGCTAAGGCTAAACGTAGATACAGTAAGATTGTTATCCACATCGGCGGTAATAACTCCCAGTTACGCCAATTGGAGGTCACTAAAAGTAATGTCTCATTGATGTGTGAATACGCCAAAACGATGTCGGACTCCGTAGTTTTCTCTGGACCCCTACCCAATGTGACCAGTGATGACATGTTTAGCCGCATGTCGTCATCTCACCACTGGTTGTCGAGGTGGTGTCCAGCAAACGATTTGGGCTTCATAGACAATTGGACACCTTTCTGGGGAAAACCTGGTCTGATTAGGAGAGATCCTTTGGATGCTTTCATATCTAGAAATATGGCCAAGTTTATTAGTCGACCAAAGCCATGACAACCCAGAGTTGAGACCAGGAAGCAGAGCTGCAGTCTTACACGCTTCTCTGCGCCTCCATTAGAGCAGCTGCCCACCCAGTACTTTAGTATAGAGACTGTGTCTGTCCCCCGTCCACCTACATTGTTTAAAGATAAAAGAGAGGAGGAGTTCATCATAAAAACTTTAAAAAAAATAAAAATTAAACCAACATCTCCACCAGTACAAAACAAGAGCATTAAATGTGGACTCTTGAATATCAGGTCCTTGTCCTCTAAAGCTCTTTTAGTCAATGAATTAATATCTGATTATGATATTGATTTATTTTGCCTCGCCGAAACCTGGCTGCAGGAGGATGAATATGTTAGCTTAAATGAATCCACTCCTCCCAGTCATTGTAACACTCATATTCCTCGAAGTAATGGTCGAGGTGGTGGAGTTGGAGCCATATTTGACTCAAGTCTATTAATAAATCCTAAACCTAAACGGATACATATTTAGACTGTTTTTCTTCCATTGACTTTCATCAAATAACTTTAATAATAAATAACTAATAATTTCTTAATCTAAGTTGTCAACCTGTCTCCTAGACCCCATTCCAACCAGGCTGCTCAAGGATATTTTACCTCTAGTTAGCCCTTCTTTATTGGATATGATTAATCTTTCTTTATTATCAGGATATGTGCCACAGTCTTAAAGTAGCTGTAATTAAACCTCTTCTTAAAAAGCCCACTCTAGATCCAGAGGTTTTAGCCAATTATAGACCAATATCAAACCTTCCCTTTCTCTCTAAATTATTTGAGAAAGCTGTAGCTAATCAGCTGTGTGACTTTCTTCATAAGAACTGTTTATTTGAGGATTTTCAGTCAGGATTTAGAGTGCATCATAGCACAGAGACCGCACTAGTTAAAAGTCACAAACGATCTCCTAATGGCATCAGACGAAGGACTCATCTCTGTACTTGTCCTGTTAGATCTTAGTGCTGCATTTGACACCATAGACCATCAAATTCTTTTACAGAGACTGGAACATCAGATTGGCATCAAAGTAACCACCCTAAGCTGGTTTAGGTCGTATTTCTTATCTCAGTTTGTTCACATAAATGATGAATCCTCCATGCATACCAAAGTCTGTCATGGAGTCCCACAAGGTTCTGTACTAGGACCACTTCTATTCAGTCTGTTGTGCTTCCTCTAGGGAACATTATTAGGAATCACTCCTCGTTATGCTGACGACACCCAATTATATTTATCGATGAAACCAATCATTTAATCAAACTCCAAGCATGCCTTAGGGATATAAAAAGTTTGATGATCTACAATTTTCTGATGTTGAACTCAGATAAAACTGAAGTTCTTGTAATTGGACCCAAACACCGCAGAAACTCTCTAGAAATTCTTCTCCTTACATACAAAGCTCTTCATGGCCAGGCACCATCATATCTAAAAGAACTCATAGTACCTTACTACCCCTCTAGACCACTGCGCTCTCAGAATGCTGGGTTCCTTGTGGTTCCTATAGTTTCCAAAAGGAGATTGGGAGCCAGAGCTTTCAGCTATTATTTCAGCTCCTCTTCTGTGGAACAAACTACCTTTCTGGGTTTGGGAGGCAGACACGATCACCACCTTCAAGAGTAGACTAAAGACTTTCCTTTTTGATAGCACTTATAGTTAGGGCTGGTTCAGGCCTTCCCTTAGTTATGCTGCCCCCAACCCCCCTTAATTTTGATTTGATACTGACCTCTAGTACCTTTCACCCAGGAGGCCACTTTTTGTGTTCCACCCCTCCATCCATGGCTCTGCTCCAAGCTCACTCACTCAGATATCTAAGCTCCTCACCCTAAGGCTAAGCCCGGCCACCCTACAATGGAAACGTCACTGTTTGCGTTCTGATCTCATTCTTTCAGTCACCGTGCAAAGCTCATGACCGAGGGTATGAGGGTTACGCAAAAACTAAATGCAACATGGATGGGTTGGAAGTCAACACTGACTTATTTCAACTTCAGCCTAACCAAACTGCAACCATTTCATGTTCACTAGTGTTTATTATTGCTGATGAAGATCCTGTGACTTGCACTGATGTCATTTCTCCAACAGACATGTCGGTTTGGCCCTCCTCAGCAAATGACTTGTGTCATTGGGTTATTTGTCATTTTCAGTCACGATTCTAACATACGCTGATCACATTTTAAACAAGAAAGGGAAGATGAGGGAAGACTTCAGGACAATTCAATTTTAATTATTAATTAGATCCATTTGTTAATTCAGTTCCTGCCTTCAGTATGAAAAAAGACAGATTTTAGTTTTTTCGTCATCAAACTGGGTTCGTGTGAGTTTTGAAATGATTCTCTGCTTGTTTTAAAAGCCTCAATGAGTCCAGAGTATATGGAAAGTGTCAGGAGATAACTCCTGTTTTATGTATTTCCACTTCATTGACAAGAAATCATGTTCTGCCATCACCATTTTGGCATGGTGGACGGGTTTACTACACTTAGTATTAATCAGTGTCTTAATGAATTTTAAACCCTTCACATTAGAACAAAACATGGCACCATAGATGCAGAATTAACACAAAATGGAATTTTTAATAATTATAATAATTTTAATAATTATATAACAAGTGTAATGTTTCTGAATAGCACCAACTGTGAGTCACACAACATTGACCATGAGGATGAATGGGACTTTTGATTCTGGAGCCAGCTACTGTAAAAAGCTCGTCCCACTTTGTTATTGGCTGACACAGCCATCAATCAATCAAAAGTTACAGAGCTCACTGCGGTGCTGCCAAACTGTCTTGCATTATATTGACAGGTGTTTCTATTATTGTGAAGATCAAGCATGGCTACCATTTGAACATGGAGAATCTGAGAAAAACAGAATTAACAGAGGATAAAAGATGAAGAAATATAGTGAGAGAGAGAGAGAGAGAGAGAGAGAGAGAGAGAGAGCTGTATCCCAAAGTGGGAAAGATGAATGATGGAGCATAAATGAAATGTCATTCCCAGTAATGGGAAAAAGTCCCTGGCAGAAAGCAGGTCACTTAAATTGCAAAAGATATAGTTAAGCAGTGTTGCCTGGAGCACAGTGCGCTTTGACAAAACTGTTAACATTAACTTTCCAAAAATCAGAATGAATGGAGGGGAGGACAGGAGGGGAGGAGAGGGAAATAAAAATGCATTGCTTTCCGTCTGCGACCTGTGCAGACAGCGGGCCACCGTCCCCCGGATGGTATCAGCACTGGCAAATAGAGTGCTTATGGGCGCGACACACACACACAATCAAAAAAACATCCATGCAAACAGACACCTTTGCAAATATGCCCTCTTTCCTGCATATCATATATCATC
Source organism: Nibea coibor (assembly GCA_023373845.1). Lineage (NCBI taxonomy): Eukaryota > Metazoa > Chordata > Actinopteri > Sciaenidae > Nibea > Nibea coibor. The sequence goes on along the minus strand of CM041722.1, from coordinate 2,670,672 downwards.
TGTTTGTACACGTGGCTCTGCAGCTAAATGCAGTCCAGCAGCTGTGCAGTGTTTGTGCTTCCTTTTAACGACCATCTCAATAGTTTCTTGGCTGCAATAGTCACATCCGCCATGAGTGAAAAAAAAAATACAGCCTCTGAACCGGTGACACAGAGCGCACTCTTTGAAATACACACTGCCCCTGGCAGAAATCAATAGGAGGAGGATAAAATGCACTTCCATTTAATTAAGATAACCAGCACATTCTCACTCATAATCTCTCTCTCCTTCCTCCAGCTCTCTCTCTCTCCGTCTTTCTTTCTGTGCTGCTACCCGTGTCACTCCCCTCTGGGGATGGTGAGAAATGTTGTCGGCTGGAATCTGGATTTAATCGTTTCCCAGATCGACGCCATGTTTTTCTTCCCCCCAAGGCGTGTTCTCACCCCCCTCACACGCACACACACAACCTCCTCTTTCAAATGTCGTCTAGGGAGTGTTCTGCAGCTGAAATGTGTTTGCTCTGGGGCAATTGGACTATTGGGGTTGACGTCTTCAGCCGAATGGGTTACAATTCATCGTACAGGGTGTGTGTGCGACAATGCAGCAGTGCTCTCTAAGACTCGTTTAGCTGCTTTTTGGAGCCGCAGACTGTGGTTTGAACATCATGCTATGGATGAGGCAGGATGTAATATCAAAAATAAAAATGATTCTTTATAGTTTGCTGTTGATGCAATTTGGAGTTTTAACCTCACGTAACAAAAAAAAAGAATTAGACTGAATGAATACAAAGCTGTCGTACAGTGTGTAATGTTCAGTGACATACAGTGTGACTGGAATCATGGAGTGTGATTAATCTGCGTTGAATGAGTGAAATGAGTTATTTCTAACTGATTCCATACATGTCTATGTTTTTGTTCTTTGATTTATTTTTTCAGTTGCATTACAAGCATCTTACTAATGCCTGCCTGTTCAGCTGAGACCTGTTCAGTGATAACATATAAAAACACATCAGACTTAAGTCATTCAGCCAGCTGAATGTTACACCAAAGTTTTTACATTTAGTTTATGAAATGCATTATAATGTGTATTTATATGCATCATGAACTGTAAAAGTAAAATATCACAATTCAAATGTTACACAACTACACATTGAACAAATAATTTTAGTTTTTCATATATATATATATATATACTGTAATATAATAAGCCACACATTTAATTGTAGATCATTATTGTAATTTTACATGAATGTGTAAGAAATACTGAATTATTATGAGAAAAATGAGCCCAGTGTACAAAGCAACCCAACAGAAGGCCTCATGTGTCACTTGAGGCGCAGAGCAGCGATATCATCCCGATGGACTTCAATATTATTCTTTTGTTCAGGTAACACCTGAGAAAAAAGAGACGACATCTCTTTAGCTGCTAAACGTCTGAATTTCTGCACATCCAGCTGAGGGCGAGATGGTTTCTGCAGATGCATCGAAATTTATATAATAATAAAACATGTATTAAGCTGTAAGCTGGCTTTGAGGTCATGTGACTACCACAAGCTTTCTCATAATGCAGCCCTCTAAAAAGAATAACAAACTAGTATTTGAACTTTTTGAGGAGGCACAAATCATTTTTCTGCAGTTGTTTTATGAGATTCAGAGTGTCTTGTTATGTTTCTGGATGTGGCTCTGTGTGGACTTCGATGTGGGTCATGTTATTTCTGGTGGCACCTTGTTGAAGAGATGGAGTACACCCTGCTAAAGAAGCACTTTAGGCCCACAGGATAACACACACACACGCGCGCACACACACACACACACACACACACACACATACACACAACAGGAGTACATTCCCAGGTAAAGTGTATACAGCAGGCTCCAAAATTAGATACTCCCAGGTAAGGACACACACACACACACACACACACACACACACACACACACACACACACACACATGCTACAGCTGATAGATGGTGTAATTCTCCAGCCTTTTGAAAGGTCATTGCTTTGCTTTGATCATGGCCTGGTTGCCACACAGATGCCGTACACACACACACACACACACACACACACACAAACACTGTACAACCACATATTCAGAGAAAATAAACGCTTTTCTTTTATGTGTGTGTGTGTGTGTGTGTGTTTAAACAACATTGTAAGTGTAGTTTCAACAGTCCTGCATGTGTCAGTGATGAATTGTAAATCAATAATGAGGCTGTTTCACTCTTTATTGCGTTCACGTCTAATTAAAGTTAAAGGAGAAAAGCCATGGTGAGTGATTTACTGGACTCTTCATTGTAAACAGGTCTGACCACGTTTAGACCAACAACTCTGTAAATAAATCATTTTCCTTGGAAAATGTCTTACAGGGAACTAAGTCTAACTGAAATATACTATCAGTTTATAACATGGGGAATCAGCAAATGTTAAAGATTCTTTCAGTGTGGTCATATTTTATGAGATGATTAGAGTTGCGTTGGGTAGATTTGAACTCATGAGGCTAATCAGACAGGATCCAGCACCCAGCTGAAAAATACATATTCTTTTGAGTTAGTGTTTTTTGGCTGCGGTGGAGAAGTTGAGCCGGATCCAATGCTTGGAAAACACGCCACAGTCAGCCATGTCTCTGAAGCTGAGACTATCCAGGTGGATTCATGGACTCTGATATTCTGATCTTGTCATTTATATTTTGAATAGAATATTAATGAAATGATCATTAGCTGAAATGATGTTGTTTTTAGTTCAAAATATTTCTGGGACAATCTGAACACCACAACATTCTTCACTTCAATATCACCCTCCAACCTTCCAGCGCTCACTGCTTCAAAACTCTCAGTACTGCATGTGTCTTCCAGTGGAAGACAGCGTTGGCAGATGAGCCTAGAGCTGTCAAACTCTAAATGGTAATGAATAACCAGGCCTGTGGAGATCGTCATACCTGGTGTTTACACAGCCAGAGTGAACTGTGGATCAATTACATTTGCATGCTGCCTCTCCATCACTGACTCTGCCAGGCTGGAATGTTAGCCAAAAGCTAAATGCAAAGTGAAGCAAATGACTCGTGATATAGAGGAGGTGGCACAGATGGACTGGAAAGACCTGAAGATCATGTATCAGATACACACACACACACACACACACACACACACAGACAATTCAAAAATCACATATACCTAAAATATTACAATAATTAGTTGTCCAATGAAAACTATGTATCTCCAACTTTGACAATTACTGTGACTTTTGTGACTTTTCTTTCTAAATATAGAATGTGCATGTTCTCTTGCATCAACAGTCAGCGTTTAGAATCTTATCGACCAATGAAAAGATAAAATTAAATTTATTTCCATCATGACGAGGCGCTGTAACCATCTATTTGTAATAATAAAATAATAAAAAAATGTACACTATGTAAATCAATATAGAAAACGGCCTGAAAATACCCTAAATGAAATGAACTTTACCACTGAGCGAGCTTCACCTGATTGGTCCATGCATCTGAGAGCAACTGGAGGAGCGACCAAGTCAATCAATCGTGAAATCTACCACAAAAAAGTTCTAAATATCCATGAACAAGAGGTTTAAATAAGAAACACACACACCTGCGTTATCAACTAACATCATCATCATCATCATCCCACTGATTTGAGTATGTGTCAGCATGTGTGTGTGTAGGTCTCTGTGTGTGAGAGAGAGAGGGAGGTTGTTGGTGGTTAGAAGCAGAGAATTCCCAGGGCTCATCATCTCCTGATTATCAATGTCTCCTCAAGGTTAGCGAGACTCCACACCTCTGCAGAGCAATGAAACCTGATTAGCTGATTAGCATACTACTTCCATAATGTCACCACAATTCATTACCCATTGAGTGAGTTCATCGTCTCTCCACAGGAAACATTGATCCTTCCCTCTACACACACACACACACACACACACACACACACACACACACACACACGCGCACACACTTGTGTGTTGGGTTTGGATGTATGCAATGTGGACACAACTGCTACTTCATATCATGGAGGGATGAGGAGAGGCGGTGGATGTGAAAACGTGATGGAGGAAGTGACGATAATCCGTCTGCTGAACTTCACCTGGCAAAGCGCCTTATTGAAAAAAACCCAGCAGAGTGGGATTACTGTTGACACCAGGCGTTACACACTTGGCCCCGTCAGGATGTTTTTGTTTTTTTTTTCTTCTGGAGTTGAGAAGCAGTGGCCTGGCTCTGCTCACACAAACTCACAAGAAAATGTACAGTCTTTTGTTAAAGTCCTCTGTGGAAGGACAATGTTAAGGTCTACAGAAGAAATCGAGGTGAGGAAACTTCGTACAACTCAGCTGCTTGTTTCGTCGCCTCTCCGGGGTGATACAAAGATAGCATAAAAGATCAGTCATTGTCAACATTAAAGGTGTTTGATCTGATCTTCATGAGACGTGGCAGTAACATGATTTGTAGCTTTACATACCGGAACAGACCTGTTCCAGATTCGTCCTCTTCAGCAGTCATCAGGACCAAATCGTACTCATTGCAAATTCTTTCTAAATGTTTTGGCAAATATCATTGACTGAATTGCTCAAGGCTGGTGAGGACATCTCACAGGTAAGCATCGTAGTCTCTAACCACCACATTTGTTCAGTCAGAGATCATGGATATGACGCCAGTGTTGCTACAATGAAGTATTAACGAGCTCTGGACCACATTACTCTGCGGCTTTTTGGATTTGGATACATGATCCAGTCCAGCTGAAAGAACGCTTTACAACAACTGTTGCCTCTCTTAGTTAACGATACCAACTGTGCATAAAAGCTCTTATACATGCAAGCATGAACAGCAATCATTCAGGTTGACACACATTGATTTCTCAGGGAAAATTGCCGTATTGCCTTCTTGACACCCCGTCAGTAGGAAAACTGGAAAAACTGTTGGAAAACATGGGGTCGCACAACACAAGATGAACTGTGGGCCCGTGTGTCTTGTTTAGTCCGCTATTAATGAATAATCAAATGTAATTCTTAACGTTTGTGTTTCATTTGACGTCACTGGAGTGAGGACAGCATGAGGGGCTGCCAGATGTGTATTCAGCACACAACAGCCGAATCAGCTGGTGGGATGACCCTCTGTTAAAAAACGTCATCTCAATCTGCGTCAGAGTGCACAACATCAGTTTAGAGGCAAACTGTGCTGGATGTGGGATGAATCATAGCAGCATTATGAAACACGCAAGCAGAGAACTCTGTCCAGTCCATCTGCGGGGCTGTGTTTGCAAAATGCAAAGTAAAGCAACGTAAAAATAACACATTGTACCTTTGTCACTGTTATGTCATTTATTTGTTTCATAAAAAATATAAATTAAACAATGAAATCAGCCCAAGATATGTATTAATATCAACATTCCTCTGCTTTGAGAGGCACTGTTAGTGAAGTTCTATTGGCAAACCTTAAAATTCTGAAGCAAAGACAAAATAAATGAAGGAGGAAGAAGAAGCGGCCGTCCCGGGAGGACGTGGAAACAAATGAGTGTGATTTGTCAGTGCTCCGCTCTCTCTGTTTTGTCTGGGTATGTTGTTTTTGTTGCCACTGCTGTTTTTTGGCATATGATGTCTGCCAGCACGGGGCATAGCATAGTATGGGACTGCATGAACGGCGCCGCTTGCCAAGAGTGGTTTGGTCTGAATCACATGACGAGGTGTTAGTCTGTTGTATTTTTTGCATCCCTCCTGTTATATTTAGATTGTATATTCATGCTTTCTGCCGCTCACAGCGTATCGCATGTTGTCTATGTCAACATGTCCATGCAAACATCCACTGATGAAAATAAACGTTATATCTATCATCATCATTTTTCACACCCATCGGTTACTGGGACAGAGAGTGCTAAGCTTGGACTGAGCATGGTGATCTGTTTCTGTGACCAGATGGTAGTCAAGTGTAGAGACTGGGTCGAGGGCTGGATGACATCATATGTTACAGTACACACTGCATGGAAAAATCTAATGTTAAACTCAGAGCTGTTGTATTGCAACCTGAGCTGCCACTGGCTGGATTACTGCACCTGCCTCAGGAAGGCGTCTCTGGACCGTCTACAATACACTGGTAGATTTATGTTCCATGGAAAACTCTGTAAAATTACAGATATTGTCTGTAAATTAACAACATTTTTAGTACAATTAAGCCACTGATAACAACAGTTATTTACAGTTACAGTTATTTCTCCTTTATGCACAGAAAGATTACAATATTTTCAGATGGCATTTTCGGCTTTTCTGCATACAAACATATGTAAAATGATGATGTCATCTGTAATTTAATACATGGGTTTTTATAGAAATGTTCATGTTGTATGGTCACTTTATTTTTTGATCATAATAATAAAACAGTTTCTCCAGTTTTTGAATCACGGTATTTTCCTTTCATTTTGCCATTCTTTTGTGGGTTGTCTGGGTGGTTGGTTTGATTCCCAGTCACGTCAAAGTGTTACTTAGGCAAGATACTGAATAAAGCCCAAATTGCTCCTGATGGCTGTGACGTAAATGTGCGATCTTCAGTGTGAGCACTTTGGACAGGAAGCAATGTATCCTGATGAGCGTTTGGCACCTTGCACGTCAGCCTCTGCCATCAGTGTGTGTGAATGAGTGTGTGAATGAGTGAGTGGATCAAGAAGGCACTATATAAATACGAGTCCATTTAGCATCTAGCACTAACCCTTTCAATTTCCTGTTCACAAACCGCTTTTATTTGGACATCAGACCTATTTTTTTTTCTTTGGGTCCAAACACAAATCATGTTCCAGTTCTTTGGTGAATGCAGGCACATACTCACAATACTGTTACTTTGTAGTGGGCAAAACTGAAATGATTCTATGAAGAGCATGGATATCAGAAAAAAAGTAAATAAAGTAAATAAAAAGACTTGTGGGTTTAGATGAGTCTATTGCAATAAACTGATTAAAATCCAGAGGTTGATGGGTTTTTTTACAACATAATCCAAAGACAGACACACTTTGATTTCTTTGGCAAAGGTGAAATAATGTGATATTTTGCTCATCAGCTTAACTCCTAAAACCTTTTCATGCAGCAACAGAACTAGACTAAAATACCTCAGGGTTACTAACACAATCATAGAGGAAATAAAATATCAGTAAATAACCAGCTATCAAATGCATGAAAGAAATCTAACTTCTGTTTCTTTCCCTACTAAAATGCTATATGTGATAACCCTTCCTCTTCCTAATATGCTACATTCTATTCCTTCAAAGCAAACAACCATCTTCCAACAAAAATCCAAACAGTCATTGGTAGCAGCCTTGCTTTGTTCTCAGGCACTTGATCAAACCAATGAGGGCAAAGCCTCTCCAGGGTTCACGAGAACTGCATTTCACCTTGATTCGACATGCCTCCGAGGCACACCCATCCACCCACCACCCCCCTCTGTCACTGATGCTGGGCTATCCCCGCCCCTCCATGTCTGGCTCACTTACCAGCACTCAGTCAAGCGGAGAAAACACAACTGTCCAAGCAACCTGACCACCAACCCCCAACATGTCTGTTTACTCCTCCACCCTAAAACCATCATGACATGACTGATCCAGTCATGAGAAGGTTCACTGGATTTTCTGCTTTGCTTTACGGGCCAATTTCTGTTACTATCGGATGGACCTCTAGCTGTAGGGATTGAAGAATAGAATGAAATAAAATACATAGTTTGTGAAAAATAAGGTTACATATTTCATCATTCCTATAAGTTTTGATCATTTCTCCTACCTAAAGAAAGAAGAGCCTTTCTCTAACTAAAGCCATTGTTGGCAGCTGTAAGGATTCATCACACACATTCATTTATCTCCATTCAAACAAATACATTTATATTTGTTCAAAAAAGCCACTGCATATGCAGTACACAGTTTGAAATTCAATACATTTAGATCTGCAATGCCATGACAAATGCAAATCATAGGTGTATTTAAAGTAAAAGGGAGGTGGACAAGATCACATTAAGACAGCAAGTATGAACTGAGTGAAGGTAATGAAAAATGGACAAGATGATTTTGGAAAGGGGAGAGAGGTCAGGTAAAGGCAGAAAATGAGTAATTAGAGAGTGAATGAGGAGTGGAAAATGAAGAAGACAACAGAGAAGTCAGAGCGCTGACAGAGATAACAGAAGCAGAGCGGCAGGTGGAGCAGGGAAATATTAAGAGAAGGAAATAAAAAAAATGGAAATGGGGAGAGAAGCTTTCTGTTTGAGCCCATGACAGTGAAAAGCAACTCCTCGACGACACAGACACAGTTTCCTATTATCCACTTCTCCCCCTATCTGCCGCCCCGCCACCAGTGAGTCGCCATGCAAATAGAGCCAGAATGGAGCTTCTTGTCTGCCTAACCGGAGACGACAGGGAGTCTGATGCCTAATAATGTCCATCTCGCTCAGGGATTAGACACAGCAACAAGGAAGAGAGACAGGTGGTGAGGGGAGAGGAATCTCCAGGAGCTTTTAAGAGCTTTGTTCTCTGAATGGGGGAAGCCATTACAGGTGTACACAGCAGGCTGCAGCTTCTTAAGGCAAACACCCAAAGACATAATTCTACTAGCACCCGCAGAGGACCTTTAAATTCCACACTGTCATACTGATTCACGTTTGTGTTCATTACCACAATGTGGAAATCTTCCAATGCAATGCCAACAGTTATATTTCTCTTTATATGAGTCTACACTTGATCAGGTAGATCACAAATATAGTTTCAATTGTTAATCAAAGAGATGAGAGAGCTGTGAAATAAAGGCAACATAGAAATGTGAAAAACTGCAGTTCCTCAAACGTCCACTTGAGGCTGGCTACAGACCATAAGTCTCCATGTTGAAATGTCCAACTTCACAGCAGAAATAAACATGTTTACAGCCTGGTACAAAAAACTTTTTTGTACCAGGCTGGTACTGCCACTTACCTCTTCAGCAAAACCCAGGACTCCAGACCACACATTACAGTAACGTTGGGTCTAGTGACTCTACCTGATTTTCATCTACCTTCAAGTCTGTTTCATCAGTTTCTCAGGGTAGTAATTTTGTTTGATTAACTAACTTTCAATGATTGGCTAAATGCCCTGACTTTTTCATCACACAAAACATGACACTCTCATGGATCACAGGTACGTCTAGATCGGGGATTGTAGTTCCACCCGCTGTTGTGGTCCTGCTTGACATCCATTACAAATCTGTAGATAATACTGTGAAGAGTAGAGTCTAGACCTGCTCTGTATGGAAAGTGTCACGAGATAACTTCTCTCTTGATTTGTTGGTATATAAATGAACTTTGAGCTGTACTGAGAACAAACAGGCTTTAGTTCATTATTATAGAGTTTAAAACAATTCTTGTCAGTTCTTTTGCCAAAAGAGACCCCATCCTGTCACGGCTTCCATCAGCCTGTAGCAGGAATGAATTAAATGCTGTCATAATAAGTGAGTTTATGTAAACATCAGCCACGAGTGGAAACCCTGCTTTACTGTGAAACACGTGGAGAGGCCTCTTCTTCTGAAAACTGATCCACAGTGACTGCTGTTTACTTTGCATTACAAGACTGTCTCACAGCGTCGCTGTATACACTGTACAACAAATGACAGCACACACACGCACGCACACAGTAAGAAAACACAAAGCAACACTCTCTTTTTTTCTTTCTCCTTCAATTAAGGTTGGCTTAATTACTCGCTTAATCCAGCACCCTTGGTGAGAAACCATTACAGAAGAGACACTGAACACAGACAAGAAAACACATTAGAGCTCTCAAACACTCACAGAGCGAGCGTCGCTTTTCATAGAGGCGGAAAAGGAAAGATTTCGAAAAAGCTGTACCTTTGCTTTTAGCTAGAGGAGCAGGAGGAGGCGCACACAGAACAGAGGACCCACAGCCGAGAGAGCCGGACAGGGAGGAGGAGGAAGAAGAAGAGGAGACGTAAGTTCAGCAAACAAATCAATGTATACTTTAAATATGAATACATGTCATGAGGATAAATCAATGTACAGCAGGAAACTATAATCTAACTGTACATCACAAAACATTTAAAACATGCAACCTCTGAATGCACACAGCAACACACACAAAGAACTACACACAAAGCCAGAGAGCACCAACTACAGGCATGGATCTGCTGTTAGTTCTCTTAGTTTAAAAGGACCAGTGTGTAGGATTTAGTGGCGACCCCCTCACCTCACCCTCTCCTTCCTAGCATGAAGGGAGGATGAGGGTGGCTGCAAAATTCACAAAAAAACAGTAAAGGTCCTATCTGGAGCCAGTGTTTGTCTCTTCTGGGCTACTGTAGCATGGTCTCCACCCTGCAGCAGCACCAGATACAAAAGGCTCATTGTGAAGCAATCCTTGTTTTCACAAGGTTGTACACTAATGAAAGCATACTTATGGATATTATTTCATATTCTGCCTTTTTGCTGCACACTGGACTTTAAATATTTCATTTAAAGGAATCTCATGCTGCATTCATGCATCATCGATATAATGGGAGAACAGCATTGGTCATATTGATCTTTAGTTACTTAGTTAGTTACTTTAGTTATCTTTAGAACTTGTGTAATACAAAATTACTACTTACTCATTACATATAAATGCCTGCATTTAAATATCCAGAGTCGGATTTAGGAGGCTCTATTTACAGACTATACTATACTATACTATATGAGGTAAATATACTAAGTATATTTTCATTAGTGTATAACCACCTGGAAATAAGAAGAATTATGTTTTTGTTATCTTCAACATCTGCACAGGGACGTTTTTATTACCACCATTGTTTCTCCTTCTAGAAGGACTGGGTGAGTTGAGGGTGTTGGAATGCACAGATCCACCTTAATCTACACACACACCGCTCCTTATTGGTTATTTTTTTCATCTAACAAAATGTATTGAAACAAATATATAATATATAAGATATATATATATCTTATAAGATAAAATATATTATATATATATATATATATATATATATAAATATATAATAATGGTGAACTACACTGACTTTAAATATTTTGTATCAAATCATACATTTTGCTGAAATGACAGAAGATAAAGGATTTTTTTGTTTGTTTGTTTGTGTACAATTTTAGTTTGACATGAGACCAAACAGTAGTGAAGTACAAACTGAAAACTAATGATTACCATAATTACATAACTTACACATTGTCTTTTTTTATGAGGTGCTGCAACTCTGTACTATGTAAGGTTAAGCTAGTTTCCTGTTAACAATATTGTAAGCAGACGGCACTTATTCTCTGTGACTGCATGTGACCTACCTGTTTTGTTCTTGTTTATTTTTTGAATAAATTAACATGTTGCTTTATCAAATGTATATTTTGAATTTATAAATGAGAATGAGATAAATGAAGCTTTAGTGCAGTGAACTGTTGTTATCTCACTGGCTAGCTTTAATTCAAAACAGCTGTCTTGCTTCATCAGGTCAACACTTCAGATCATCTTCACACTGTTCTGAACAAATGTGAAGTTACAGCAATTTGGCTTTGTGGTGAAATCAGGCTAATGAGATCACAATGTATATAAAACCATGCACTTTCATATATATTCCACAGCAACAGCACACTATAATGACAAACCAAACAAAGATGTGATGAGGAAGAGGAAAACAGAAGCATACCTTGTTCTGCCATCATATGTGCAAGGCCTTGAGAAGAAGAGAGATAAAGGAAAGGGAAGGGACAGAGGGAAAAAGAACACTTGTTTCAATACTCTTTGGTATTGTGATGATACATGTTTTTTCCGAGGAGGGAAAGCATGACATCAGAACACACTCACAGGTCACACAAAGCTTCCTGTGTCTGAGCAGGAGGCTTCTTTAGAAGATAGCAGAAGTGATAGAACACATGTAAGTTTTGATCTCTACCAACTCTGTCGGTTACACACTCCGCTATGTTCACTGTCTGTCTGAAACCAGAACATTAAGTTAAAGGCTGGAGAGCTAAACAAACTCATAAAACTGCAGGTTTGATTAGTCATTTGACACATGTTAATCTCTCTTAACAGATATCTGCACAGTCAAGCCATGTTGTTCTGGTTACAGAAGCCATGGTTGCATAAAGAGAACTAGTTACAGTGTTGTGATTCTTATGAAAGCCTCAGTGACGCGTGAAGCCAAAAAAGTTGAATTTTCTGGCATAAAATGAGCTGAGTCATCAGAATTCTACCACACTGTGGGGCCCATAGGCCATGCTCGTTAGAGATTTTTACTGGCCAAGCAGCAAACTTTTTGGATTTCAAGCTCGTCTACACTTTCTGAATGTTATCAGAACAAATGGATCAAATTGTGATGTTTTGCAGCAGCTTCTTTCATAATGTAAGCTTGTGCATCACGTTATGGATGCCATTATCCATCCCAATATCTGCTGGCAGCACCAGAAGCCTTAAACATGGGCTGTCACCCCCAGAGGCTGAACTGTTGATGATAGCTGCTGTGTTTCGACATGCTACATTAGAGCAACAGTATCAATTGTGAATTTTATTTACTGACTCAAATGTTTAATTTATAATACATTTCAATCAGTTGTTCAGCTGTTGAAGATGGCTTCAGCAGATCATTTATATGATCTGTTGAATTCAATCTATTTATTTATATAATAGACACAGTGGGTTTAATAGCTGCTCACCAGCTGTCAGATTTTAAGTAAATATTTCTCTGAAAATCAGACTTTCTTAGAAATCTATTCTTTTGTCACGTCATGGTAATGTGTTTTAGATAAGCTTAATTATAGTTTTTTTAATTAAAGTGTGAACCTCATGTTCTGCACATATATACTGTCTAGTCTATATCTATACTGTAGCTACAACCTGTTTCTTGTTACATCTACAGTATATTTGCTTCAGCACATGACTTTACCGTTCTTTATTTATTACCAGTTTTTTAAATAATATTATCAGTATTAATAAAGTATAATATTACCAATATAGTCATTCCGTAAGCTACGTTGAAGCTGGAACAGTTCACCAGCAGCTTTGCCTTGCAGAATCTTCTCTTCAGAATATTTGTGTTGCCCTAGCCTGTCTGTAAAATCTGCAGCTATACAAATAACTGTTGTCATATTTAACATCATTTTCTGTTTCATTCAGACTCACCTGGCATATTGTTGATGACCTCTGGAACAGAAGGAAACAAAGAAGACAAGCAAACAAAGGCAGCATTAGAAACACTCTTACTTCTTGCATGTTGACTGTCATGCAAATGATAATACACTTCATGGTCCATACAGAGGGCCGGCAGTGGGCACGGCCATATGTATGTCCTTTCCAACACAGAAGAGTTAATCCATCAGTCAGACCTTTGAGACGACATTCAGAGAGAACTGTCCAGTGTGACAGCTGTATCCTCCATGTGTGACACAAAAACTTTTCTTTTTATCACATTGGGAGGTGATGTTGTGAAATCATAAAGACACATACAAATACAACCGAAAAATAAAATAAGATGAAGTTTATCCTTTAAGTGACTTGTGACCTTTGCTGAAGTCCAGAGGGAGGACAGAAAGGAGCAGACAGGTTCAAAACTCAGCCTTCCACTCCCTAGAGGCTGAAATGTTGTTACCATACTGATGGTTTTGCTTTTCTTAGACCCACTGTGTAATGGAGCAAACTAACCCTGGGAACAATGAACATCCACAGCAAAACTCTTGGAACACCTTTTTAGTGGTAGTCAAGTGGAAATTGTGACCTGAGGGAGGCACAAGATAAAAGGTCTGGTGTCAAAGAAATGCTCCACAAAGATAGGTATTAGACTACAAATTTCACCCTCCACTTTCAACCAAAGCAAAAACACATTTGTCCTGTGGTGGTGGCAAGGGACTAAAACACAGTCAGGACTCATCTTCTGGGAACCATGAATAATGATCTTCAATTATGGCTATTACGTGTCTTATTTATGAGGGAATTTACTATTCCAGCATATCTCAGGATACACAGGGTCAAGCAAATGACAGTGACATTGTTAAACCTTAGATTGTTTTGGAGACACTGCAGCTGTATGTATGTGTTTAGGAAAGTTGTGTTTCTGGTCATTACTATGGTAACTGAGGTCAGAGAATAAGACTGACTCCATAGACACAATTGACAGGTACATGATGTCAGAAGCCTGTACAGAGTCAGGTGTTGGACCACTAATGGGAAACAGATTTCCTTGTTTGTAGACTAATGAACATTAATGGACAGAGTAGTTGTGTCACTGTCCTGAGGGCATGTAGACGAGCCACAGAGCTTCTTCACAACTGAGGTGGCATCATGTCATGAAAGTGTACTGAGAAATCCTCCATTCTCCATAGCCGACCTCAAGTAACCTTTCAGAATAAGACATCTTAGACTCCTGTGCACTTTTACTGAGCTGACTGGACTGACCATTGATGAATAGAATTCTCCATAACATCATGGAGGTTGAGAACATATCTTGCCCAGCCGTGTCACTTCAACAGTGACAACATAAAAATCAGACCTTAGCTTAGTCAACATGCTACCCAAATCCTGATACAGCCTGTGGTCATCTCCAACAAGATTACTGTAACACCCTCCTAGCGGGTCTATGGTTCTGCACCCACCTAATTGAATGCCCTTATACACACTTATGTTTTTCTTTTTTTCTTTTCTCATCTGTTGTTCCCTGTTGGTGGAACACACTACCAGTTTTTTGTATGTCCATTTAGTGTGTCCCTCTCTACCTAAAAAGCTCCTGAAGACCTCCAGCTCTTCACAGAGGACCTCCTCTCCAACACTACCAACAACTGGACATGATACATCTACCCCCGTCTACAACTGTCACTTGATTCTCTGTGAGTAGTACTTATTGCTGCACTAACATGTCGTTGTCACACTGTACACTGATCGTTTCCCTTTTTCAAAGTGTCAGCTGAATGACTAAAATCTGCAAATCTTTCCAAATCCTGGAACGCTGTCTTTTCAAAGTCGCTAACACTCAGTCAACGTCACATTCATCATTGGCCTCCTTTGATTATTGGAACATATTATTTTGGTCAGGCTGCTCACAGAGGTGACGTGGCTGCAAAATGAAGTAAAAGGTAATTGACTTGAGATGCATTAAATGTTCTTAGCGGAGACTAATTGGGCATGTTAGCAGTTAATGTGAACACAAGCAGATGGAAGCCAATCAGATATGCATTAGATATTAATTCAGTTTAAACTAAGGACTTGTGTCAGCTGTGCTGGAATGAGTTGGTCAAATGGTCATCTGGGAGAGGAAGCCTGCTATGTGTGTGTAGGTGTGTGTGTGCTTGTTAGGATAATCCTGCTAAAGCCTCAATTCCTCTGTGTCCTTTCTGAAGCTGTTGATTCACTGAGATTGCCATAGTGTTGAACTCGACACTCAAATGCCAACGGAAAAGAAACACTATTGATGGAAGAAGATTAGGGCAGATTAATTCTGTACACACACACACACACACACACACACACACAGGCTTGCATTGCCATCTTTCAGTTTTAAACTTTCATTCACAACATTTCTGCATTGAAAGGACTATTTACAGATTGAGACTGGGATTTGAGTTCAGGTTTAGGTTTAGTTGTGATGGTTAGGGCTAAAGCTATGCATTATGTCAGTCAGTCTATGCACAAGATTAGAGACAAATGTGTGTTTTTCTTGGGGGAGTCATGACATGGCTGGTCTAGTTTATCATAAAGACTGGAGCCTAGCTCTCAGACCTTCTGAGGTTGTAATCAGACCAAATCAGTCGTCATGGTGATTAGTTCAGGGCTGTGCAGCAACGTGTGAAGAAAATAACATTTAATTTCTCTGATTCACTTCTTTCTTTCCACCAGCGTTTCCTCTACTGTCTTTCTTTCTCCTGAATATAAAATGTTTTTTAGAGTTATGTTCTGCAAATATTGGATGACTGGAAGATTCCACAGAACCCAGGATTAACAGGATTAATGGTCAATGCAAACATTTTTCACTGTCAAGACAATCAAAGAATGCTCAAGTTCAGGGACTATATACTGGGTTTTTAAAACGAGTTTAAAAAATAAAATGACTTGTTTGAAGTTGTGGGACGATTGTGTCCATGGTTGAAATAAAGAACGTTGTCTGTTGCAGTCAACGCTTCTCACTTCCATCAGTCCACCTCTGCCTTTTCCCCAAGAGATGTGTGGTACTATGACAAAGGTGGTCTTGTGAAGATGCTCAGTCGTCCTGGTAATCTTTCTTTAGAAGGGTTAAATCTGGGGCAACTGGACGTGGTTATTGATCCATGAAGGCATTTCACCTCTCATCCAAGAGTTCTGAGCCTCAATTTTCCTTCCTAACACTGTAATCATCTATGCAACCACATATTTCTTTCTGTACTAGGCTATATCAGGCTCTGTATCGAACATGTTTCAAAAGTTATTTTTTAGTAAGAGCATTCTCCTCTATATATTTCTATCTCAACATAGTGTCTTCATCCTTGAGCATGAATTCATGGACTCTTTCAGATCATTTCTGATTGGTTCTTCACAGCAGCAACCCACATGTGAGGATCATGCTGTCCAGAGTGGGATTAAATCAATGTAATTTAGGTATTACATTGAATACAAATGTTTGAAGAACTGAAAGTGCCTCTTGCACGAGAAGAGAAACAATCTCACAGATCTACAACCAAGTCCACTTACCCCAGATTTACGTCTTCTTTGTCACACCGTACACTGATTGTTTCCCTTTTTTGATACAAGTGTCAGCTGAATGACTAAATGTAAATGTCATTTCAGATCATTTTTCTGCTGAGGTCAAGTTGCCGTGTTCAGACTAAATGTCCTTTATGGTGGAGCGACAGTAGAGATACGTACTTCCAATAACTTGAGAGAGCGTGGATGAAAAGAAGAGGGAGAGAACAGATTAACAGATTCATCTTTCCGTTCTCTCTCCTGATCCAGTTTGACTTTCTCACTAATCTATCATTCAAAGCTCAATCTCTCTCTGCTGATGATCAGCTGTATTCAGTTGCCTCCCTCCTGCTCTATCATTATTTTGTTCTCTATCTTGACCTACTTCCTTTGACAATTGACTTCCCTCGTGTTGTGCCATGGGGCTTTTGTGTGTGTGTGTGTGTGAGAGAGAGAGAGAGAGAGAGAGAAAGAGAGAGAGAGAGAGAGAGAGAGAGAGAGAGAGAGAGAGAGAGGCAAGCAAACACATACATATTTAATAAGGTACCAGTCAACAAACCAATCAAACACTCACAGGTACAATTCCCAGTGGCAGGCTTGCAAGCATTTAACTCAATCCAATTACTGTATCAGGGGGCTCGAAACATTTTTTGTCTGTGTCATGAGTGAAACAATCTATGTCCTCCAGCTCTCCTCACACTGAAAATACAATCCAAACACATCGCCATTCTTTTGAGGTGACTCACCGGCGCTTTGACAAAACTTATTCATTTAGCAGTGGACACATAATGTAGGATATGAGTAGTAGGGTATGAGAGTATGACTCTTTTTTAATTCAATACCCCAAAGGTGAGGTGAGGATAGCAGGGGGGATTAGAGCTCAAAGTGGATTACTTAAAGGGATGATTCATGATGTGTTGGATAAAGTGGGAGAGCGCAGCGATTAATGAGGAATTTCAAATACTGCCTTCTTTCATCACTGCTGGCTTAAAACTGATTGTTTTCTGCATGTTATTAACATGGAAGGTAAACCAGTACATGGAAAGTACACACACACACACACACATAATTCCCACAGGATAAAGGATTGAGTCATTACAGTGCTGACTGCTTGATTATTACTGTTTTCATCATCATCACTGTAACAGCCTCGCTGACCGGTTTCCCCAGCAGCCATGTTTCATGTTGATATGAACATACGGGCGGCTGGAGAAACAAGCAGGGAGGGCTGCTGAGGCCATCTGCTCATGTTGGGGTGTCACCAGCATACAGCTGGTAGACTGACTGACAGCAGCACGCTGCTGGGACTTGTTAGAGTGGGAAGCACAGATTGAAGGAGGTTGTGTTGTTGGGTAGTTTCTGCATGACAGACAGAGGTGCTGTGAAAAAGAAAGGAGGTAAAGAATTTGGATTTAAGGAAGTGGGGTCAGGTGCCGGTTAGTCACTTTGTATTGTGTGTTGTGTTGTGTGTGACTTTGGTGTCACTTGCTGCAGATCAAGGCAGTGATAGAGCAGCAACTGCCACTGTTTTTCCTCACCATGCCACAGCCATGATGCCATGATGCTGTTTTGGTCCGCTCTCCACGCCTGCCACACATTTATGTGCTTTTAAGCATGCTTCTAAATATGTCAATATGCTAAGCAGTCAACACTGTCTTCACCATCAGAAGCTTGCACAGGGTGTTTTATTTTGAAAATCTCTGTCATTTGTGTGTCTGCCAGCTCGAGCTGCTCTGTGCAGATTGACACAAGCTGCTCGTGGCGTGCATCAAAAATAGAACAGTTGTGTATTCTCCACGGAGCTAAGTGGGGAGGCGCCTCTGGGACACTTCTCAGCTGGACTGGTGGGGTTTGAAACATTGACTAGAACATGGAATGTGTTGCATCCATGCCCGGAGGAATTTGGCCGTTAGGCTTCAGTTCAGGGCCGCTTGACAGCTATCTCCTGTCAGCAACCTTTCAGCAGTAGTCCAATAGCAGTCCATATATATATATATATATATATATATATATATATATATATATATATATATATATATATATATATATATATATATATATATATATATATATTTTTTTTTTTTTCATTCAACAATGTTCGTGACTAGCGATACAACAATACTTTACCTGAGGCACATGCATTGATCATAGGATCAAATTATTTCTCAACATAACAGAAAATAGTCTTATTATTATATTTCTGTACATAACATCATCAGAGAAAGACAAAAGCTACCATTCAGTTCTGGCTGTGCCAGTCTGGATTGAAATGTTCATTAAATTGCTTTGAGGTAAACAGCCTTATCTAGAGTTTTGTCACTGGCTTTTTCTCACATCATCAATTCTATTTACTGAACCCTGCGATTCTGCTGCTTTCTCACTCCTTCCGATCTCACCAATTAATCATTGATTAAAGAAAGCAGGAGTTCACCATCTCGTTTGCAGCGGGGTTATTGAGACATTTACAGCAGTGTACCCAACAAAGAGCACTCTAATCTACAGGGACAAGAAGACAAAGACTAAAATGATGTTTCCTCTTCTGTCTGAAGAAAAATGACAGCTGACTTTTATTACGCACTACAAATTCATTCGTCCTGTGCTCTCACATCGAGACATCATAGCTCCACCTATAAATCTTGTGGACATCCATTAGCATTGATTTATCCACCTCCATTAAACCAGTTAGGGTTCCCTGGAAGCTAATGCTATTTATTAGCGGTCAACATTTTGGAGAAATTGCGCCAAAATGGTTCTTTCTTTGTACAATCACTTCAAACTGCACACAGTCACTCACAAATGAAACTAAATGTACATCATTAGTAGTGTCAGTGTGAGCTGTCTGTCATGGCCGCCATTAAATTGTGTCTGATTTTCTAACCTCTGCCCAAGGTCCCGCCCCCAAGCTGTGATTGGATAGTTGTGCATATTATTGTCAGGTTGAAGCTGCTCTCTGCAGGACAACACTGAAACATAAATCTACATTTTCAGAAAAATAATTAACAGCACGTTATTAATATGAACTCCAGAGAGAACCAGGATTTATTCATACAGATCTGATCATACTTTATTAAGCTGTCTCTTTGTTTGATCTGATTTATGTTAATACAAACTCAACAATTCACCTCTAATTAAAAACAATGAATAAAATCACGTGAATCTGCACAGCAGTCATTCCGCTGCTGAGAACACTTCTCTAAGAACTAACTTTTATGTGTTTAAAGGCTGAACATACACCAGAACTGTGCACAATGCTTTGTTATACAGGATTTAACAACTCTGCAAAGTCACCATGGTGGCGACCATTTTATCTTCAACAGTAGCACACCACTCATATTATTCACATTACCATCAGGAATATGCACAAGCATGCATGTGACTGGTTTTACCGGATGATGTTCCATTGTCATCAGAGTCATTTGCCTCGACACTCCCGCTGTGTTTATGTCTTTTAATTTGAAATATCTGTAGAAAGTGCTGAGTTTAATTGAAGGTTACTAAAAATGGCAAAGTAGAAGTGATTGGAGTTAATTAATGGATGAAAACAGTAGTACAAGTGTTAACAGGAGAGTGGTAGTATTAGTAGCAGAAGTGTGTAGATAAATAAAATTTATATGCTAAATATAGTGCCAGATAAAGACAGACTGAGAGCTATTTTAAAACTTTGTGCTTGATATAAATCTGTTGATATAAATCAGAATGTGTCAGATATTTCATACACAGCCTGTCAGTCTGACCATACGTACCCTGAAAAATACACAAGCTGTAGGTTCATGTCATATTCTCTCCTTAATGTATTCAGCCAATCTGCCTCTGCCAGCCTCATTAAGTGTTATTTATCCCTTAACAATCAACAATCCAAATTCTCTCAGTGCTGCTCGACTTCCCCGCTTCCGCTCACCTATCTCTGCCTCGCAGGAGGCAGCCCGGGCAGACAGGCGAGATAGGGAGAGCCAGACATAAATCAACACTGGGAACTGGTCCCAACATGGAGGCTGTAAATCAAGGTTGGGAAAAAGGCGGCCTATCAACCTACAAGGGTCGCCGGTGCCTCACTGAGTCACGCATCACAGCGCCGGGGATGCTGGAGGATGGTGAGACTGTGTGTGTGTATGTGTATTGGGGAGAGAATGAGAGAGGATGCAAAGAGTGGGAAGATATTGTATGTAGAGATGCCTATATATGTGTACAATTAAAGGCCTGTGTAAAAAATATATGAAATGAATGGCTACGTGCAATATTTACAAACTTTATTTTTGGTGTTTTATTCATTTTTCCCCATTATTTCCTGTGGATGTTCATGGTCCCCAGAGGATGATGCCTAATTATTCAGTGGCCCTGAGGTCAGAAATCCTTCTGCTCTATGATATATTTGACTTGATAAGTGTCAGGGGAAAGAAGCAGCGGCCCCACATGACACAACAAAGGCTACAAATGTCTTTGCAGCAAACTGTACAGCCCCGACATAGCTTGAACATAGATGATTCACGCCCCACATGGGATGAATTTTATGTTTTTAGTAAGAGTGTGTGGTCTGACAGTAACGTTCCTGGACATATTCATGCTTCTCGGAGTACAAAACATTTGAGATTCACATTTAATGTCTGCAGAGGGTGAGCTTTATTGAATTGCAGTGTCTCTTGTTGTGTTTTCATTCACAACACCTTCAGGATAGATTTGACATTTTTAGCCCCAGTAATGGTGAGACCGGGCAAAGCAAACCATCAGTATGACTCTGTCGAACACGTTTGTAACAGTTTCAGACTTTTAGGCCTTCACAGTGGCACGTGTCATGTGTGGGCAGGAAGAGCAGGAGGAATGACGCTGAGAAGAGCTGATTATATCCAAGCAGCAACCTCTGCAGCTGAGAAGTAAAGCCAATGTGGAAGTGCCCAAAAAAAACTGTAATTCCTCCAGTGGCCACATGTCAAAAAATGAGAAATGAGTTGCAGCCTTGTTCCTGACACACCCATTTCAGGATCGCCATGCCCTGTCTGCCTGCCCACACACGCTACTGTGAAAGTACAAGCCTCAGCCTTGTTCTGCTTCTCTGATGTCGGACCTACAAAACGTTATGAAGCTAAACCTGTGATGTTGTTCGTAAAGAGTAAAAAAAATAAAGAGAAAGAATGAGACCATCAGAGACATCATGCAGGTTATCAAAGTAAAATAAATCTGCAGATGGGAAGCAGAGGACGATGAGAGAGATGAACTGACGGACAGGCGATTAGTAACCAGACCTCAGACTATGTGATGCTTCAAACAACTCTGTATGACTAATACTCAGAGGTCAGTATAGAGGAAGTGTGGTTCCTCCTCTCAGCTGCAGCCAGTCCTCCACCCACCTGATGTCGTGACAAAACACCAGCCGTGCTTGCGTGCTTTCTTTCATACTTTACACAACGGCAAGTCTTCACTGTTCTGTGCTGGAAAAACAACTAAAAAACAGAGGAACTGAAACCCAAACCCTCTGAGCGGTCTGCGTCAGGTAAAATGCCACCCGGTCAATCAGCTGAGCAGCAACACCAACCCCCCCAGTCCCACTCCACCCACCCCGCCCAACCCCATCAACTCCTTTATTTCAAACGCCAGCAGAGATAGATGAAAAAGCTAATCTTTGAATTCCAGATTCCCCGGCCTTTTGTCTGCGTACAGAGGGGGTTTGGAGTCGGGCCAAATGGGATGTAAATTCTATATTTGCAGGGCGGTAAAGACGAGTCAAAGTAAGAGCAGAGAAAAAAACAGCAGAGCAAATATATTAAAACAAGCTACCTGCTCTGAATGAATTAAATGGGGAAAAAGTTCAGCGACTTTCTTATCTAAGTGTTATTGATTACCTCATGAGCAGTCACATTACTGTGTACTCCTCAGCTGGGGCTGCTGCTTTGGAAAGCCTAAAGAATGTGCATTGATTGTGAATAATTACATGCATGACAAGAGGTTTTCTCTCTCTCAGAGCACAGAGAAAAAATCAAGGTGCCTGAATCCATTTCCTGTGCTGACTGCATGTTCACCAATTACCAGAAGAAAAACAGACATTACTGCAGAATGTTCCGCACTCGCAGGAAATCCAAGTGTCTACATATAGCAAGCAAGAGTGGCTTTTATTTTGGCGGGGGGAAATGAGTAAAGGGCTTTCTTTTAATAGGAATCAATTTTGGTGCAGGGACAGCCAGCTGTAGAGCGACTGAAACACAGCTCTGGCAAAACTGCCAGTACAAAAGGACGTGATATAAACACCTGCCATCTTGTGTTTGGGTAAAGGAAAAGGGGGCTCAGGAGGCCCTACTCTCTCTATAGGCGCCCTTATCACTGCCTGCAGGACTGATGCCATTAACCTGCGCCTCACTGGATAACCATGCTTAGATTAGCTTTTTGATTTTAACCTCTCTCTCTCTTCCTCTCTCTCACACACACACACACACGTGTAAGGATAATAGCAATCACTCGGAAAGCCAAGCAAGCCCACAAAGTCAAACAGCCTCAGAGCCCATGATCCTGACGGAATAACTGAAACAATCCTGAGAGAGGAGAGTTAAAAAGGTTGTGAAGAACACTGAAACCCTCAAGGCCATGATAACATTTCTGTAAGGTCACATGACACACCGGTGCAGCTCATTGTGGAACACCACCTATTGAAGCCATCTTGATTGATTGCTTTAGCTGGCGCTGGTCCCAGACCTTTGAATTACTGACCACATCTAGACTTTGTTCAGATGGAGCCCCCGCCAGGAACAGCAGTGGGCTCTGAGGCATTTTTGGCATCATGGCTTCAGTCGGAATGACAATAAATTAAACATGTTCAATTGTCAGAATTCAAAAAGAAATTCAAACTTACAAAAAAAGTAAATAAGACACAGCTGCTGTTACCTTCACTGCAGAAGCGGCCCTTGTATTCTGTTTTGGAGCAGTCACAGACCGGTTCTCCATCCACCACTGAGCATGTACCGCCATTCTCACACGGGTTCACGGTGCACCACCCTTCTGACTCCAGGGGCACCTTAAGGCTTCCCAGGAACAGGGGCTGGGAGATGCCATATTTGAGGTCTGTAATTGTGCCCCTTAAGGGCTGCATGTTTCGCACCGTAGGAAGTGTGAGCGCACCGCTGCGGATATCCTGAGGCACTCCACCCAGGAACAGGTCGCTGACTATTTTCATGAACAGACGCTGAGGCCGCACCTCATCTGCTTTGGCCTGGCCGTCCAGTATGAGCACAGTGCGCAGGTTATACCTGCTCAGGGTGGCAAAGTGCCAGCTGCTGTCATCCACCCGTCTGTCGGACACCACTGTGGTCTCGGCGCAGTCGATGCTGAAGCGCAGCTGCAGTCGGCCCTCCACCACCGCCAGCTGCAGAAAGTCACAGTAGCCTCCATCGTCGAAGTACAGCAGCAGCGCCTCCGAGGCGTCTGTCTTGAACTGGAAGCTGAGGTCACCGCGGGTGCTGGCGTCCCAGCGGAGGTAGCGTGCCCACTGACCTGACGTGCCTAAAAATTCCAGTCCCAAACATGTGCTGAGGAACATTTGCAGCCTGATAGAAAAACCTACAAGATCCATAGCTGCGAAAAAATGCATTAATCCAACAGGGTGTGTGAGGGGAAATCAATAGGATGTAAATCTTTAGAGTGGTTAAGTGGACTGAAACGATCCACAATTTATCCACAATATGTATATAATAATGTATATATTAAGATAAATATTTCTTACAAAAATATGTTTTTTAAAAGGGGAAGGGCAGCAGTGGGAGAACAGTCGTTGTGGTTAACAGTCTTAAGGTCGATCACATGAGTGAATTGTCCAGTTGGAATGGAGGAAATGTCTTCCTCCAAGGGGTTAAAGAGAGGACCGACAGAAGGACAGAGGAGGAGGAGCTTTCTTTTTTTTGTTACACTTCAGAACAGATGCTATCAAGACTCGTGGAGTTCGGTCTGATGGAATGGACTTCTCTGGCTATCAGGGCGAGTAGATGTTCCTCCTTCATGTTGTCCACTGTGAAACAGAGCTGACAAGGGATCCGCCGGCCACTCTCGGTTCCATCACTGTCAGGAAAGAAGAGATTCAGAGAGTTACAACCAGTCCGTCAGCACTGATTTTACTGCAGCTAATACAGCGGCACACATCCTGGAAACTGTAAAGATGACACGTGACACGTACAGTATGTGTACAACCGAAAAAACATTCCATAAATCAAGAAGGCGCCCTGAGAGAAGAGGAGTCATCAAGAAAGAAAGAGGTGTCAGTGTGTGTTGCGATTGTGTTTTAATGTTACTTCACACTGCTGGGCACTCATAATGATGTATGTCAGTTCAATGTATTTGTGTATTGAAAATCTGCGGATGCAGTGGAGTAGAAATATTCAGGGAAAGTACAAGTACCTTGTAAATATGATCAACAAATAAAATATGATGCACAATTATCCAGCAGTCTATCAAGAAAATGAAGAGACTTGTGGTAGAACTAGTTCAGGTTTCTTGGTGGTTGTAAGCAGTTCTATGGCTAGTGTAAAAGGAAAAGGCTGTCTAACAGCGAGGTAAAGTTGTGAAAATATTCTAAATATAGTCTACACATAGACTTTTTCCAGCTGTTCTGCTGACCCTGTCCACTTCAGTGCATATCTCTATTTCTGTTAGGACTTCTGTCTGCTTCTCCAAACTCAGACATACTGACCGCTAAGTCAACGTCCATCATACAACCCCACTTCAAAAAAAAAAAGACCTATCCATTTAAGTGTTATTATTATTATTATTATTTATTTTTTTATTATTATTATTATTATTATTATTATTATTATTATTATTATTATTATTTAATTCAGTCAACTGTGGCAGTATTTCTGTATGAGATGTACTGGCACTTATCCATCAGTGTGAAATGAAAACTCTCCACAGGTTCCAAACACCCCAGATTTACCAGAAAAACCTGACAAAGGACATGATGTGTCCTTCGAGGCAGCGAGGTCCAGTTCACACAAAATACATGTGGGCCTTCATTGTAATGAAGACAATATGTGACAAATCAAATCAAATTTTATTTGTATAGCCCAAAGTCACAAAACACATTTTGCCTCAGAGGGCTTTACAACTTTCCCACAAAACACACAGGATTCCTTCTAGAGGGGAGCAGTTTGACCTTATTTTAGTGGACTGTTCACATGTACTGTACTGTTGGCAGCCACCTATCCTAATTAAAAGTGTGTGTGATAATGATGCATTCTCGCCTCCTCCACAAAGGTTGTTCAGACTTATCAGTCATCTGCTGCGTAAATTAGCCTCATTATTCTCATGGCAGTGCATGACTATCAGTCAGCCAGGCAGACGGCCTTATCTGATGACCAGACTGAAGAGACAGCTTTCTGCATACAAACACAAGAAGGTCCTGGCGCAATATCTAGTTTCATAGTTTCAAATATTTCAAGTTTCATATCTGAGTCACAAAAAGTTAGAATAAGGCAGACCCAAAATATAATATCCATAAGTATGTTTTTTGTTAATGTATAACAACCTAATAGTGCAATGTTCTAGCCCAGAATCAAATTAATGCTATATAAAAGTAAATTAAGGAAAGGTTGCGTCTGAACAAGTCTCCTTTTATTCTGAAAAAAAAAATCCAAAATAAGAAAGTGACTCATTTTCACATGTTGCAGAGGTTCCACTATATCCAGCAAAGTTTATATTATACCAGCTTTGGTCTAACAGTGCGTTCTCCATCAAGGCTTTTCTTCACTCATAATAAAAAGCTAAAATGTGAAACTGTAGCTTTCTTACTTCATACTGAGCTAAACGGCCAGTTGTTCATAAAACTGTGATATAGCAATGACACAAGTGTGAACATTCACCGAAATGTAGTCTTTACAGCACAGAAAACACATGCATGACCAGCAGCAACTATAAGTGTTCCGAAAAAAAAATATTTTAAGAATAATAATCATGCTTAGAAAGAGTATCTTGAAAATCAGAGGGATCAGTTCATTAGTTCATTCTGTTATATATGGGCAGGGCATATATGGCATATATGGGCACCAAGAACCCAGGAGAAACCTGTAGCTGCGTGGTGACAGCATATCAGGGAGGCGGATGTTCCTGTGGGGACACAGTACATGTCCCGAGGAGTCAATGATCTGCTGCGTGTGTTGTGAGGGGCTACAACATGCTGGATTAGCACTGACGGCTACTGAAACACACCCTTCTAAATTACTAATATACACTTACAGTGTACGCTGCACGATTTTTTAGAAAGCAAGAGTGAAACTTATCTGGACACAGACTGGATGTTTTTGCCAGTATTGTAACGTTTGTGAAAAGAACATTACAACTTGCTCACTTGAGGCAGCATTCATTGCACTAGGAGGCAAAAGGGGCAGACAGAAAATAGACAGATCCAGGTTCAAGGTGAAGCAACACACATAACATTGTTGGCAGAATGTTGCATGTTGTATTGAAGTTGATTGTTTTAGTTTGTCCAGGATGAGAAAAAAAGTTGGCCTGCCAAAAAGAGGGTGGCTAGTGGTAGCCAGCCTCCATGTCACCAGCTGCTGTCCCAATCACTCTGCCTTTTTACTAAAACTAGCATTAGTGATTCTTAATAATAGTACAGTATCAGTACAGTATCATGAAGCTAGTTATCACCTATCTCTGTTAACACTGTGCTTTCCAGCTACACGCAGAAGAGGCAAGCTGTTCACTGCTATGTTAAGAGCCTCATAATCAAAACCATGAATGAATCACTGAGAGGAGAGAGAATGGTCAGGTGGTTGAACCCACAGGAAAAATCATTTACAGTGAATTAAAACAATTAACTCAAACCGTTGTTACGATGTCGTGCCCTGTTAAAACCTGTAATGGGACGCCACAGGGATCTATTCTTGGTCTATTACTATTGACATTATGTATAAATGAAGTCCAATCTGCTATTTGTTGTCTGGTTAAGGTCTTCTCAGTCCACACACACATACTGATATGATGCATGTTTTAAACAGCTCTGGAGCTAACCCGACTGTGTTGATGAATCCATGCTGCTGTCCGTGGTGCTGAAGTAACAGATCAACAGATCTGTTCCTTTTCTTCCCTCTCACTTCTGCTCTTCTGACAGTTTTGTCTTGACTCTACAATATTCTCTAAACTTAATACTATAAATACTGCGTTCTATACTCACATAGTCTTATAAAGCAGTGTCTCCATGATCAAAGTGAGGAGTAGCAACATGCAGTCACGTTAGAGTAAGTATATAGACAAACACTGCATGTAGAATTCAAATAATATAAAGTAATATATTCAGTGTGTGATTATGAAAGTTTGGAGTTCTCAGGTCCCTCTAGAAAAATGTTTAAATGCAAATATATGTAGATTTTTTTAACAGATATTTATTAATTAACTGCAGTGTAACTCAAGCAACCTGCAACCTAAAAGTTGCATGCAATTTTTTATAATCACATTTCTAGATTATAATTTTATATAATCTAGAAATGTTTGAGAGTTCAGCGTCCATTAATTAGGATAGGCTGAGAACATGTTTTCATTGTTTTAATCAGCATTAGTCACACAGCAACCTGCACACACACCACTTGTAAACAGCTGGTGACTGATGGTGGGTGATCCTCTTCAGAGTTCCTGCCTCATGATTTATGTGTTTTCTTCCACAGGTGGTAGTCTTCATAGTTAAACTGTTTCCTTACTGTCTGTTTTGATGATCAGGAGTCTGCACAGGGTGTTTTATTTTGAAAACTGATGAGATTCTCTGTGCTGTGTTGGACTTCCTGCCAGCTTGATCTGCTCTGAGATGCTCGGTGTGACTGGCTGCGGCTTCCAACAGCCGCTTCCGAAGTGCACTACAGCACTTCTGGTGGAGTCACAAGCATTGTCTAGAAAGTCTGCAATGAGCTGTGGCGGCTGGAACACACTGCTGCCGTGTCCAGTGGAATGAAACTGTCAGAGGAATGACATAATCAAGACAAGGCTGTGACTATGGAGCAAACACAATGTATTGTCCATTACTAGAGATAAGGACTGCTTAACAAAAGGCTTACAGTGCCGGCTCACACTATACTCTGAATGCCATCAGCAGGACATTTGGTAAAATCTCTGGGTGTCGTTTAGACATGATGTGGTAAGAATGTGAGAGAGCCGACTAACAGACCCATGCTCTTCCATGAGAACATGGAAAACAGAGCCAGGTGCATGGAAAGAGCAAGATCCTCGACATCAAGACAGACAATCCACTGGTACTGAGAGCTTCTCCAGATGCACACAGTGAATGCCGCCTTAAAATGACGAGCACAAAGAATTCCACCTTAAATAGCATTCACACGTGAGAATGACTACTTCGCTTTGCTGACGAGGCTCAACATTTGTTTTATATCAGTAGCTTTACATTCAACTCGTGAACACAGCTCCACTGTTACTGCAGAACTCTCCAGCAAATCAGCAGAAAAAAAGTTGCTGTGTACTCGCATCTCATCACCGAGGTGACGAATGATGACGTTTCACTTGGTATCAAAGTACTTAAAAAAAAAAAACATCCCTGTCATCCCTCTGGGTGTGTTACAGGTCGGTGCAATGACGTGAAGCATTTTGGTACTGTCCTGTTTCCATACTGCAAAAAGCTGGACTCCCTGTAGGCGTGAACTGACTGAGGAGAAGCACACTTTGCATGTAGTACATAACGCTCAGGGTCAGGGGTTATCTGCCATAATGAACGCATGAAAAATATCAAAACATCAAACAAGGTTTTAGACTTTCCTTCTAGTTCAGGGTGCCACCTCAAAATGAACTTGTCATCATTCTATGGTGCATGTTCCAATGGCTGGACAATAAAGCTGCGTTTTATTCTATAGCTACAATAGCAGATATTATTAGATTATTGTAGATTATTGTATTTGTAATATTATATAATTGTTTTTATGTTGGATATATGAGAACTCAGTCATCAATTCACATGATACAGGCACATACATTACACAGGCCTGCAAACATAAGGCCTCATTATGACACTGATCAACTTCCTACTATTACTATTACTATATAATAATTATAATTAACTGACAGCTACAGACAGCTTTATTTATTATTATTATTATTATTATTATTATTATTATTATTATTATTATTATTACCATCATTATTATATAATTATAATTAATGTTGTTGTTGTTGATATTATTATTGATAAAATGATGTGACTTCTTCATGTGGGCTTGTCTATAACAGGTTACAGCAGTAGAATCTGATCATTTTCAACAAAATAAGAAAATGCAAAGAGACCTTGAATTTATTTGATTTGGTCTCCAGCTGAATGTGGAATTATAGTCACATATATTCTCTCCACCAGCCAACGTTTTCAGCCAGGAGACTTCTTTATTCTGAGCTGTTATCAGAGCTCAGCAGGGCCTCTCCACTGAGCTGCTTATCAAGCTCCCATTAAACAAGAGATATCAGCCAATCAATGCTGCTCAGCTCTGACAGCACAGAGCTTCTTCCTGTCTATACTGAATTATGTAGATGATTATTATATATGTTATTTAGAAATACTGTGTTTTATATTTGATTCATTTTCATTTGATTCATTCATTTTCTGAAAGACTTTCTGATGCTCCACAGTGTGTCAGATATGTATTTATTATTAGTTATCATTTAAAAGAAGTTGACACTGACATTTTTTGTTCTCATTTTCTCTCAGCTGTGTGTGTTGATCTATTTTAAATCCTGCCTTAAAAATAATAATCAGTGCTTTGTGAATTTGCTGCTTCACACGTGGCTCAGCGTTACAGCACCTTCATTCTGTACACTGTGTAATGTGGACTTGTTCTGGCATCATTTCCACTTTGCTACAACGTGTGTGTGTGTGTGTGTGTGTGTGTTTGTCTTTTGTTGCAGTGCAGGGAGCGTCAGGGGTTAAAAGGCTAAACGGCATGGATCATTGTTCTCTGTGAAAGGCTCCTTTGACGAACCCCACAGGGACGAGTCCACACACACACACACTGACAAAAGGCAGCGGCACTCTGGATCCTATTAACAACCACATGGACTGAGATGGAGAGTGTGTGTGTGTGTGTAAATGCAAATAAAAGCAGCCCACCGGTAGGCCCCTTGGGTTTAAATGGATGTCACTTGCTAGTAATTTTACAGCAGGTGCCTTGATCGCACACTCATTGCACAAACAC
Organism: Nibea coibor; assembly: GCA_023373845.1. Taxonomy (NCBI): domain Eukaryota; kingdom Metazoa; phylum Chordata; class Actinopteri; family Sciaenidae; genus Nibea; species Nibea coibor. Next base: position 2,639,899 of record CM041722.1, on the reverse strand, counting down.
ACACACACACACACACACACACACACAATATCACCGTCCAGACGCAGTGACAAAATGTCCTCCACAGCTCGCAGATAATATCTCAAAGGACAGGCTGCATTTTTTCTTTTGGTATCGCTCAGCGTGAGGCCTTCCAAACATGCACACACACACACACACACACACACACACACACACACACACACACACTCTGAAGCCGCCGTTTAAACCTCACAACACATTCAAAGAGCTGCCATTTTCTTTTTTTGCCCGTCTTCGCCGCTGCAGTGGTACAATCCAAAATCATTTGACCACGACCGAGCAGCCTGACAGAGGAGGAGAGGAGGAGAGACGGCAGAAGGAAAGATGAGTGGAAACAGAGATGGAGGAGAGGAAGAGAGCGACAGAGACAGAGGGAGCGATGTTCCACCTCATCCACTCCCACTCATGCATCTCATGAAACACCCTGACACTGCTCTTCTTCCTCTCTCTTCATCACGTTGCAAACACGCACACACTCTGCGAGACAGCCGTGAAGCTTTCTAGGATCAGCATTCACCCTCCATCTTAGGCTGATATCATCTGTTTGAGCTGATTCCATCTAAAGAAGCTCAGAACAACAGTCTCATCATGCACTTTATATATATGTGTGTATCATTTTAGCCATACGCAGTGTGTGTGATCTAGAAAATGTCTGGATCATTTTTCTAGTAAGATAAATTACTGACAGGGATGTCAAGCTGTCCTCATCGCTGATTTGTACCAATGCCAACAATGGCCTGGTTCACAGAGAAGCAGTGCTAAACTAGTGCCACTTCATGACTGCTGGACAAATGTTACGTTTATGTAATGCTACAGAAACAGCTAAAAAACATTCATATCATTTAATATAGTCAAAGAAAATGCAGCAAAATTAAGAGCTTGTTATTTCTTCAAAAAAGCAAATAAAACAACTGAAATCTTTTCACATCTTTGCAGGTCATGTCTATATCAAGAACACTAAAGGGTTGATGATATCCAACCTGACCCGCAGAGACAGCTGCCACAGTACATACGTTAACATGTGTAACTGTACAAATACATATTGTCTCATTAAAGAACATGCGGTGTGAAGACAAAATCACCTCAGCAACGAAATCTGAAATCTTCACCACCGTCACCGTGAACGCGGTGGATTTTAAAGACAGGATGACATTCATCAGCAGACAGACAGAACACCGCAGAGGCGACTTATCAATTCAAATCAGGAGCTCCTTTAAATAACTCTAAAAAGTCAAATTTAAATCTTAAAAATATTTCAGGAATTCATGTTATTTCTAAATCAGACCTCTTTAAAAAAAACAGTTTTCTTTCATTTTAAACAGACGAATAAAAAGCAGCAAAATGTAGAAAAGGAGGATGAGTTAGTGAGGATGGAGGGTGTGTGTGTGTGTGTGTGTTTGTGGGTGGGTGGGTGGGAGCGTGTGTTATTTTGGCGTTGGCTTGGCGGCGGGTGCAGCGTGGGCACCGTGTTGTTATCCAGCTACTCTGCAGGCAGGACACGCCTTCTCTGGGCTCTGTGGTTCTGCTGCAGCACCCTTCACGGCATTACATCACCCCGTTAGAAAGCACCCAGCACCCCACAAACGCCTGCACACACACACACACACACACACACACACACACACACACACACACACACACACGACGCCTACACCTTACAGACATACAGATACACACCTTACCAGTAACAGATAACGGATGACTGTAGGCCTGCACACAAATGACTGCAGATACACACAGAAATATTACACATGGCTCAGCCTGGATACACACCTCTCCTCTGTCCACACACACACACCACCACTACACAATCCTCCAGCGAACACACCCACAAATACCTCGCCTTTCCCCTCCATCACCATCATCACCATCATCATCATCACCAGCAGCAGTTTATATAACATCTCTGTCTCTCGTGACTTTTGTTGATTTTAACGTGATTTGCGCGGTTTTTTTTTTTCTCTCGGCTCTGATTGGTCCATCAGCAGAAATTAAACGTAATAAAATAAGAGCCTGCACGTGCGTTCTAAGGCCTGAATAAATCGGATTTTATTACAACAAAAAGCAGCATTTTTATTTCAGTCTCTTATTTATCAGATCGTTTATAGTTCAGACAGACGGAGAGTTTGTGGCTCAGTCAAGACACACACCTTTAAAAAATAAAGAAGAAGAAGGTGGTGGTGGTGGTGGGTGGGGGGCTCCGTCTGAAGACCAAATCAAAGAAAAAAAGAGCATTCTCTAAAATCCTGCGTAATATTTGCCTCTCCCCGCCCAGAGGGATTAGTGTTACCTTGAGAGCCCTTGGCTTTTTGCGCCCGATTTGTCAGCGCAGTTAATCGGCTGCCAACCAGAAAAAAAAGAAAAGAAAAGCAGGACAGCCAAATTACCCAAAACAGCCTCCATCCTCCCCCCACCACAGACCCCCCAACACAGTATGAAAAACTGGGGAGGACGGAGGGGGAAGGAAAATTCAATCCAGAGGGTTTTGTCGTCGTTTTTGTTGATGGAGGCGAAAGAAGGATTTTATCTCTAAAATAATATTGATGTTCATAATTACTGAATGCAACAAAAACAAATGAAATAAAATGATTTCAATAGTCGAGGGCGATCAAACATCAGATGATCACAATCTCTCTGGTGTGTCCACGCTGATGTGGGTGAAGCAGGTGATGTAGCACCTTTGGGCCCTTTGCAGGGAAAAGAGACGCAGTAGTTGGCTGGGTCACGCCCATTTCTCAAGCTCCATTTTTTTTCTTTTTTATTTATTAATATATATATTTTTAAAGGCCTGATTAGGAATTCCCTCCGCATAAAAGCTCGAGAATCATCTAATCCTATTAACTCTTCAAATCCGACACATGGAAACTGCAGCAGACACCAGGAGAAAACACACAATAGTCTTCTCCTTTTTTTTTTTCTTTTTGCTTTTTGCTTTTCCGCAGCAGCTCAGACTTCACATCACTTGTGTTTATTTTCCTATCACACTCAGGCCTGCAGTGAAGCTTCACACAGCACCCTGAGGCCTGGCTGCTTCTTTTTGCAGCAGGTTGTGGGTTTTGATGGCGCACTGCACAAGGCCTCCTATACATCTTTTTTTTTTCTTTCCCCGCAATGAAAATTGAGAAAACGTGCAGGAGAAATGGGACATCCTGCGCCGTCCAATTAAAACAATCCTCTCTGATATTAAAGGATGGAGATTTTCAGGCTGCAGCCACAAAAGCAGGCCCGGACTCGCTTGTTTTTTTTTTTTTTTTTTTGTTTGTTTGTTTTTAATATGGATTGATGGAGGAGAGAGGGGAAAAAGTTGTCAGCATGAAATGCAGTTTATCAGCAGCGGAGCAGTCAACGCTCCCTGCGGACGCCATTTGATCCACGAGGGAGCCGAAATAATCCAAATCACTAAAATGTGATTTTATCACATCCCTCCTCACGCAGAAAAACCATTCCGACCTCACCTTTAAAAGGAGCTAACCGTCTGGTTTTATTTATATTAATATTTCTAAAATGAAAAAAATCACATTTTGATGCTTGTTCGTTTAAAAAACGCCTCTTGTTCTAATCTTTTAATATCACGCATTCCCGAGGCGCAGAATTCACTCCTACCCGCGCGTAAAAACCAGCTGGGTTTATCATTTGAATTATTTTTGGATATAAACACGGGGCTGTAGAGGGGGGGATAATGGAGGAATGTTGTCGAGGTGTGCAGCCCGCCGGCGCGCGCTCTCTCCGTCTCCGTGAACGCACGAAGGTCACGTATCAAACTGCGTGTCACACACAACGCTCGAGTTACATTAAAAAGAAAATATATATATATGCATCTATATTTAAAGAGTTTATTAAGCGCGTGTGTCGGGCGGAGAGGGTGGAGGGTGGCGGACAGAAGGGGGGTGGGGGCGTGCGCGGCGTGTCAGGGCGCATTTGTTTGACATTTTAACATGAAGCCGCAGACGAGAACAATGCGTGGACACCGGACACCTGGCGTCCACCTAATTTATTATTCATCAGCATAAAAAAACAACAAGAGGCAGGAAATCCTGCAGCTTTGAGTCTGTTTGTAAGGGTCGACGCTCTTCATGTTTGATGCGCACGCAGGTTTCAGGCTGCATTAGTGAGGTGTAATAATTAATAAAAATGATATTTCATTTAGTAAACATCGCATCGGGGGAGCGGGGAGGACGTTTGTAATTCTACACCCGCCTGTCGCCGTGTCTCTGTCTCCACCAGGGGAATTTAAAGGCCAACATGGGAGAAATTCCCATTTTTTGAATCCCACAAACGCCGCCGAGCCTCTCACCTGCCTCTGGGCTCGCCATATTCACAGTTCCGGTGCGCACAAACTGGAAAAAGTCAGGGAAAAAAAGTAGCAAGTTCCAAAATACCTGTGCGTCAGGAGTCCAAACTCTTTCTGCCTCATATTTCCTCTGGAAGCTTCTCCTATTTCTGCCCCATCACTATAAATTCAGGAGGGTTTTCTACGCGCACAAGCACCGTGAACAGGTTGGAATAAAAAAAAAAAAGATGACGCTACTGACCTTAGTTAAACAGACCACCAAGAGTATCCAACTGCTAAAATCCAGCTGTAAACTCCACACAGGCGCAGTCCTGTTTTAAATCCAGCCTTTCTGTTCAAAGCAGCAGCAGTGTTTCCGTTCTGCTGTCGGTGCTGGCGCGGCGGGGTTGGTGAGCCACCAGGCGGTACCGGGCTGAGGGGTTTATCGCTCCTCACAGGTGCGTCGAGCACGGTGCATCATACGTAGAAAAACCGCTGTTAAAGCTCGGTGCGACTTGCAGCGGCTGCAGGCAAGAGGCGCACGCGCGCGCACACACGTACCCACACACACACCCATCCATGCGCGCAAAGGCGCACGCATACACACACACGCGCGCGCGCGCCACTCGGGTCCGCCCTCTACTCAGCACCAGCACACGACATTTAAAGGCGTACAGGCTCGAAAGAGGGGTCGACACACACACACACACACACACACACACACACGGGCGCGCGTGGCTGTATGTATGCTTCAGTGCCCTTCAGGCTCTTATTAAAATAAATAAAAGGGGGTTCCCGGGGTTTGCACGTGAGGATCAGCAGGTTGGGTTTTGGCACCATCATCTATCACCGTGACTCAGTTCATCCTCATTCTGAGACTGTTTGTGAAGTTTAAACATGATTATGTGACCAAAGCTGCAGTGGACTGAAGGGTGCTGCTGTTTTTCATGAAGCCATTTGGATGAAAGGGCCACCAGGATGCTAATTATAGCAATAATACTATTACCGATTATAATAATAGAAATGGAGGATGAAGATTCAGGGACCTCATCACTTCCAGTTGTCTGATGAGTTGTGGAATGGAAGAGAAGCATCACGTCATCCTCTGTCCTTTCTCCCAATCAGCTCCTTCACACAGACACATGTGATCTGTGTACAATGAAGATGACATTTCACACATAATCTAATTAATGTACAGCGCAGGGCTCAGCACAGACAAGGTTCAGCCTTACATGGATTGGGATCAAGGAGAAGTCTGAGGAAGGAGAATGGAAATGGAGGTGCATCGAGCACGGTCGAGCACGGTGGAGCTCAAAGGCTCCCTCCACCACCACGACAGCTCTCCATCCTGGAGACTTTTTTTTTTTTTACCTATTTCAGGTTTAGTGATGTTTAGATGACCAAAAACACTGAATGATCATGATCATGGTTAGAAGAACCTGTCATTGTATGATCCACAATGCGACAGACAAAGATTAAAAATGATGTGGTGTGCTACCTGAATGCAGATCAAACAGACAGTATAAAACGTGGACGTGGTTTCCACGACGTCACCCTAATCCAAGACTGTGCAAAGACACGGAGCTGAGGCGAACCTGTGAGCTCAAAAAAAAGTTCCAAAAACTGCAGTTCCTCAAACATCCACTTGAGGATGGCAACAGAAAGAGTCAGTCTCCATAAGTTCCCATGTTAAAATGCCCAACTTCAAAGCTGTAGCCACACTGGCTTCACTTCACAACCGCAGAGGAGCCCAGTGTAATAATAAGATGTCATCTTTGACTGATCATTGGTCAGTTATCATACAGAGTGTTCTAACTCATGATGAGCATGTTTGTTTGAACGTCCTTCTTCTTTCACGTTGTCTCCACCCGTCCTCCTTCACACCACACTTCCTTTCAATAGAACAGCTGCTGTCATCTAAAGTTACTTTGATATCTTTATTACAGCTGGGAACAATGTTAAAACAGTCTACAGTATAATCTATTTAACAACAGCCATTCATGTGCTCCCATATCAGTTCCACACTTTTCAGCTTTCAGATGGAAACATTAGACAGTGGAGAGTGACTGATGCACCGTCCTCCTCACGTAATCAAGTAAAAGGAAGTGTGTCTGACCAGGATTCTACATTTAGATTCTACTGCTAAGCGTGCTGCAAGAAACTCTATTTATCAAGCTGTTAGCAGGTAGCGGATAAACTATCTCTCTAAGATTTTCTATCTGACATAATTAATATTGTAGGCAACAGTGTCATTACAATAAGATGCTCTTCATACCCTCACTTCATTTTGTGAGGTTGACCAATCAAGTGATTTGATTGGTCAGCAGTTGGCCTGCCGACAGGTTTGGATCTGATAACCGGGCCATGAACAAGACCCCAAGTGACGGAAAAATGACAGGACGACGGTAAAATGACGTGAATGGTGCAGGATCATCAGTAAGGCAGACATTGTACTGGATCGTTGTGGAGAAGAAGGAGCTGAGCCAGAAGACAAGGCTCCTGATTTTCCAGGCCACAAGCTTTGGGTAGTGACAGAAAAAAACATCAACATGAGTTCCCTCTGTAGGGTGGCCGGGCTCGGAGTAGAGCCGCTGCTCCTTTGCGTTAAAAGGAGCCAGCTGAGGGCATCTGAATAGGATGCCTCCTGGAATGGAAACCATGGGCAAGTTTTAATCAAGTTATCCCAGTTAGATAAGAATGATCTTTTGGTTTCTTTGAACACTGTTACTTTCTTGTACATACACTTGACCTCTATGACAAATTCCAGCCTCACAGAGCAAAAACTGTAGCAGCGATAGGAAGATAGAGAGACAGAAGATGGGAGCTGGTTCTACAGAAACAAACACAGTGGAGAGAGCACTCACGACACAGCAGGAACACACATAACATTAGACTCCATGGATGTATTGCAATCACATGATCATTACATACATATAATCATATGAATGCTGATTTCAATGCTCATCATTTTGCATTTATTTCAAAATAAGAGCACACTCTTATTGAACATAAATTCATCCAGGACCGACAAACCAAACTGCTTTCAAAGAATCAAATCATCTGGGAATCAACATGATTATTTTAGCATGGTAACACTGTGTCTTCATGTTGAAATATTATCATGATGTAATCAGCGTGTTTTCATCACTGCAGGGTCATTTTGTTCAACACCGGGCTCTGTGATGTTTCCACTGCTTCTGCACTTTCATGTCTTTTCATTGGAGTGAATGTGTTTAGAGCACAAGTGATGTTGGGTTGGTGGAAGATGAGACTTTTCAGTCATAAACATAAATCTGCCATTAAACTGAAGCCTTGACCATGCAGTTCATCATTTAATGAGTTTGTGTCACACTGTATCTTCTGAAACCATCTGTCAGAATATTAAATCGCTTCTTAAACTATGTTTGCTTCAGTTCTTTTTTAGGAGACAAACTTTTACTTTGTTGTGTTTTTATCATAAATGTGAGACTTTAAAATTAAACTGTGGTAATTACACCAAGAACCACAAAAATCCAGACTCAAGTCCTTAAAACACAATCCCAGTGAACATCAGTAACAAGGTGTTTAACTTCTGTTCCTACACCGTATGTCAACATACTGCTTCATCATATGGTTCTGTTGAAAAAAGTGTTGTAGTTGTCTAAAATATGCCAATACTTGGGATGCAGTACATGAACTCTATTTGTAGATTCAATAATAATAATCACCAATAATCCACATGTCTTTGCCCATTTGTAGAAGCAGGAATGCCAAGCTGGCGGTGAGCAGAGCCACCACACTGTGCTTCACACCTGCTCTTCAGAAACCTGTGAGGGACGTTATGGATACGACTTATATTCTTTATACTGTTTATGTGTTTTCAAACACTCAGAGTGTTTAATGTGACATGTCAATTCACACAGATCTTCATATACTAATGGTTAAGGCTGCCATGCAAGGTGTTAACTGCTCATCACAGATAAACTTATTCCATTCACAATGACACACAGCAGTGGCACAGCCTCTGGGATTCAGTATCTTGCCCAAGGACACTTCGGCATGCAGACTGGAGGACCTGTGGATCGAACAATCTTCTGATTAGTGCCAGACTCACTCTAACTGACAGCCAACCATGGTTTCAATGGAGGAGGGATCCAATGGTGTAGTCTATGGGACACACACATAACCTATTTAAAAATACACACAGCTATGCAACAAGATAACTTTCACTTTAGCAATTTGTTTCACTCAAACTGATGGTTTGTGAACGGTACAATAATGATAACCTTCCGGAGTATTTTGATGCAGTTATTCACACTTCACACGTACTTCAGACAGCTACTGATGATTCCAAGCACTGCCCCCTCAACCCACAGACACACACAGAGTTAGCCAGGTGCAGTTACACTTGGTTGGATGTCATTACAGGTGTAGGTTAATATTATTTTACCTTGTCAGAGTTGGAATGCATTGACCTTTACTGGGTCAGGCAAAATGTTAAATGTTAAAAGGCTCACAGCTGACCATTTGTTACACTGTGGACGAACTTCTACCTTTGGTGGGGTGTGTGAGGCCAAATCAAATCAAATTTTATTTGTATAGCCCAAAGTCACAAAACACGTGTGACTGCAGAGCCACTTTTAGTACAAAATGTTTGAGAGTCTGGGAGTTTTGAAGAGTGCAGTAAAACAGAGAGGCTGAGAGGACCGGTTATAATACACATGGAGAATGGTCAAGCAAAGAAGTTGAAGCAGGAGCAGATTGTTGAGGACTTTTTGGCACACAAGGCTGAGAGAATAACATTCAGACATGTGAGTGCAACAGCTACAGAGAGCTTAGCTTCAACAACCACTGCGTTGCCAAGCTACAGAGTCTGTAAAACCTGTACAGTTCTCTTAGCTTTAATCTGAGTGTTTGTGGCTGTAGCCGCTGTTAATGTTTATTTTGTTCATATATACAAATGGCCAGATATTGCAGAGGAGGGTCTGGATGGGAGCCTGAAGGCAGGGTATGGTGATCCAGTGGCAGCAGCAGGAGTGAGTGTTTATAACGGAGAAGGGTAACCAGCGTTAGCTGGTAAGACTGAGAGGAAGAGTGGGGTGGCAGGAGTATCCGGGAGCCTGGACGACAAGCAGGAGGGCGGGCATGCAGGTGATGATCCTGAGAGCTTAGTACACAAGACAGGTATAGAAAGCACCAGGACTGAGTGAGCTCTATAAACAGATATCTTTCCTCCTGATTCTGGAATTCTGTTCCAGGCGATATTGACCAACTGCATTATGAGTGGCCATTGTTTGCAACAAAAGCAAAAAGGTTAGAAGGAGTAAAGGTAGAACACATTGGCCCAAGTGGAATTTCTGAACTCATTTTATTAGTTTTTTAAAAATATTTCTCTTCCATATTTTCAGATATCTGTTCATAGAGATTAGCAGAAATTAGTTTTTCTCATCATTCTTTCATATCAAGTTGCTAATCAGCCTGCAGAGGAAGTTTTACATATGTGTTATTTGTTTTCTGAATAATCGCCAGCTGCACCAGAAGCCCAGAAACATTGGCAGTTGCCCCTAGCGGCTAAATTATCATGAGGCGATAAGATAGGATGAAACAGAAATCTGGCCAAGAATGGTAGAAGAGCAGGGGTAGATATACTGCAGTGGTGATGCAGACAGGTGTTCAGAGCCAGGAGCCAATATTTTTAATCAACCAGACACATCATCAGATCAGACCCTCCAAGAGCTGAAAGAAGGCTCATATGTTCTCCTAGTCAGGTTAATGGTGTTAAAACATCTCATGAACACTCTGCGTGGGTAGGAGCATCTCCTGTTTCATGTTGGTGCTCATGTCAACATGCAACAATGAACACAACAGCTGCGTGTAGCTTAGAAGGGCTTGCCAATATTTTTTATCTGTCATGTGTCCTCTACCAGATCTGGTCTACACCCACATCTCTATTCATTTGTCTTGAAACCTGGATCTGTTGTTTATTAAACTCTGTTGCCATTAACTGACCAGAGGTAATCACTGTGTTATGGAATGGCACAGGCTTGGTAGTGGGTATGCATTGTCATCAGCAGATGGTCCTTATGAAGAAGGTCCTTATGTATTTCTGTGAAATGTGTTGAACTGAGCCAGCTAATATTACTTACTATTATTAATTACTTAAGCTCTCGACAAACACTAAAAGTAAGTCCCAGATTTACTCTTGTCCAGCAGCTTCTTGCTTGGTCACTCTTTCTTTTTCTCTTTTCAGCTTGTCCAGCTCCTGTTCTGGCACAACACTGACTCTGCTCATAGTCAGCATTACCCAATGCCACAGCTATGAAAACCTCTTCCTGGTGGTCCAAAACACCTGTGGTAGAAACACGGGTACTCCCCCAGTGCACTGAACTTACATTACATTACAGTACTTTGGACTGAAAAAGTAGTTCATGGAGGTATACTTTGATTTTTTTTTTCATATTTAAAATTACATTCCATATCATTGCAGCTAGATGGGACCAATTTTCATTTATCATGGTCTGTTGCTTGGTAATGACGTAATCATCACAGCACATGGGGCCGAGGAAACAGAACTTTCCAGACATTTCCAAATCTGTATCTAGTCACTCATGGTATAAGCAAACTTCAGACTCAACATCAGACAGAAACACAGTGCAGTCAACACCCAAATGCAACTGGAAGGCACGTAACATAGTACCAAATACTTCAACACTACCTTAATTTCTTTCTCATCTCCTTTTCAATCAAATCTTTAAACACAAAATTAGTTCCTATGCTGATGACATACTGCTCTATATCTAACATCTGTCTGATATTCTGATGAACCACTTCAGCAAAATCATAGCTTGTTCTAAAAACTGGACATGTCAGAAATTCAATCTCTTCAACTCTTCAATCTCTTCTTCATCCGATGCTCTGGACAAAAACATTAATGCTAAACTCACCAACCAAATTAATTAATTAATTAATTTAGGTATCCATGTTTCATCATTTGAAATGAAACTAACTAAATTCCACACCTTCAGGATTACCTAAATAGATTAATATTCCACAGTATAAAATTGAATGAATAATAATGAAAAAAGTAACTCAATATAACTCAAATGCTTTCTACATAATTTGGGGTCTTATGTACACAATAGAGTATGCTGGAAATTTAGTTTAAATGGGTTAATTAATTAATTCGTTAATTAATTAGTTAATTAATCCTGTGAACTAATCATAAAAAAAACCACAGACACAAATTCTTGCTGCTCTTACTCAATCTGTTTCAAAGCCAGTCAAATCTAAAGAAGAAAAGACTTCACCATGTTTAGTAATAACTGTAGAGGAAATAAACATTCTTCCATCTGTTTTCCATCTTAACAATAGAAAAAATACAACCTTAATGAACTCAACGTTCTCGTTTTCCTTGCTATGATTAAATTAATTGCCTTGTTAACTCATCATAAAACACACTTCAGTCAAACACATTAGAAAAAATATAAACGTAAAAGTAAAGTGAAAGTAAAGTAAAAGAATGAAAGAATAAAAATATAAAACTCACCAAATTGTTGGTTAGTCTTTCCATTGTTCCAACAATGACCAGCTCTGGTCCGGTCAATATAAATACTCAATTCATCAAGTTAAATGTGAAAATGTTCTGATAAAATTACAGTTTAAAATTACATTTCAAAATTACATTTGAGGAGAGCATAGATAACAGTTTCAGTTCCCAGTTTGTCAGCAAAATACAGCAGTGAAAATGATCTAAAAATATAACGTACACTTAACTGGTATGGATTTTTTTAGATGACTAAAATGCTTTTGCTGTTGCTTCGAGTTTGCAACAGTATATCGTTGAATCTTGTACATTCATACACAGTTACTTTTATACCTACTTTTACACAAACATATTTTCTTACATACTTTAATACATGCATAGCTTCATATATTATTTCATACACACATACTTTTATACACATATATTCATACATGCATGCATACTCTAATACGTACTTTGGATACTTTTTACATATACTTTTATGCACACATACTTTTTTATACACATACTCTTTTACACTTTTATACAGTATATACATTTGAATAGACATATACTTTTAAATACAATTAAATACACATGCTTTTACAGTATATGTGCTTGTAAGGTCACATATTTTCATACATGCACTCAGGAACAAATACTATTATACATATTTTTATACAGACATTGATATAGTGTATATTTTGATAGACATACTTTATACATACTTTCATACATTTACACTTACTGCACACATACTTTTACATATACTTTCTTTCACACACACTTTTACACAAACATACTTCTTACATATTTTCATTAACACATACTTTAATGAAGACATACTTTTATACATACTTTCATACATTCACACTTTTATAGAGTTTAGTACACGTGCTTTAATACCAACATACTTTTACATACACACATATAGGTTTTAATAGATTTTTGACTTTTATGCACAGATATTTTCATACAAGAACATATATTATACATACATTTGTACACAAAATAATTTACACATATTTATACACAATTTTTCATCCATACTTTATTAAAGGCATACTTCGATACATACTTTCTTACACATACTTTCATTAACATAATTTTATATAAAATTCATACACAGGTTTAAATAGATTTTGGACTTTTATGCACAAACATTTCCATACATACTTTCATACACACATACTTTATACATACCTTTATGCATACTTATGCACATATACCTTTATATGTACTTCTATGCTCACATATTTCCATACAGACTTTTAGGAACATACCATTTTATACATACTTTTATGCACACATACTTTATCACACACATACTTTATTCTATAGTTTTATACACAATGCTTACCATCACACTCAGTTCTACAGCACTTTGTTCCTCCTGTCCTTACTGAGCACCAAGACATAGAAGGATATAGATAATGAGAGAGAACATTCACAGCATTATTTAAGAAAATATTCCTGAAAAATCATTCCACAAAACGAATGCTACTAACATTTTGACTTACTGAAAACCTTACCAGTGATTTGGACTTTCTTCTTGTAAATCTTCATCTGTTTTACAGCATATCCTCCTCTGAAAATAATCTTGCTGAAATGTCTGAGATGTGTTTCTTTTCTAAATTTCTGACGTCTTGCCCAGTCCAACTGCATTTCATTTCTGAAGCTGTGTCAGTCTGTGTGTTCACCAAGTGCAGCCTATGATGTAAGGTTCTAACAGGGTTCTAGAACAGTGAAGCAATAAAGGTATGGAACGTCCTACAGAACTCTCTGAGACACACCCACACTTTGCAACCTGATACTTCCAGTTCTGCATGCCTTGCTTTTCACACATGTAACAGCCTCGTAAGACTCCTTGGTGAGTATTTGTACCAGAACTTCCTTCCTCTCACGTACTTCCAATGTGTAGTTGAACATGGTGAACATAGAGAAAGCAGAAGACAGATCCCAAGTGCAACCTGTGATGTAAGGTTCTAACAAGGTTCTCGAATGGTGATGTGACAAAGACACGATCCTACAGAACTCTGTCAGAGACATACATTTTGTAAGACGATCCTTCCAACCTTATTTGCCTTGGTTCTCACACAGGTTTAACGGTCATTGTAGGAGTCCTTGTGAGTACCAGCTCATCAACGCTTCCTTTCAAGCCCTTCCAGAGTGTGTTTATGAGACACAGTATTGAAGGCCTTTGCAAAGTCAATGAACACCGCACTTAGTGCCTGTTTCTCCATTTTTTTGTCATTTATGCACTTGACTTGAGCCTCAGTCAGTTGTTCATTCAAAACACCCAAGAAAGCCCTTTGGCCCTTTTAAAATGGATAGCAACTTCTGTTCATTCATGATCAACGTTATTCAGCTTCCCATGAGGCACTTAGGGCAATACAAAATTGTATTAAAAAACTACATTCTCATTCAAGAGGATCATTCTGGGGCACTCACTCAGGTCATCTTTGTGATTACTTCCAGTTATCTAGGATCTGGTCTTATTGAACAACAGTAAGGGTCACTGTCCACTCCAGTTAGGGATTCCAATTGTCCTAGGTCCTTGAACATATCTTTCTTTTCCCACATAGATTGATAAGCCTGCTTAATCATCAGTGGCTCCATTTCACAAGTGGATTTCTCTTTTCCTTCCATACTGCCTCCAGACCTTACCCCATACAGGTCTTTACCACAGGGTTTTAAGAAGAGTGGTATCTCCAGCCCTTGGATGCCATTCATTCTTGTAGTTGAAACAGCAGCAGACTTCCCTGTGGTTGGTTAGACCTCAGATGGTGACTGAGTTGATTTGTTTTTCCCATCAAGATTCCATCTTGTTGCACTTTCTACATATCTTGAATATTGTCTGCACAATTTTTTTAATTTTCAAATTGAAAATTACAAATTACAATTACACATTACAAATTTCTTTTTAGTTTTTGGTTTTAGTTTTCTCATTTTTAGCCAGATCTTTCTTTCCAAACTGTCCTGGCCACTGTCTTCTTCCAGAGCTCCATAGTCAGATCCCAGACATACAGGTGTGACCTGGTACTCAAAGGTATTCTCTAACCTATACCTACAAACCTAACTCCAAACAGATTTTTACCATTGCAAATATGGCTTTTGAAGGAATTAGGATCTTTAATGTCTGAGAGCAATTCACTTCCATAGGTTAAACTGCAGGGAAATTGTCTGCCGACCTTTCCTTCTTAAGCTTTCTGCATTTCTCTCTGTTTTGCTTTCTGGATAGAACTTTTAGGTGTTCTTTATTTTCCCAATAAAACCTGGCGTACCATTCTTCTTCTTATAAATTTTAAGACATGTCACTACGCCACATAGGATTACCCTACAATTGCGTTAGGCCTCCATCCCAGACTCATGTGCCCGAGCAACAAAAAAGTCTCTACAGATGAAGTGCAGCTTCTTTGGTCGTAGCCCAATGAAGCTTGAACACTCTCAAACCCACTAAAACCAATCACCAATCACGTTTGTGAGGTAATTTCCTTCCTTCAGTCCCTGTATGCAGCAACTGTATGCAGCCACTGTTAGACCCAAGGACGGAGGGAGGTCTGTATATGATTAGTCATATTAACTCTGATTAAATGTTATTTTAACAAAAGCATTCATAATGTGTTGGTTTAACGTTAGGGGTAATTAGCTCAAATACAAGACACTAAACCATGCTTCAGACAATGTAATATTTGGATTATGTTGGACTACCAATGAATGTATTAAAAGACTTGATGATATTCAGATGAATAATATTTTAACTTTCAGATAGGTCAATAATGTAGAGGCCATTAATATTTCTTATAAACGTCTGTCTGCATCAAAGAAAGACTCAGTCATGTTAGTTCAGCAAAATTATACCATTGGGCAATGGTACAAGGACTGTGAAATGAAATGAAATGAAAATCAATTAGCCTGACAGTAAGCAACAGCTGAGTAACTGGAAATACAACAGTACAGTTTATGATAACCAGATGCAACCAAACAGATACATTTGACCAATATTCCAGTGAGATAAACAGGAATAAATCAGTCAATGAATAAAGAGATAAATGAAAATAAACATACTGTATCAAACTTTGTCAACATAACATCAGCAGACAAGATGCCAGCTAAGCTGACATTCGATCATCTCCTGCATGAGACTGTGGAGGTCTTAAACAGCGGGTCCTCCATTCATGAATTTTTCTATATATTTCTTCCTTGTGAATAATTTATTATCAACCTTGTGTATATGAGCTACTGTGACAAGTGAATTTCTCCGGTGTGGGATCATTAAAGTCTATTTTATCTTATCTTATCTTATACCTAAATGACTTCCGAAACGACATACAAGACCAGAGCTTCATAGTCATGCGGTCAACATTGTGAAAGTCACAATTTGATCAGGTTTAGACACCAAAAACTAACAGGTTTAGGAATAGTTAACATTTGTATGTAATATAATTTATGTAGGGTAACATACATAACCTTAGGCGATGTCAGTATGTTATGTATGATGTAGATTAGAATAACTTGACTTTGGCCTGTTGACCTGAAACACATAGGACAGGAACAGTCTCCAGGGTGAAAATGTGCAGTGCTTTGACCTATCCATCCATCCCAACCTCCTCCACAACCAGACTTTTTTGTACTAACCGCACCTGACTCCTTCTCTGTTCCCATAATAATTACTGCAGCCACAGGAGGGTGCCACCTAGTAAACGCGTTGGTCATAATGAGCATGACTTCAATGCCAAAGCGATTGGCATTTGGGGGCGACAACATTTTGGGGCATATGATGAAAAGATGCTGTTGTGGGCGAAACATCACTGACCGTGTTGAACCGTATGATACAATTTCTCCCTATATTCTAAAGATGAAACCTTCCTTTAAACAGTGCCTTGGGGGTGAAAAATAAGCAGTTTTGTGTTCCACAATATAGCTTATCACACCCTAAAAAACACAATTCATTTTGGGGGTTTTCACAGTGCTGCACATAACATTTTACATACATTTATAGTATATGAGGCCTATAATGGATCTCAGCACTACTAAATCTATCCCTGGTAGTGTTTAAGTGGTTGCCATACACACTGATTATTCTGTCACTGCAAAGGAAAGAGAAACCAATGACCCTCACACTTCCCAAAGTACATGCATCTCAAAAGCCATTTCCATCTATTGGATCTACAGTTTTATAGCTTTCCTAACACCTGTAGAGAGCAGTCATGATGAAGCAGGAAGCAGGTTTTCAATGTAATAAAAATGGACGTGTTTTCTGTGACCTCATTACAGTGTGACACTCAGAGGTCATGTTTTAACAACATGGCAATGGTGTGAGAGTAAAGGCTGTACTATACCCACACTGTCAAATGTAAACGACACATGAACACATATACAAAGACCTGTGTTACATGTATCACAGATATTGATGTGACGAATTCTTAATTGACTATGCTAAAACAGCGAGTCCTTTACAGTAAAGACAGGACAGTTCCCAGAACATCTTAGCCTCTATAATCAACTATTATTTAAAGAGCACTTTTTTTACAGACCTTCTTTTCAGCTTTTTGCTCAGATGCTGTATTGATTTCAAATATACTATCCTACAAAGGAAAATATGAATATATATATAATATAATATAAACATGAATAGGAGGAAAATACCGTCCGTGTAAAGTCAAAAAAGATTTGTGTTCTGTCAGACTAAAGAAGTGTTATTGACCACACAGCCAAATTTGAATGATAAAAACTATGGAAAAGTTTATGAAATTAGGTGTCAAAATTAGGTAAAAATTAATTCTTAGCTCCAGGACTGTGGAGGGCGTGTCTACTGAACACAGCCAAAGCCACGCCCACTTGATGAATTATGCAAATGTTATGATAATGATCATCGCATGACGTTACATAACCTCGTTTTACGGCTTTAACAAGCACAATGTGGATGTTACAGCTAGCGGTATTGGTATTGTTCAGCCCTATATGTTTGAGCCACTAAAACCACAATCTATACCTTTGAGGCTTCTATACCATTGTGCTAGGGGGCAGAGTTATGCTAATTTTGTGTTGATGATCCCCGCGTGACGTCACATGGTCTTGTTTTAGGGCTGCCCACAAAATCCTGGACTGAAAACTGGTGAAAAACTATTTGAACCTCTAACTCCACATTTCAGTAACACATTGTTCCAAGTCTTTTCATGTTTTCTGCAACTATGTTCCAACATATTTATTGTGAAAAAAACACGGAATTGCTTTTACACAGACTTTAAATTTTTAGACTGCCCAGCCAATATTAATGGAGGTCATGGATTCATGTAATGTCTCCTTAGTAAGATTTTTTATAGACAAGAGCCATGACCACTGATCTGACATACAGTATGACCCCCCAAAAATGCAGATACTGCACTGGCAACTTAGACTCACCAATTAACCTATTTCGGGTTCAACTTACAGAATGTGGAAGAATTGAAATATGGTGCTTGTTTTCTAGTGTTGTGTATTACAAAATTGAACAAATTTAATTTAATAAAACATTTAACCAAACTTAAAAAAGAAAAAAGAATTCAAATATAATATTCATAGCTATAGTGTATAATCACCTGAAAAAAGGCATAAATAAGAAGAGCAAAATAAGACAAATGGAGAGACATAGACGTACACCACCTTCAAGAGTAGATAGGGCTGGCTCAGGCTTTCCCTTAGTTATGCTGCCATAGCACTAGACTGCCGAGGGACCCCCCCGTCTCTTTGTGGGTTATGCCTAGTCAGGCATGGTACTGGTTGAAGATGTAGTCACATCTCCCTTTACTGAAAACCCTCTCTCTCCCTCATTCTCTCTCTCTCCCTCCCACTCCCCCTCTCCCTTTCTTTCTGTCTCACTCTCTCTCTCTTTCTCCCTCATTCTCTCTCTCTCCCTCTCTCTCTGTCTCTCCCTCTCATCATCATTACCATTAATGCATGTTACTAACTACACCTCTTCCCAAGAGTTTCTGTGCTTTCTCGTCCAGCAGGTTCTCATGGACCGTGGCCGCTGCTGTGGTCTGCTGCTGACGTCCACCATATTTGGCATTACTGTCATTATTGCTACCATCTCCACTACAGTTTATAGTTAGTTAATGATTTACTGCTGCTGTGCATCTGTGTCTCTCTATCTCTATCACAGATTCCACTGCTACTGCAATCACCTTACCATTTATTGTAATTCATTGTAATTGTACAATATGTTTGTGTTGATTGTTCTGTACATGTGACATCCATTGCACGTCTGTCCGTCCTGGAAGAGGGATCCTCCTCTGTGGCTCTTCCTGAGGTTTCTTCCACATTTGTTCCCTGTTAAAGGGTTTTTTTGTGGGCAAGTTTTTCCTCACTGGAACCGAGGGTCTAAGGACAGAGGGTGTCACTCCCTGTACAGACTGTAAAGCCCTCTGAGGCAAAATGTGTGACTTTGGGCTATACAAATAAAATTTGATTTGATTTGATTTGACATACATACATACAGAACTACATGCAAGTATGGCAAGCAAGCAGGACATGAAGTTAGCAGCAGCATAAAGGGCGTATAGTGCTTATGAGTGTATTACATTACCATGACAGCAAGGGGACATTATATGCATCACAGCTGGGCACAGGAAGAACACTCAGATAGTGAGCAAGATAGCCAAACTTTCCCAGGGAGTAAATGAAAGTAAAAGTCTCAGCCCTGATGACATTGGAGGTCATATACTTCGGCAGTTGCCAGACATATTCTGTATTATTTGCACATGGTCACTACAGCCCCATAGGGTCCCCTGTCATTGGAAAGATTTCATAATTGTGCCTGTGCCAAAAAATAAATCTCCAGTAACTTAAAGACTACAGGCCTGATGTTTGACTCTGCTGTCATGAAATCTTTTGAGATGTTTTTGACAGATATTGTGTTGGCCACAAGCAAATATAGACCTGCTTCAGTTGCTCAACAGATCAAGCAGGGGGTTTGATGATGCAACAGCCACTTGTTTAAATGCAATTTTGGCGCATGTAGTCTTTATTGTATTCCGCCTCATTTTAGCGGACAGGGGAGAGAGCATTCACAACATTGATCCTGATCCTGGCCTGATATGCTCGCTAATGGACTTCCTAGCAGAAAGGTCACAGCGTGTGAAGGGCAAGTTTTATCAGTTGTTCTTTTATTCTCCACTGGATTACCCCAACCGTGCATCCTCTCACCTCTTTTGATATACTGATGGTGTCAAAGCCAACATTCAAGATGGTGTACTCTTAAGTTCAACAGCGATTCCGTCATTGTGTCTCTTCTCATGACCCTGATCATGTGACTCTAGTGACCAAATTGATGTACAGGGTCAAGATGTCTTTCTTGGATATCAATGCGTTCAAAATGAAGAGATGACAATAGATTTTTAGAGACAATCTTTTGGTCATCTCCCCTGTTGTGATTAATGATTAGGTTGTTTAGTTTGTGCAGCAGTATAAATATGTTGGCACTGCGATGTGATGGCAAACTGACCTGCAGCTTCATATAGATGTTGTGTATAAGATCAGAGCATGTATTTTTATTAAAAGCCTTCAAGCTGTAATGTTGGTAACACCTTCATGAAAATATTTTGTTCCTGTTTACATTTAAAATATGTGGCTATCATGGCTCCCTCAGCCAAAAAGGTTCCCAACCCCTGATCTGGACTATGGACTGGTAGGCTTAAAAACTCATTTGTTCCTGCTGTCACTGGCCTTTTAAATAATGTTATCATTGGCTTCTGGCAAAAGACTTCTTTGTAAGATACAGTATATGCGTGGTTCCTTGCTCCAGGCTTGTCGGCAGTCATCTCTCCTTACTTCATATTCATAATGATGGTTAATGTTCGCAAACGTGGCCGCAGTAGATGAACAAGTTATTCTATGACCCAGTGCCCCTACCATTTGCACCACGGCAGAACAAATATAAGATCTGAATCACTACTTGTCAGGCTCTTAGAGTAGCAAAATGACCAGAATACTGTTTATTCCATCCAACACAATAGACAGAAAGTGAACGTGTTTGTTTTAGTCCTGTGATGGACTGACTGACAGCTGTTCAAGTTTTCTGGGCAGAAATCATGAATAGAAATGAGCGAATAGTGAAAATGGACAGGTGATGGATTCAGTCTGCTGCTCGATGCTACCCTTCTGCAAAAGTTTAAGTTGATTCAATTTATTGCAGTGAAAATGTCTTCATATAGATTTGTCTCTCTCTCACACTCCCTTTCTAATCCTATCTCCTATTTCAATTATCTAACCACATGCTGTACATGTATATGCTGACACATCTATAGCTACAAACTGAGCTGTTACATAAACTCAGGGCTCTGAGTGGATCTTTCTGGAGGATGGAAACATCTTTGCTGAAGAATAGTTGCCCTTAGAGAGACAGATATTTTACAGCAGGGGATGGAGCACTGAGGGACAGCGATGGTAATAAAGATAACGTGAAATAAAGGGGGAAGGGAGTGGGTGAATCCATTAGGATTTTTACTGCCCTCAAACAGTATATATCCTAAGGGCACAGGGGCAGGGAGTGTTTGCCACCAAAGTGCTATTGATCACATCACTGTGTTATCTTCTCCACCTCAGAGTATATAAGTCATGCCTGCCCGCAGGAAGTATTAGAGTGTGTGTTTAGATGTGTGGGTGTTGGTATCAGCTACTTGCGTGTGTGGGTGGGTGGGTGAAGCACACATCGACAGAAGCAGCTTGACATGCCAATGACCTGCAGTGTCAAGTTATTGAGCTAGTCCATAATGCAGAGTGATTACGCAGCAATGTTAATTCACTCCAGTAATTCCAACACTAAGTGTCACCCTGGACACACACACACACAACCTTACAAAGGCTCTGAGCTTACTCAAGTCAAACACTGAACCCTGCTGAGAATGAGCATTTCTTTATACAAGACACACTGTCAGTGTGTTAATGAACTCTGAGGAGAGGCAAGCAGTGCAGACACCTGCAGCTGGATTACCAATCTATTATCCACCATGCTCCATCAAAGAGGTCTCTTGGCATTTTAAATAACAAACTATAATGTATTATACAGACAGTAAGCATAATAAAGTATGGTACGTGGGTTCATAATAAGTTACAACACTTTAAAGTTATGTTTAGCCTAGTTACAGAAATAACCTTATGGTAACCGTAAGTTACCATTGTTACCCTCTGAGAATCACCATCTGTGGAAATAGCTCCCAGACATCTCAAGACAAATTACACCGAGGTGAGGGGCAGACTATGAGTCACACAGACCACACACAAATCATCTAAGAAAGAGCTGTAGCATTTTGCCTGGAACAAGAAAACTGGGGCACTCTGCTGGAGCCATAGCTTGGAGATGAGCCTCTATTGGCCAGGTCTTGATCTATTGGCCTTGGTTGAGCATAGCTAGAAAGAATGGCTTGGATCCATCAAGCATGGGTTCACCACCCACAGAGATGGACACTGGAGCTGGGTCGCAAGTACCAGGGTCTCAGTTCTTGTAGACTTGTTCTAGGGATGTGGAGTGTTACCCCTCTGGAAGGAACAAGAAGGTAATGTGGGAGGTGACTAGATATAGTTAGCCTTGCTTCGATGCATAGCACTGGATCTGCAGGTGGCCTGGACTGCTTTATCTGTGGTCTAGTGCGGTGCATAGGGATAAGACCATAAAACCACCTAGAGACTCTATAGTTCTCTGGGGAAAACTTCAACACTAACAGGGAGAATGATGGGTTCTGAACATGAGTGGTGCTTTTTCATATGACATTTATATGATAGTTCAGTACCAAAGCACCTTGGGCCAAAGATCAATGACCAATTTTGTGGTCTTGTCTGCAGTGGTGTTTTGAACTCTCAGGTATAGAGTAGTAGAGTACTAGAGCTGTCATCTGATGGTCACCTGATGGTAAGTTGGATCAAGTGTCAGAGTAAACTGCCAGGCATCCTGGTGAAGCCAAACCTGTAGTCAGGGTAAACAGAGAACTAAGCCCTCTGTCCGTCTGAGATACTTAACTGCCACCTCGGGAAGAATTTCTTATGTATCCTGGGCTGTAATCAGATTGGAGCAAGTTCAAAGTCTCATTTGTTCAGAAGGCTGGCAGGCCTAAAGCCATCATTGGATTCCAGTAGTGAAAGAGGTTGTTAAGCTGATTTTTCCAAGATAATAAGTCATAGACTACATACAGCTGATAACTTGTGCTTTGATTCTATTTGTGGATCATTTTAACAGTAAAAATTAAATTGGAGACAAAGCGCACACATCAGTGTTGCCCTTGGTGGTTACCTGTACTCTTTTGGTTTCTGTGTTTATGCTCCCTTCCCTGTCTCTCAGTAGGGAGTGAGAACTTTATCTGGGGCATTTAAGTGTTCATCAAACGACATACAGTACTGAGTACTCATGAAGCTTTCTTCCTGAAAAAGGAGTTTTTCCAAGGTGGCCTCTGGAGTGTGTAAATCTTAAAATGTTATCTTGGTGTTTCAGTATACATGGGGTAAACAGAGCTTTACCAAGCAATGATGGGAGCCTGCCGAGTGAAGGCCTGTCTGTATGCCTTCCAGCATACACTTCCAGTTCCAGCTCAGCCCATAAGCATCAGACTGGCAGTGAGTGCCGGCGTCACTCCTATGGACTAATTGACAGCTGTGTTGAGAGCAAAGTGAAACCATGGTAATTACTTATCCCAAGTTTTGGGTTTGTCATCCATGTACAAAACAATCATGGCCTTCAAATTCCATTTTATTTTTTGTGAGATTGGTCTGGGGATGGTAAGGTGCGTCTTTCTTTTGTTTCAAGTTCTACTTCTTGCACAAGCAAGATAATATGGGAGTTTTACTCCGAAGAATGTAGTCTGGCACTCCCCAAATGCTGTTGGGCACCTGGGGAACAGATTTGGCTGTAGCCTGACATAAAGCAAACTCCACCCAGTCAGAGCAGTAGTCTGCAAAAAGAAGTAAGTAGATGTTGCCAGCTGAACTCCTTGGGAAGGGTTCCATAATGTCTACACCCAGCATTTCCCATGGGTGACTGACAGTAGTCTGCTGAAATTTACCAGGACATCTTTCAGTCTCTAAATTTTGAATTTTTGAAATTTTGTCTGACAGCACTTCACATTTTTACCTCTAAATTAATTTTGGGGCCGGTGTATTGTAGTCTTTCATATGTTTGGTATCTTCCTATGGTTGTCAAGAGATTGAGCAGCTGATGTAAGAAAATACACAAGAAGTACACTTAATGGATGAAGAAGTTGGTGGTGGGTTCCTCTTCACTTCATCCTCGTCCTAATCCTTCATTCTCTCATCGAAGTTGTAAACACTGACACCTACTTCAGAAGCAGTCCTGTTCACAGTTAGCAGGGGCCGAGCAGGAGATATTTTGACTGTCTGCCTGTGAGCTGAGGTGGAGGAAAAAAGAAAGGAAGACCAAATGAGATGATAGAGTTTCAGGTTCGATTGTTTTCTTTTGTCCCCTTTTATCAGTCTTTGTGCCAAAGACTGCTGTCTCAGCATATTGATTAAACATTGTCTATTGTGCCAGAGAGGTAGCGATCATCTCTGAGAGCCCACACAGCCATAATATCAACAATCTGTACTGAAAGTCAGAGAGGTGATCGAGAATAATTCCCATGAAGGAATGAGAATGAGTCAGTCCAGCCACCTGCTGTATATTGTCCTGTTCTAAATGTGAGCTGCATGATGTGTGTTTTGAGCCTGGACAAAATGGCTTAGAGGACGTTTATGAAGGAAGCTAAGAAGGAAAGGCAAGAGCGAGCGAGCTGCTGGACAAGAGTGAATCTGGGACTGACTTTTCCTTCTTGGCGAGTCACAGCAGCAAATCTTGTTAATATTTAAGCAGCAAAACTAAAAACTGTTCCAGTCCTTGTTGACAGGACAGAAGAAACAGAATGAATCTTTTAGCCTGTGAAATAAATGTTTTCAGATAGCACTGATGGAGCTCAGGTTTCATCAGGAGGACAGCGGATTTACTCCAAACAATTTCAGTGTATGAACCTGGACTCTGTGCGTGTGTGTGTGTGTGTGGTTGCACAGCTGCACACTGGCAGTAAAGTGATTGTAACAGAACAGGAACACAGTTTAAATTAATGGTGTATTAGAGGTTTCACTTAACACGACAAGGAGGAGAGAGACAGAAAAAAACAAGTACGAGTACAACTGTGATCCAACCTTTCCTCACCTTCATCTCTCATATTTTCAGCTGTTTGCTCTCTATGCTGTCAATTTCAATTCAGTTTAAATTTCATTTCAGTTGAATTCAGTGTATAATCATACGTAAGCCCCACCAGATCGTTCAGGTCATCAACATCTGTCCGCGGGGAGTGTTTCCAACACTAAGGCTTTCATTGTTGGGTCTCCAGGCCTGAGATGAGAATCGAATGGAGCTCAGCTCAGCAAACAGCTAACACTAGCTACCATTAGCAGAAGTTGGTCACTTTGGCAGCAAGTGAAGCTATCTGTCCATGAGGAAACTCGGCTTAGACTTTGACGAAAAACCTGTGTTACTATATTGACTAAATTATATATTTATTCATGTAATTATTGCTTGATTTATTTATTTCAGGATTCATTTATTTAACATAGATTACAATTTCAGTACTTTCTCAAAACCAATGAATGAACCCACAAATATGATGGATGATGACAGGATGATTTGAAAATAGCGTAGTGTAAATGTCTGTGCTGCTGCTGCGCTGTCCATCACTCAAACATGAAACGCGCCTGTACACTGTATTAACGACAATAAAGTTACATTGAGGACAGGGTGTCCTTACATTCCTACATTCATCTAAAAGATTCAACAGTGAAACCTGTTTGTTGCCAAAAATATGTCACATCAGTGGTAATGGGATGAATATAGAGCTATGGATGGAGTTAACTGCTGTGTGATCACAACTCTTAAGTCCAATCTTAAATATTTTTTCACATCTAGAAAAAACATCCCACAAAATGAACTCTGATAAACATTCAGACTGACTGAAAGGAATCCTTGGTTAATCCCTGACTGTCATTTCTTTCTAAATGAGTCCTGTCCAGTCCAACTGCATTTCACTTCTGAAGCTGTGTATGGCTGTGCGTAGTCTGTGATGTAACGTTCTAACAAGGTTCTAGAATGTTGATGCAACAAAGTCACAGAAGGTCCTACAGAATTCTGACACAGATATATTTCTACCAACCAAAACCAAAAGAAACTGTTGACTCAGATCAACTGAACTGAAAAGGAGATTACATCAACAACCTGGAAACCTTTACTGATCACTGCTCACTTACCCAGACGACAGACAGGTAACAGGTAGATCAGGTAAGAAATGATGGACAAAAAATAGCAAATAGAATAGTGTGGATGATACACAGTTTGCCTTTTTTTGTTTTTTAATAATGAATACTGTCTGAAAATACTTTACCTGGGACAATCCATGTTGCTTAACATTACTGTTAATGTTCCAGTGCTCATTCATGACCAGACCTTCAATGAAACACATCCACGAACTACCAAACACAAACACACACACACAAGACATACAGAGAACAAATCAAAATATAGTGAATCAAAGGACAATATCTGAGAAATGCAGACAGGAAGTTGAGCATGTGACACCAGACAAGTGTCACATGCCAGGTGCAATGTTATGTCAGGTTATAGTGTCACTGCTTATTGTAATGATTGGTCCTTGACATTTCTCTGAATCATAAATGTGTGGGAGGTCTTAATTAATGCAGATATCTGTATATTGAACAAATATTGTTCATTTTAATAACACCTAAATAACAGATAATAAATATCTACAAATGTTGCCTGCTTAGCTGGGGCAACAATTTCCAAGTTCATTACATCCAGACACAGTTTCAGGCAGGACGCAGCAGAGCGGGATCAGTCCTTTAAACATGGAAGTCTGTCCGTCTCTTATGATAAAGCTACAACATTATTCATGTGTTGTAGCTTCCCTATTGGCCGTCGCTCTTTCACAATTAATAGACACGGACAGTCTCCATACAGTCCTCAGGGAGACTGTGCTATACAGCTCCTCAAAGCTGAGGAAGAACTGTAATTAATTATAAACTCATATCTATTCACAGACATTCTTTATCGGTGTTACACACTCCCTGTACAGAACGCAGTGAAGTGTTTGGAACAATAAAGGTTGAATATCCTGTAAACAATTTGATTCTGCAGGACATTTTGTTTTCTTCATTTCTGCGTATCTGTTCAACTGGCGATCAGCTGCATACAGTGACATTTCAGCAGGGCCTGTCTTCACATATTCCTGAATAAATCTATATTTTTTCAGCTTGGATTAGTATATTGGCCAAAACCAATTCAAATCACAATATGCATTATGCATTATTGTAGTTTGATAATCAGCTGCATAAGAAATTATTAAGTGTGGATTCATTTTGAATTTAAGTCTGCTCACCCTATGTTGTCAGCCAAAGTGACTGTGGAGAAATGTTTCAGAATCTCCCTTACAGTATACAGAATGTATACAGCGCTACCATTCTCCGCCTGTGGTGCATTCTCTGTCATTTTAAACTGTGCTGAAAGCTGCAATTTAAAGAATAATGCGATTTTTTCCATGATCAGATTGGAGAAATGCTTTTTCGCTCTCTCTTTTCTTCTGAAGCTCTAGAACAAATTCTCCTTTTATGGATAGCCTCAAAATGTCAAGAGGCACAGAAGGAGGCCCGGCACGCTCCCCTGCTGCTGCTGTAACCCTGCTCAGAGGAAAATCAACTTTACAACTTGTTTGTGACTTTTTAAAGTGCTTTCCCTTCCATTAAGGAATTATACTAAAGCACAATGACATTTTCCTTGATTCATTATCGACACCTACATAAAACCTTCTTTCAAAGAACTGTATGTTAGAATCAAACTTGTTTACACAGCTTTTGGTTTTAAAATTGAATAGATCCTAAACACAACCCAGGTTTCCTCTGAGGTCAAAGCAGGTGAACCCCAACACCAGCCCTGATACTCACAATGGCAACATCAAGCTATGACTAAAAGTTCTCGCTGGTTCTTTTGACCTTTTCAAAAAGATGATGATGGTAGATTTCCACATATTAACAGTCCATCCACCCCCACACTGTTGAGAACCATCAACTGGCTAACAACCTCAATCTATTCTACTGCAGGTTTGATGATAAACTCTTCACGCCCTTCATCAGCACTGACTCAGACATCAGAATAATAATCATGGATTGTATTTTTATAGTGGTTTGTCATTGATACTCAAATCGCTTCAGAATAAAGAAAAACTCAGCTCAACCACCAGGGTGATGTGTGGCAGCCATTATGGAAACAAAGCCAATTACACTGGGGGATGATGAGGTGGCCGGAGGGAGACCGTCAGCTTGGATTGCCATGACATCATGGACTGCAATGGAATCTGTAATGACCACACTGAGTCCACAGCACAGTTTGATGTCTCAACCAGCTGCGAGCCCTGCCAGGTGAGGCTGGGTAAACGAGTACCTCATCCCCAAGGATGTGCGCTTTCCCCACCTATGTCCTCTTTCTACACCAACAATTCTACTTCAGGAGTCCCATCTGTTACTTCCTGAAGTTTGCAGATGACACAACAGTCAACTGCCTCATCCAAGACAGTGTCTGTATACTAATGGCAGGTGGACCTCTACAGCCTAAAAACAAAGGTTTCACGTAGAACCTAAAGTGGTTCTTCAGTATGATGCCATGGGGGAAGCTTTTTTGGTTCTACATGAACCCTTTTATCTGTTGGTTCTTCAAGGCTCCTATAGACTCTGTAATCAAAAAGAACCAGCAGAGGATGTACTTCAGGAATTCTAACCTGCCTTCTCTGTTCATCCATCACTGTCTGCTTTGGATCAGCCACCAAACAGAGAACACATTACAACGAAACACCCAGGAGAAAATCATTGGTGCCCATCTGGCCTCCATTCAGGACCTGTACATGTCCAGAGTTAGGAAACATCAGTGCAGACCATCACACCCTGAAACCACCTGTTCCAAAGCTGTTCCTCTCCCCTCTGGTAGGTGTTACAGAGCAACTGTCTGACAAATCAACCAGACACAGGCCATCACCCACCATGTCATCCACTTACCTACAAGTTATATATCAGTTTAAAAACAGGAACACGGTCATCATCCTAAATCAGTCTCTCGCCTCCAACGTCCAAAATGCGGCAGCTAGGCTTCTTACTGATTTTAACAGGCAACAGCACCTCACACTGATTTTAGCTTCTCTTCACAGGCTCCCTGTTCATTTTAGAATTGATTTTAAGATTTTAGGAATCACTTTTGAAGCATGTCAGGGTCTGACATGTTACCTAGCAGATATGTTACTGCCACTTTGGAACACCCTGCCTGAGGACATAAGGCTCGCACCATCAATGAGTTCTTTTAAATCACTTCTTAAAACACATTTTTATAGACTTGTTTTTATGTGACATTGTCTTTTTAACTTATTCATCTTAATTAATCATTTTATTTTATTTTATATTTTGTTCTTTATCTTTCTATATTTTATTGTTGTTTTATGTAATTTAGCATTATGTTTTTGATCCGACTTTTTACATTTTTCCAAATTGTTTTATATTGTCTTTTAAATGTTGTTGGTTCTTCTGCTGCTATTTTGCCTGAGTATCTTGTTCATGATTATTATTATTATTATTATTATTATTATTATTATTATTATTATTATTATTATTATCCTCATTGAGGAATAAGGTTTTGAAGGTTTCATTTTCTTTATGTCACAGGACTGACAACTCCTGTGACATATTTTAATATTAATATCACATTCAGTGCAGTAGGAACAGAACAAAGCAAATAATCAACCCAAAGAGTGAACAGAGAAACTGCAGGAGGATTGTGTCAAAGGAGTGATTGGAGGATGATGATTGGATAGATAAACTGTTTATACAATTCTGTTTGCTTGATGTATTTTTTTTTCATTAAAAAAAGTGTTCTTCTCCGTTACACATGGCTGTTGTTAAATACAAACTTTCTTGTCTATCCCTGCCAGCTGGGCTGACATGCTGAGTCCAGCTGAGTCAAGGAAAGTCAGCACATGTATTAAAACGTGATGACAGTTTTTAGATATGGTGAGTTTCTTTTCCAAATGACAGAACTTTGAGTACTGTAGGGAATTGCTGCATACGGTTATAGACACTTTGTAGATTTTCGAGTACATTACATTAACATTTTTTGAAAGTAGTGAATTTCAGTTCATTTGAACTTTTCATTTAACTTTAACAGGAGATTTTCATCTAAATCAAGGTGTGACAAATGGGCCTGTCATGGGCCAGAGTGTTTTTAACCTGGTGCCAGAGGAAAGGTCGGCAGGTCAGCAAGCTTTCATCCTCTAGTCACTGACAGTTGTTAAAATATGCTGTGGGCAAAGTGTTGGACGGACAGAGACACAGGGAGCCACACACAGTGCTGCTTGCATGGCAATGGGTAATGAACATTGATGAAAGCTGGATTTTTAAATGAGAAGACATAAGTGTGCTGAAATGTGGCTTTGGAATCAATTCAACCAGCTTCCTCCGATAGACAGTAAATGTCTTATTGATTAATTCTACTATAAATTTCAAATCAAACAAAGTGCGTCACATCTATCATGCTGTGGGCGGGCCACAGTGACTACTGTACTGGATTTTTAATTAGAGGAAAATATCAACTTCAGTGTAACTAAGAAAACATTACATTATCAAGACCAAGTGTGTGAGCTGGCTGTCAGGTGAATGAAACGGAGAAAGCCAAAGGGAGATAGAATGGAAGAGGGATGGAGGGAACACTGTACTCACCTCAGCGTAGAGTGAGGCAGAGGGTGGTCTGCGCTGTGTTGTGAACAGCGTGGGCCAATCGACTGTGGCACCTCATTTTTTACTTTCAACATACTAGAACAGAGTACAGTGACACTGCTGTCGCCCACCCTGCAGTGCAGGCCACCGGTGTCTTTCACCATGACCAGATTTATCCAGCTACTCCCTGAACGTCACAGCAGGGTGATGTTTGTTTTACTGACAAATATGATGATAAAAACAAACTTGTTAGAGAGACATTATTATTACATTATGAAATCATATTTTACTTCTGGTGATATTGTACTGCTTACAAGGGAAACAATCAAGTTACAAGTTACAGTGCACATAGAATCATGCATAGAAGGAGAGGAGCTGTGAAGAGCTGGAGGTCTTCAGGAGGTTTTTAAAGGTACAGAAGGACGCCCCTGATCTGGTAGGACCTGGTAGGATGTTCCACCGATGGTCCATCAGGAGACAGCATATTACCTGTATAAGGGCAATCGAGTAGGACTAGGCAACATGTACAGTAACATGGTAACATGAAAACCAGGCACTCTGCTGCGTTCTGGATCATCTGAGAAACTTCCAGTGTGTAGGATGGGAGGCCCGTCAGATGGGCATCTAGTCGTGAGATGACCGCAGCCTGGATCAGGAGTTGGGTACGCTGAGCTAGATCAGGCTTGATTTCTCTTACGGTGTGGGAAGTGGCACAACCAAGGCAACATGATCAGAGAAGTTAAGTTAAGTATAAGAATAATATATATTTCATGCAAATTATTATTTATTGTTGGCCATTTTGGTTCAAGTGAATGGGCTTTATTAACTGAGAGAGGCAGTTGTATATTATAATCCCGCTCTATACGTTAGCTGCCCATCAATGGCAATAGTTTGGTTTGGACATATAGTACTTGATTGAGTACTTGAGTCCAACTTGATGATCCACTAATGTTGCTAATGTCCACTGTTGTGCTTACTGCGACTGTACCAGATTTTCTGAAGATACTTTGACTTTAGCATGCAAGTGTGTGACCTTTCATCCTCCTCCAGACCACTTCCACAGAGGGAGGGGTGAAGAGAGGGCGTGTCAGAGTGTTCACTCTTTCTCTTTCTTAGAGAGAGCCAGAGAGAGAGAGCTGCTCTTATTAGCCATGGCAGCCCTGGGTGGCCCTGTGTGATAAAGATGGATGGCCCTCCTGTGGCTAACACACATACACACACAGGCGTACACACACCTGGACTTTTCTACATCTACTGCTGTTATGCTGTTTATCACATACATACTGTTCTATGGATACAGGGGAAGCAGGCTGTGCTGGTGATGGTGAAAAAGTGCATTTTATCACCAAAACAGGTGAAAACAGTGTGACAACAGTGTATGTAGCTTGTGTGACTGTGGTCAAATGTGGTCAGATTGCCAAATTCACAGGATGGCTGTAGAAAATGGGTCTCTGAAATGTTGATGATATACCAACAAAAGTGAAACTAATTTCAATTCACCTGACAGGGCACTGAAAATGGGCACAGACACTATCCTGTTAAAACACCTATTATACTGGCTTGGATGCCCAACTTGGGGTTGAGAAACACTACTCCTTTTGGATATTTTTGCAATTATGCACCCTGGCTGGATGAACCGCACAGAGAGGCAAATTATTAACCAGCTCACTAGTGAGTGTGTCTGTGAGATTGGCTGCTGCAGGGATTATAACATGTGAGACTGGAAGTGAAAGCGCATTCCTGGTTTGGGCAGAATTTCACAAAAAATAAATTGAAAGCGGTTAAAAGCCATTTATTTGATTTCGTCTATGTATTAAACCGTGCAGAGGTCGAGACAAACTGCTGTCATGTCCTACCTTGGCCTGTCCCTGAGCTTCTTAATTAGTCAAATTTTGGAAAATCTTGAGATGGAGATTTCAGTCAGTTGGTCCTTGTGCAATCAGTGTGCAAAAGACACATATACACAACTTTCTTGTCCAAGTGATGACTCAAAAACCTACCTGAAAACCTACCACTTACCTGTCAAATGATTTAATGCGACAAAAAAAAGTATTATCAAGTAGCCGAATATTGGATCAGTGGCTTTGAGTAGCCAAACATTTAATACTAAGTGAGTCTGAGTAGCTGATTATTTGACTGTTCAGTTAGAAATGTAACTATAATCTCAGAGATCTGCAACAATCCGATGTAAGACAGATGTAATGGTGTTAATGATGTTAGATTATTACCTGACTGCACATTTGTGGTGTACTGAAAGAACAGGTAGAATCGTGCCTTGAAAATGCCTTGTTGATGCCAGAGGTCAGAGGAGAATGGCCAGACTGGTTCGAGCTGATAGAATAGTAACTCAAATAACCACTCGTTACAACCGAGGTATGCAGAAGAGCATCTCTGAACACACAACACGTTGAACCTTGAGGCAGATGGGCTACAGCAGCAGAAGACCAGGCCGGGTGCCACTCCTGTCAGCTAAGAACAAAAAAACGGAAAAACGTTGCCTGGTCTGATGAGTCTCGATTTCTGCTGCGCCATTCAGATGGAAGGGTCAGAACCCGGTGCTAGCAAGGCGTACCTAATAAAGTGGCTGGTGAGTGTATAGATCTCATTCAAAATGAAGCAGACAACAGGGGTCATAATACTGTTCCGGTAAAATGTGGAAATATAAAAAAAATCACCAGGATTGGTTCCCATACAGGTCACCTGCAAATATCAATTCAATCAATCTGCTCTATTAACAACAGCTCTACAATAAATACTATACAAATGTAGAAATTAATGGTATGAATTGATCGAAGTAGGAGGAGGAAAAGGAGTTGGTTCAACTCAAGAATCAAGAAGAAGTCAAGCCTGCTCCATGGACCGGCAGTCTTAATTTATGCTTCAAAAGACCAATAGATGTAACCTATGGATACACTGTCCATTCATCATACTGCCATTAATTACAACTACAGCAGTGTGATTTCCTTCAAAACTTACAAAACCACATCCAACAGTGAACCTGTGAGGAGCCTTTCACTCTTCAGACATGGTTGCAGAGCAAAAAACGGGTCAAATAAATGACAATTTCTGACAATTTACTTCCTTTAATTCATTATTTAATAAATGATGAGACATCCAAATATTTTTGCTTCTACCTGCTTATTACATCTCACAGGAAGCGGCTGTTTCTGGTGCCACTAAAAAAAATAAATAAAAGAAATAGTACCATGTGACAAGAACAGAACAGAGAAAAGAAAATAAATAAAAGATTTGACTCAGTACTGATATCATGGTAGTCTTTTGGGGCATGTCTATTTATATAGCACATACAGCAGTAATAGTTCAGTGCTATCACTGAGATATGGCCTCAGACTTTAAGGTAAGGTGGATGTTGTGTTTGTACTGTATTTCGTATATTTAGCCCAGCTTGGCTAGAAGCTGGAAGCAGAAGAAAAATGCAACATGATGGTCAACAATCGGCTTCAACATGGAACTCCTGGTAAACCACAATGCCCCTCTTCTTTTTGCCTTTTTATTTTGAAATATAATTGTATTTCAAAGTGTTTTACGCGGAACACCTAATTCGGAGAGAGAACATTGAATAAACAGAAGGGTCCAAGCTAAAAAGGAGTGAATAAGAGTCAGCTGTCATATCCTGCCGCTTGGTTAAAACAGACTCTGGTGCTGCATCTGAAATAGCTCCCCGGTTCACTTAATTTCAATACCCTGCATAATTAACACTTAATAGTTTACTCCATCTCTATAAATCATTTTACACCATCGCAGACAGGTGTGGAGTCACATAACAATAGATTAGGATTGAAGGTGAAGCACTGCATCATGGGATTGTGTGTGTAAATGCTATGGACTGAACATGTCCTCTTCCTTTGTGGGGATTTGTAAAGCACTGTACTGTACAGTGCATACACTTAATGGCACAAATGAAATGGCGGGGGGCATCAGGGAGCAAAAAGAGAGTGAATTTAGATCCATCAGCACATTCTTTTGACATTACTGCTACAACACTGCTCCCGTCTAGAGGCGAGGCGCACGGCATAACTGACTGATGGAATGGACCCGAGGCAGCTTCACACAGACCAAACAAGAACACTTCAATGTAATGCTGCATGCAGATTAGTCACTTTGCTGTGCTGTATTCATCACGCCGTGATCAACCCTTCAAGTTTTCATGAGCTGCCTACTATGACTGTAAAAAGACTTTTGGCTGTCAACATCCCCACAAGCATTATGACATAGTTCTGTAATGGTGCAAACAAACATTTACATTTAACTGAGAGGACAAACCGTGTCCTGAGGTAAGTGGTTGAGGAATGAATCCGTAGTCCATCATCATCAAGGCAAGAACTCAGACAGGACTCCACTACAGATCACCTCTGCAGTAACTAAAAACACCCTCTCATATTTCTTAATATGAGGGCAGGATCTGATCTGGTTTTCGGCAGTATTCATCACCTTTTACGTAGGGTGCTTGAGTCAGTCTTTTTGGTCATGAGATGGAGGTGAAGGTGGGTTTTGCCTGCTGCATCCGTTGGGTGCTCGTATCTGCCCCCTTGACTGGATGCCTGTCTTTGTGCGTAGGTTCACCAGTCTGGCTATAAATGTCTGTTTACTATCTGATCTAGCATCTGGTTGTAATTGTATGTTGGTTGGTATTGTGTTTAAGAGGACACATACTGTACCAGCCTACATTGTGCATGAATACTGAACACATCAAAACCATGAAGGAACACAAATGGAAATATATGAAGAAAGCAAAAATATGATTTAAATTTCTGATTCTTCAAAAAAATCACCCTTTGCTTTTGATGTCTTCAGTGTTGATCTACAATGCTGACCCATAGCCCAGGTTAAAAGGTGGCACATGATATTAACCCTAACCTTTATACTTAAAGGCCTGTAGCCCTCTAATCATTAAATAACTGAATTTAAGATGGTTGTATCTCAAACATGTCATATCATTTCATGAGTGGGAGCAAGAGGCATAGTTGAGGATTTGGGGAATTGGGGAATTGTGCGCAATTGCTTTTTTTCCTGAAAGTGGGATGAGATCAGCTGAGGAAACAGCTAGCCTAGCTCAGTCAGTACAAAAACAATACAACAGTAGATACTACTGTTATGGTGGGCTAGGTCAATCTCAAGTTTATGAGATCTCATCTGACAAAAACTTAAATTCAAAACATAAAAGAAAACAGTTCATTTCAGCATTGTCCACTTCACAGACAGTAAACGTTGTGATCTTGAGGTAACTCCTATGCACTCCTGGGGTCCAAAGACATCAGCATCTTGTGTCCTTGT
The DNA here is from genome assembly GCA_023373845.1 of Nibea coibor. Taxonomy (NCBI): domain Eukaryota; kingdom Metazoa; phylum Chordata; class Actinopteri; family Sciaenidae; genus Nibea; species Nibea coibor. Next base: position 2,604,032 of record CM041722.1, on the reverse strand, counting down.
GTGTATCTTGTTCATGTGTGTGTTTAAGTACATATTCAAAATGTGTTAGTGTAGTTCATAAGTCCCTCGCAGAGCCAACAGTTGCAGCCTGCCGTTCGTGTTCCAGTGTGTGATGTCCAGAGGTGCTTCAGTGCAGAAATGACAGCAGAGCAGTGAGCCAGTGTCCCAACACGCAGCCCTTCGCCCACAGCAGCAGCTCGTACATTGAGAGTCTCCACAGGCTGAGAGACTCTGCCAGTGTGATCTGCAGACGCCTCCTCCTGGACTGAGCCTTACTCCTCTTGTGCCTGTCAGCCAGAGAAGCAGCAGAAGAAGAAAAGAATCAGTGTCAGGCACAGAGTGAAGGCATTGAGTTCAACCATCTTCAGATGTTCTTCAGCTCCAGGACAGCAACAGTTACCCACAGAATCACATCTTTGGCAATTTTATCTACAAGACAAAAGCATGAGAAGTTCATTGATTCCAGCAAGGGTTTATTTTAAGCTGAACTCAGAGAACTGGCTTCTCCTCCAGCGCTACCAGAAACACTGCTTTGTCATGAAATTTGGTTCAGACATTGATGTTACCCTCAGGATGAATTGTAAAAACATTGGTGGTCCTCTAACGTTGCTCTGATTGTTGAGCCATCATCAGGTCCATACGTTTCTTCAACAGATTTCACATTTAGGCTTAAAGTTCTCACAGAAGCTCATAGGTGGCTGTCATTGTTGGAGGTGGGAATTTCCCAGTTGGAATTTCAAACTTCTGACCTCTACGTGGCACCAAACACCAAACATAAGCAAGAAACATGTCTGCTGTCTGAGGCAAAGTTATATTTCCTTTGCCTCTGTACAGACAGCGTTGCATATACAAACAAAACAGATTTTACGGCACTTTAAATGTTTCTGACTTTTCTATTTACCAGCCTAATACAACTTCTGTAGTCCACACCGAGAGCCAACCACCATAGCTGGGATCTAGCTGAGTTTTGGTTACATATACAAGTGTGTGATTGAGTTTACAAGAACTTTGACTGAATTGTCTATTTTAATGGACTGATATGCTGATCAAGGTTGACCTTCATTATCTAGTGTGAATCAAGTATGAATACGCATAAAAATTCCATGACAATGCATTAAAATAATAGAACAATAACAATGCAGAGATAATAAAATAATGTCAAGGACTGATGTGTCATGGAATTATTTCTTAGCCTTCAATCTCAGGGTAGAATAGACTGACACCGAAGATCCACCTGTGCAGTAGGCATTTTTCATGGTAGGCATTTTAATTTGTTGAACACAGGTACACCATAACTAACACAAGGAATGAAGGCTCCAATGCATTTAGGTATTTCAGTTGAAGATATCTGCCACTGTACACCTAAATGATCAAGTCATTGGTTACACCTGTGCTTTTCCTGCTCTGACAAGTTAAAGCTTGAAGAGGAACCACTGATTAGTTCCTCTTCAGAGGCTGCAGGAGTGCCAATCAGTGAACAGGCTGCTGGAGTGTACACACATGGAGAAGCACTGCACAAACCATGACGATACCCGTTTGATTGTTACACGTGCCAAATTTACACATCCAGCCAATCTCATCTACAAGATAGCAGTATTCAATATTCAAGTTCTTTATTTCCTCAGTTCTATTTCATTCAAGGGTTGATTCATCCAAATCAACCAAAATCATATTTTTAAATCAAAGACTGTAACAATTTCCTTTCTAGAGAGTTGATAATCATCTTTGAATTGAATGATTCCCCAGAAATGTCGGCATCAGTGCTTCAGGAAAGAAAGGGCAACAGGGGAAATCTTATTTCATATTTCATACACAAGAAAGAGAAAGGAAGAAGACACACAACAAGAACTTGAACATTATTGTTTCAACTACCAACATGCCCATTCCCCATAATGAGCAAACCGGAAACGGTGCAAATAATGGGATGAAATTATTAGAAACACAAAGGAAGCAAAAAAAAAAGAAAGAAGCAAAAACAAAAACGTGTAATTTAAGTAAAAGAATTATGAGAGCCACACACACCGTTTCATTCCCTCATTGATTTAGTATCAATGAGTATGAGAATCAATGAGTATCAGAGCACATAAACAGACAAACAAAAACTTCTAAATAGAAAGACTAACATGAAATTGAGTCTAAATATATGCACATGACGGTATCAAAGTCTGACTTTGATACAAGGTAACTAAGTTTGCAACCATGCTACGGGTACATGGGGAGCTGTTGAGAAGCTCATCAAAATTGATGGAGCTGGTTATAATCTTCATTACAGCGGCTAATTTACCGCTATACATTTAAACGTACACTAGTTCTGCTCAAGCACTCATAAGCTCACTTCTTCTTTTAAGGGCTTTCCTTCTCCCACAGTTTACACCCTATTCATTTCAGCAACGCGATGAGGCACAAAACACACCATTAACCCCACCGCAGTTTCTGCATTCTCCACGAGCATGTGCAGACCAGCCATTCACACAGATAACCACCTTCATCTATTTATTTTGTATTCAGAAATATGAAGGGGCTACATGCCTGACAGGGGCTGGTTTTAGCTGCTGACAGCACATGAACACAGTGTAAGAGAGCTGCTGTGAGCACAGAATGCTGGAGTTGAGGTGTGGGAATGAGGTGGCACCGCAGGATCCCCCTGGTACCTGTATTACATTACTAGCCATGGTACTACAGTTGGTTAATATTTTATAAGATGTGCTTATTCAGACAAGCTCTTCCACTGTCCGCAGTACATCGCCAGGCAAGGCAAGAGAGCCAGTGTGTCCAGACTCCTGTCCTTCAGCCATCAGCTGAGAGCTGAAGTGACAGCCCACATCTCTCCTCTCCCAGACTATAGTGGTAAAATTCAATTTCTCTTCCAAAGCCACTTACCTGTCAGCTTAGTTTGTCTTTAGTCCTGACACGTTTCCTGTCTCACCATTCCACTTGTACACATCTCAGAAAGTGAAGGATATTATTCACGGATACTCGCATGTACAGTCTTTATGTTTTACTGATAGTAATTATTCATTTTATATACAGGGACATGTCTCTAACTGTAGGAGGATAATCACCTGGCAATGGTCCAAAGAGAAAACTACTGTCTTTATTCCTGTCTGTGCCTGTGTTATTTGCCTATCAGACAAAAGTCAGACATTTTAAAATTAAACATAGAATGAAGAGTAAGATGTGGGTAGTAAGATCTGGGAGATGAAGCCATTGAGGACGTGCTAAAAACTGCATGTGGGCACTGTTATCGATGTGATGTGTTTGAGCACCCAGGCATCATTTGGCCTGCCTTAAAGGTTCACTGATGATGACGTCTTTGCTGATTTTAGCCGGGGGGCGGAAGAAGCAGGACAGCCAACATGGTGCCGCACATTTCAAGCTTCGAAAACCTGCGGGTGACGTCACTTGTGCTCTGTCCATTCCTGTTACTATCACTGGTCAAAATGTGTACAGTGAGTTCACAGATGATGCACGCATTACGGGCAAAAGTTGAGTGTGGAACACTGGACACTTTTCGCCCTCAATGGTCACTACTTTAGCTATGCAGTGGAAGTAGAGGGACCAACAGCATTGTGGAAATGGTGGCAGAGGAAACCGCTGGGTTGCTGTGAATAATGTCATACACAAATCCAAGTCCTGATGGACAGTAAATTAAATGGCTGCAAACTATAGCTGCTGTTAGCTAATGTTAGCACAGTTTGCTAGGCAGGCTACCAGGATTTGATGTTAAGAGCACTGGGGAAATGTTGGATAACTTGGAGGATGAGGTTTTGAGGCCTGGAATTGTGGCGCCGGTGTGGTGCCAGAACCAGAGCCAGGAAAGCTGACAATGTAACCAGGCTCAGCAGACTCTAGGGATCATAGCAGAGACCAAAGAGGACTTTGACAGAGAGAGTAAATGTGGGACTGACTTTTAGTGGTTGGTGAGAGCTTGGTGCAATAAAAGACTGAAAGACAGACGCCGAGCTGGGCTGACTGCTGTTGGCTGTTAGAAAAGTTGTCGGCTTGCTAGTTTTTGATCAGAAGTATGTAATAATAACAAATACACATGTACAGCTGTACATATTTACCACAGTACAAAAAAATACCAGACTGTACTATGGTTTTTCCTCACACTACCTTTTCACTGTGAACAAAAATCAATGTCTTATGAAGTTAGACCTAAAAGAGAAAGAAAAAACACTATGACCGGACGTGTACAATCTTTCTGACCTGGCCATGGCGCGTATGCAGCAGCGAGACATGTTGATGAAGGATGAGGAGGAGGCTCTGGTCTGTAAGGTGGTTTCAATGCCCCTCAGCAAGTCATTGGTCTTCAGGAGCAGCAGCATCTGCCGGGGCACTCGGTTCAACAGCTCGCTGATCTGGGGCAGATAGAGAGCTGCATTGGTCCGTATCTCAACATCCTGCCAAGAGAGACAGACAGAAAAAAAATGTCTTTACTGGTAAATTTATGTACAAGTCAAATGGTCTGTGCAACAACAGTGATATTTCCACTAGTTTTGATTCAAGTCTATGATCTTTATTAGTATAAGTATGCATAAATTTTTACCTGAAAATGTCCAATGGAAATGGATTTTTAGTTTAGCTGCCAAACTTTATATGCAGCTGCTCTAGTTCCTTCATAGATAGCCAGATCAATGGCCTTCAACTTAAAAGCTGCATCATAGGAATTTCTTCGTGTGTTTTTCATGAGTGGGTGAGGGTGTGAAATACTATTTTGCTTTTGTGCGTGTTGGGTTGCATGTGCTAAGAATAAAAACTGTCGCGTTCTTTGCACTGACTTGCACTGAAGAAAAATCCATAGAAAAGCCGCGTGGTTCAAAGCGTGGGAAAAAAGTAGCGGCTTATAGTCCGGAAAATACGGTATCTGCTACTATCATGCTAGTCGGCTAAACTGATATCTTGCCGATTCAATGTATGAGAGCTTTTAACGGTTAGTCACAGTGAAAATGGATCATAATTACTGTCAAACTGTGTGCTGACATTCTTCATCTCAAGTTTAGTTTGTCTCCCGAATGTGCCGAGTGGTGAGTGTACTGAGTCTTCCTTTCCATTCTCCCACCACAGATTTGGACCAGAGAGATAACTAATAATCTAACTTACTAACTAACAATAAATAATGTCACAGGACTGGAGCGCTTGTATGCATGCATCTAAATAAGTACAGGTGGAGGAATAATCAACAGGTCAGAGTCGATACAGTTCAGTCTTCAGACAATGTAACATTTAGGCTGATATATTGGCAGTATATGACAGAAATTGAATACTGTTTTAATTAGTGCATAACCACCTGAAAATAAGAATCTTTGTGTTATTATGACCTTAGGTCCACCATGTTTCTACACTAGCCCAGAATGGACAAACCAAACACTGTCTCTATATGAGGACTTAATTGTGTGTTTTGCTGGTAACCTAGTTTCTCCTACACATTTGGAAGGGGAGGGTGAAATGAGGACTATTCAGTTGGGCACAATCTTAAAGATCCTGGAGCTTTAAAAGTGTTTTGGACAAAGACTTTCTGAAGAATCTTTTTGTTTTTGTGTTTGTCTTTTAATTACAGACAATGAGAGAATGAAAAGTATACATAGACAGGCAGAAGAGAGGACAGCAGGAAGAAGAGGGGATGAATGATAAGGTTAAGAGCAAACAAGATGGAGAGAGGTGGAGGGAGGGAGTGGGAAGAGAAGAAAACTAAAATAAAGACATAGAAGGGAAGGATGAGGGGACGAAGCACAACAGGGAGCACAACTGACAACATACTGTAAATGACAGAGCACAGAAGAAGAAGACAGACATTTGTTCTCTTTGATAGTGAAGACGACTGTTTGAGCGTCAGTGTCCTGCTCTCTACTTCAAAGGCCCCTCTCTGCTGCACATCGTCGGGCCTAAATTACACTATTAGTCATGGAACAAAGTGGACTGCAAGCTTACAAAGACTTACTAAGCATTCTTTAGACCCAAAGTAAAATCAGGAGCTGCACAGTCTCTACAGGATGTTACAGCAGTGAGCCGGATGATCATGACTTACAAGCTGACCAGAGACACCCTGTAATATCATCCAAAGCCCTGAATGGAAACACAGTGTGCTAGTTTGTTCTTTCTTTGAACCATTTCCAGCTTGTATTAATAGTACCTTTAAATCTACATAGATAGCATTAAGACCACTTGTCTAATATTATGCAGGTCCCCCTTTTTGCCCTTCAAAGCAGCCCTGATCCATCAAGGTTCGGACTGCTCTACACCTCTGAAGGTGTGCTGTGGTATCTGGCACCAAGTCATTAGTGTCAGATCCCTTAAGTCCTGTAAGCTGCGAGGTGGGGCCTCCATGGATCGGACTTGTTTGCCCATCACATCCACAGATGCCTGATTGGACTGAGATCTGGGGAATTTTGGTGGCCAGGTCACCCTTGAACTTCTTGTTGTGCTCCTCAGATCATTCCTGAACCATATTTGCAATGGGGTGAAAGGTGTACATGGTCTGCAACAGTGCTTAGGTAGATGTCATGTTCCAAAGTGGTATCCACGTCAATGGCAGCCTAACAGAACTTTGCTACTTTCTATCAGAACCAGCATAAACTATTTCAGCAATATGAGTTACAGACAGTAGTTGTTGTGGTCTTCTGTCAGATCAGACCACACTTCTCTCCGCCTTCTCTCCCCACATCATCAGTGAGCTTTGGCCGCTCATGAGCCTGTCACTGGTACACCTCTTTTCCTTCCTTGGACCACTTTTGATAGGTACTGATCACTGCAAACTGGAGCACCCCAGAACTGGAGTTTTGGAGATGCTCTGACTCAGTTGTCTAGCCATCACTTTGGTCCATGTTAAAGTCTCTCAGATTGTTTGCCCTGCTTCAAACATCAACTTTGAGTACAAAATGTTCACTTCCTGCCTTATATATCCCGCCACTGACAGGTGCCATGACAACAAGTTAATCAGTGTTGTCAGTGGTCAGTCATGACGTTATGACTTTTAATCAGTTTACTGAGCATGATAGAGTCAGGTGGGTGTATGTATGTGACCTATGTACAGCAACTTCTCTGATTACTACTGCACATACCCCCTAAAGACATGATGTCATTTTATTTAGAAAATCCAATGAATTTATTTCGTGATGCAGCAAACTGTGTAGAAACAAGAGGTGTACAAACTTTTTTCACATCGCTGTTTATGAATTTCTCCATCCCCTGTGTGTGTGTGTGTGTGTGTGTGTGTGTTTAGGACAGCATCTGTTGTCAGAGCTGTCAGTTCAGATAAACAGCAGTTGACAGGCACAGAGAGAGACAGACAGCTAGTCAACATTCTGACATGGATAAACTCTGTCTCTGCTCTGTGTCTGTCCGTCTCTGCCTCATGTCCACAGGAAGTGATGTGAACAAACAACAACACTAATGCAGCAAACAGATTCTCTCTCTCTCTCTCTCTCTCTCTCTCTCTCTCTCTCTCTCTCTCTCTCTCTCTCTCTCTCTCTCTCACACACACACACACACACACACACACACACTAAAGGGGCTGTGGTGTGGTTTGATAAAAAAGGACAAAGGGGGGCAGCGTTTAGCTCAGTTGATAGAGTAGCAGTATCACTGCACGGGCCCAGGTTTGAATCCTGACCTGTCCAGCCCTTTCCCACATGTCATTCCCTCCCTCTCTCTCCCCATCTCCCCACTCTTCCTGTCACTCTTCAGCTGTCTCTATTGTATAAAGCCTGGAAAGGCCTATATATATATATATATATATATATATATATACATATATATATATATATATATATATATATATATATATATATATACACACACACACACACACACACACACAAAGGATGTGTTTCTCATGAGAAAATACTGTAAGATACACACTTATAACATCACTTATTAACATGGAAGTATGGATGAGTCAGCTGATATGGATTCTGGAAGTCAATACCAACTGTTTTTAAGCTTCATTCATCTGTTACTCTGTCTCTGTGGCAGCCAGAGGTTTCATCTGATTTCATTCATAAATGGTTTCACATGAATCATATAACAGACATTTGTACCAATATGCCTGTTACACAGTCTGTAAGGGTTAGTTTGTTTTATCTTTTTTGAAGTGGAATTAAATGAGGTACTTATCCATAGTTAGCATATTAAACAACAGCAACTAACATTAGTTCTGACAGGAACCATCATGTTAAAAATACCACAGTCACTCATTCTAATAAACAGAACTAAATGCTCTACCAGGTGACATTCCTCTTTTTATCAGAGAAGTATGGTAATATTAAGTAATATTAATATATCTAACATTGGACAGCCTTTGAGGTAAAAAAGGGTCTTGGTGGTGTTGAATTGAGCATAAATCAACATAAATGCTACAGAAAGGCATGATGACAAGATACAGCAGTGAAAATATTCTAAACATAGCATACACCTAATGTGATACTGACTTTTTTAGATGGGCTTTTTATGTAGCTGAAATACATTTTGTTGCTGTCCCTGTCCACAGCAGTGCATTGCTTAGCTTGTCATTAATGCACCCCTAACACTTTTGGTGTGTGTTGGCCCATTTAAAACAATAGGCATACCTCAAACCATGTGCAACGCAAGCTTGTGCATTTAGTACATTTGTAGTGTACCAGCAAACTTTGACTGTGTGACGGTGAGCTGATTTACCATTACTGTTCTGGAATCAGCACTTCACAGACACAGCTGCAGTAAAAGAGCATCAATGAAACGTCAACCAGTTAATGATTAAGAGTAGTATGCTGCCAGTCTAGCCTTGACGGGGAAGCATTCAAAGACCATATCAGTACTTGTGTCAGAGTGGGACTTGTTGCGTCTGTGTAAATAATAATCTAAAGAGTACGACCTAGACCTGCCAGAAAGTGTCCTGAGATAACCTCTGTTATAGGTTGGAGCTGAGCTATGTAAATAGCACCTCTCATAGTTCACTTCATTTCGCTTTGGCCAATCGAACGCATAATTCAGAGAAACCGAGATTCCTCATGCAGAGTAAAGGCAACCACGGTACAAAGTATATATAAAAGATTTTAAAGGCAGAGTCAATGACATTCTAAACTACTGAGTATAGATGTGTACCTACCTCCTGTAGTGGCAGTGACCATTGAACAAAATACTAATGCACAACAAGAGGTTGGGTTGTAGGATAATTTCTTCCAACTTCATTTTCCCTGAATCACTACAATCTCTTCCTAGCTTCCCACTTCAGTTGCTTTCCACCTCTTCATTTCTTATTTATTTACTGAAAAAAGCTAATCCAAGAGTCACCGGAGTAAAGATATAAACCCACAAAATAATACCCCATCACAAACCCCCCGAGAACGCCCCAGTCCAAATAACAGGGGGCTGGGTGTTCTGAAGTGCTCTGCTGAGTCCTGCTTGGGGAATAACAATTAGTAGCAATTATAGGAGGTTGGTTAGCAGGCCTCACAGCTGTCAGCAGGACACAGAGAAGGCGACAGTGCTCTCATTTGCATCTGAAAGCTTCAATAAGGACATATTGTATTGTGAGTGGTGCGATAATAAGCGGTGCAAAAGGCAAAGGGAATGTAGCCGGGGGGAGGTGGAATCTGTGCCGGTGATTTTTCTTTTCTGCCCAGTGCATTTGAGAGTCGGCAGGATGGTTTCATGCAGCAGACATTAGAAAATGGTGGGCAGCGACAGAGGGAGAGAGGAAGAACGTCAGAATCTACTGTAAGATCTGCTATTACCAACACCGTTTTTCCTGTACAGTGAATGAATTATACTGAACAAAAGCACATTTTTACCACTAAGTAGTCAATTTTGAGGCTTTGCTTCACTCAGAAATGCTGTGAGATGATGTCAACAAGTGATTTACACAGTGAATGGCCAGGTGGGGGGAGGTGTGACTGTAGGCAGGGTTGAACTCATCAGACGATACTTATGTTACATTTTGTGTGTACATCTGTGTGTTTAAAACCACACACGAGACTTTCGGATAATGTGTGCCATTCTCCACATTTGTAGAGTTTATTGAATTGAGAATACAAGGACACACAGAAGACACAGGATGCAGCCATGAGGAGGCTTTTGGTGGCAGGAATATGAACAGCCTTCAGACATGGTCGGACAATTTGTACAAAATCATTTATCAAAGAGTAGAAACACTGAAGCCTTCAATAAACACTAAAGACTAAAATTCTGACCACTTACCAGCCCAGTAGCTGGCAATCTGGATATCTTTTGTCATGACACGTGCAATGTTGTGATAATTACATATATCACAATAAAATAAATTACCGGAATGGAGCTTAAACAACAGGGTACCGACTGAGCCAATGTTTCAGAAGCATTTCGGAAGCGAGTCTCTGTAATTCTGCACATAGCAGATCACGTTTAGAAGCATATAAACCAGGAAAATGACCAAATCTGATCAAGTTAAAGTCTGGTGGGCAAAATGCTTCTGAAACACTCCTGATGCATTCTGAAGTTGCGTGGAGAATGGACCACGATAGCATCATGGCGTGATGTGACAGAGACATGCCCAGGGGAGTTTTGGCGTTGCTCACTTTATTGAGCTCAACCTGTAGCACAGAAAGACAGTGAGACAGCTTGCAGACTGGAACTGGTATTACCTGCACTATCACGTCATGACAAGAATACTATTTACTCTTCTACGTCTGGAAACTGATCATTACTGACATGACTGCAGCATTAATTCTAACAGCACTGTGCAGTCTGCTCATCACTGTGCTACACTGAGTTTGACAGTAATTAATCTCAGTCATTTCTTCTTTGCTGTGCAGGACGTGTTGATGGCAGTTTAACAGTGACTGGAATTTGTGAAAGAGAAGAGTATTTGTTGTGAAAAGAGATCAGCAGAGCGCTGATTACACTAAAGTTATTAGTGCTGAGGAAATGTACATTTATCAGTTCAACAGGTAAACATGGATGAACTCTTGAGATTCACAACAAAGGAGCAGATTGGAAAAAAAAAATGAACAAAATATACTTTGTCGAAGCACCAACTGGATCTACTTTTGACTATAATTACAGAGAAACATTCATTCAAAAAGATAAATATTCCTACATGTGAAAGAAAGGCAGCAAAAAGCCACAGCCCCTAAAAGCACTCAACATTTTGCTTCATGCATATGATTGCATTAACACTAATGGAATGCATCATCAGTTGTTAAAAGCGGGACTTAAAAAACGATGCATGCATAAGAGAGTGGATGGAGAGGGGAGGAAAGAAAGAGGAGGCAGAACAACACGGGGTAGGAGAGAGGAGACGTCAGCGCGGATAACAAAGACAAAGCAAAGCAGACGAGTAACTGTGGCCGCAGAAATGTCTCAAAATGTCTTCTTAACCCAGAGTGCTACACAATCCACAAGTGTGTTCAAGTGGAGGACACTAGAGTGGAGTCTGCCTAATGGGTGTGTGTGTGTGTGTGTGTGTGTGTGTGTGTAAAACGGAATATAAATGACAAAGACAGAAGTCCTAGATTGAAGGGAGTGCTTTCATCTCAGCCAAAGTGGAAGAGCACACCTCTAGACACACACACACACATTATTATGGTCAAAAATGTATAAAAATACACACGCACACAAGTTCAGTCTGTTCCCCTAAATATGTGCAACCCAGCAATCAATGAACAAATGAACACAAACCTGACCTTCAACCGCCTATATAACAACTCCATGGAAGAGGATCCACAAACTTTACAGATAAAAAAGGCTCATTCTATGGTAATAAAACAGGACAAGTCTTATTTTCATATAGATCAGTATAATATAGTATATAGTACAATATACTGTAGTTGCTGCAGTGATTAGTCTGGAGACAGGTACTCTTTGATATAATATAAAGTCTTTATCCTTTATCTTGTCCGTGAATTCTTTGAGCGATCACAAACTTTTCCTGCTGATTTGTAATTTGAAGTCGTAATTACAATTTATCAAAAATCAAAGGAAACGTGCAAATCACAAGCACAACCAGTCACACAGTAATCACAGCAAAATTCATTGAGATCATCAGTGGACTGACTCATAAAACCGTCCTCTGTAATATTTCCAACACCAATAGAATATAAAAGGCAAAACAAAAAAACAAAACACTTTGATGCTTAATGAGCAGTCCCATTAATCAACTAAGACACACTTTGGGTCCTCATTAATCATTCATCCTCGCTATTGATACCTGGTGAGGTGATGAAGAGTGCTTAGTCCTCACAATACTGCTAGAAAAAAGTTGCAAATTCAATTTCATGAATATAATGGCAGTGTCACGCCTCAGAGAACGGATTGTCATCTTGACTTTTCACTTTGGTTTCAAACATGAAGATGGAAAAAAAACCTTGGTCACACAGAACTAACAAATGTCAGGGCAGGTAGTCAGAAAATGGTGACAACATTCCTGCTCCCCACAAAATGACTGCATAGTGTTAATACACAAAACTAAAGTCATATTTAGACCAAATCCGAATCACCACATTGTGTGGTGGTAGAGAGCTTAGGGAGTTTTGTTCATTTGTGCTGAACATAACTGAAACATTTCAAATAACAGGCGTTCTTACCAGTACCAATACCAGTGCTCCCTCACTCTCATCCACTGCCTGCCTCACTCCACCAGTGCTCACTCTCTTTGCACTGACGCAAACCAAAGAAAACTTACGACCCACAGTCTGCGCTACAAAATGAAGAGCCGGACACATACAGAGAAGCTGGCTACGTGAATAAACCAATCCAGAACACAACAGGTAGAGTTTAGTCCATGAATCCACCCGGACAGCTTCAGCTTCAGTCACATTTCAGGCTGGCTGTGGAGGATTTGATAATCTGAAGTACAGACTGGGCACCGCGGCGTGACATCAAGTTGCGTTTTTCCAAATGTTGAATCCGGCTAAAGATCTCTGCTGCAGGTCACTGTGTCGCTACCAACAAAACACACACCCTGACTCAAATGAAATGCTGCCTGAATCAGGCTGAAGAATCTCTGTCAGTCTGTTCTTTGCTCTGCAGGAGGACACTAAACTTGGAAGTCATGTTCATATTTAGAATTGACATCTTAGGTTACAAAGTGTGATACTATATGAGTTACTGTTGAATTCTGAGCCAGTTTCAGACATGTTCAACATGAGAATCTCCAAAAATATTCCATCTTCAGAAATACCAAATAAGACACGGGGAGTTATTGGTGTATTGCTCCCTCTTAAACTGCCCTGTGTTGCCTGTCGTGTGGGGGGGTGGCATGCTGTAGCAGACTGTTGTGTAGTACTTTTGCCAGCTTTAAAATGTTGCATAAGAGAGGTATAAATAAACTCCCCTGAGCACAGATGGCTTTGTGGAGCCCCTGTGGGTAATGGGACACTTACAAACACATAAACCAGTTTTGTGCTGGTGGATTCTAAAAACAATCTTATCTTGAAGAAAGAAAACCTAATAACCCCAATTACAGTAAATTTAATGAGTGTTGGGAATATTTGCTAAAATAACTTGCACAAAAAAGTACATGGCCAAAAATATGCGGACATTCCAAACCCTCACCGCTACGTGCTGCTACGACAGTTTCCACTCTCCAGGTTTCAGTCTTTGCTCCAGATGTTAAACCACAAAAGCATTAGTGGGGTCCAACAGCTCTGTCTCCCACTCAGTGGACGTCTGTTAACTTCTTCCACACCAAACGGGGAAAACTCTTTACGGACCTGGCTGTGTGCACGGGGACACTGTAATGTTCAGTGGGTGCATTTGCCAGCTGATTGCTTCCGCTTATTTGGACCCACAGAGAATGCTCAGGAGAGTCCTTATCCAGCTGAGCCACGTGAGGGAGTGCACATTTGAGACTTACACTGGCTGAGTTGGCCGACTTCCTGTTGGCTCCTTGCACACATAAATGGGATAAAATAATTAAATCATAATGCTCCTCTAGACTTTCCAAATGAGTGGATTATATTTGGATAAGAAAGAGTCATTTTGTGGTCTGTGTGCATCACATGGAAGTTACAGAGGGCAGCATCTACACCAAAATCACTTCACAGTTGTGAAAAAAACATAACCAAACCAAAAGGACACAAAAGGGCGTGGACCAAATTGCTGTGTTTTTAATTGCCTCACCGCACAGTACCTGGAGACCTTGTGTGATTTAAGAAGTCACCATCCACTACATGTGTTTTATACAGTATGAAAAAGAGAAAAAGAAACAAACCCAAAACTGTTTCGGTTCTATATTTCCAGGTGTAATTGGGTGAGAATGCATAAAACTTAGGAGTTATATATAAATTCACCCTCAGTACAGTTGTCATGAACAGGGAAATTAGCTACAGAGACCAAAACTGTTTTTGTACCAGGCTGTAAACATGTTTATTTCTGCTGTGAAGTTGGACATTTGAACATGGGGACTTATGGAGCCTGACTCAATTCTGGAGCCAGTCTCATGTGGACATTTGTGGAAATGCAGCATCTGGCACTTCACAGCCATGGAGGGCACTGCTCGGTCTACACCAAATGTGAATGTCAGTGCGTTGGTAATTTGTCAGCAACAAGTGCCAACCTGCTGATTTTTTTTACTTACGTGTTCAGATGATATTAAGTTTATATTAAGGCTTAAAGTTATGCAGAATTAACAGCGTGGATGCTTTGATTGACAGGTGGATATCGTTACAGATGCACAGCATCATTAAAGTCCTCTAGAAAATGCCCAAACCTACAGATGACTTTGAGAACAGGGACTTGGAAAGCAGGTGGGAGGCTACTGACAAGACACACAGGTTTGTACACAGGTTTTTACATACTGTAACTACATCCACTGCGCTGAACGCTGTGCTGTTGCTGACATGCTCCATCATGAGAGTACACCTCAAATACCTCCATTGTTTGTTCTTTGATCTATTATTTTATCATTCCAGACTCTACATTTCTGGGCTCTCGACATTTGCCTAATGCTGCATGCTAGACTTCACCCCCACAGACTGCATGTAGCTGCTGGCTGTAGTTACTTTAGCAAGTATCATTTGTCTGGAGGAGTTCATACAGCTTGGTTATATTTAAATGATAACTATTAATTAAGGTTATCATTTTAACATTTGAATAACGATGCAAATGTGTGTGTGTGTGTGTGTCAGAGCTTATACCTCAGAGTGTGTGACAGGCACAGAACTGATGCCGGCATTGACGGCGGTCCATGAGCGAGCAGTGAGCACGCAGGCAAACAGCGGGTACAAAGCTCCAGCTCCCAGTCTGCGGCTGTAACGCTCCACCCCGGACATGTCGCCTTTAATGAGAGCCTGCCACAGCCGACAGTAGTCCAGCCTGAAGTCTGGCTGCAGGGTCTACAGGGGAGAATGGATGGTTAAGTGTCTTTTGAGAGTTCTACATATTCATATACCTGCTGTACAAATGAAGAGCAAGTACAAGCATGTTTCCAAGAAGTCTTTTCACGCATCATTTCTTCACTGTGCATGTATCCACATTTAAGAGTGTGCCATTTGTCTTTTGACATTTCAGACTTCAGGCACGCTCAGTCCCTCAGCTAAGAGCTGCTCTGCATTCCCAGACCAAATGCAGCTCTTAATACACACACACGACCACCTGGTAATGATGGTGGGGTTAATGTGTGTGTATGTGTGTGTATGAGGAGTCTGTTAATATTCTACTCCAAGATGATTCATTAGGAATAAATTGGTGCCATTACGGTCTGAGGGAAGTCTGTGTGTGTGTGTGTGTGTGTGTGTGTGTGTGTCAAAGATGAAGGAGTTATCACTAAATTCTCTTCATGATTACAGGAACAAGCAGTAAACAAAGTCATGTCAGACGTGGATGTCTGCGTCAGCCTGCCACTGTTTGTTGGAGTGTGTTAACAATCAGACTGTGTGTGTGCACGCGCGGCTGCGTGTGTGTATGAAAAACATGAAAGTGCACATATGATTTAGGCTGCGATGCACTAATTCAAACCAAGCACACTGCACTCTGCATCAAATGAGTTGTTTATCAAAAAGCTTTTATCCTGCTGTAGCTGTAATAAAAGTGTGTGTCTGCCTGTGAGAGTGTGTGTGGCTTCCATGTTTTTTTTCATGTGCATCTTGACTGTGTGTTTGCGGCTCTACCTATTTACTCAAGGCCTCAGCCTCAGCATGAAAAATGGACTGCAATATTAGAACAAATGGTATTTTCTGTGCGTGCGGGCAGCCTGGAGATGTCCCACCTGATAAAGGCCGTGATCGAGCAGGACAATCTCGGTCTTGTTGCTCTGGGGACACTTTCGGACCAACACGTTGCCCGGGTGTGGGTCGCAGTGAACAAAGCCATGGATGAAGATCATTTCACTGTACATCTTACCCAGGTTCTCTGAGATCTGTGCAGAACACAACAAGGTACATGTAAATACAAAGAAGGCAACATTTAGAAGGCACTGACCACACATTTAGAATGCTTCTTTTAATTGCTTATCTTTAGTATGGGTGACAACATTGCTTTAATAAGGATGAGTGCTGAATGCAGAGCGTGCTGAATATGGCCAACACTAACAAATTTGAGGCTTTATTTTGAAGCTTGGTGCAGATCCATGACCAGTGTGCCGGAGGTGAGCCGAATGTGCTTGTGGTCATTTCATGGTCAGGCTGAGCTGGCACACTTTGGTACGGCGTGGGATGAGAAAGAATAAATAATCAGTGGCACACTGTGGAACACTATTTACACTAAATTCTAGTAACAGGTTGTCTGTATCTGTTTGTACTAAGACAGCACATACCTGGGGAATAAAGTGATTCTGATTCTGATAATAAATGGTTCTTTGACGAACCGGTAGATAAAAGGTTCCTTGGAGAACTGAAAGAGGTTCATCAATGTGTGGAACCGCTTTAGGTTCAAACTCACACTTTTTTGCTGTTTATGGTTCTTTTCAAAAAGTTTTTGCTTAATAATCGCTGTTCCTTTTACATAGTTCTTTGTTATAGTGATTACTGGCCCGCCTTGCAGCAACTGGATCTTTGAAGAGGTCAATTCTTTGCAGAACCAAACACTTATGGCACCACTACTAACTCACTTCTTCCCTAGAGTTTTTTCTGCTTTCTCATCTTGCAGACTCTCATGGATTCTGGCTACGCCTAGTTGAGCAATTGTTCTGTTAACTCTGAATGTTGTTGACCTCAAGGTGAATCAGAATGATGCTGCAACCTTTGCCTCAGTTGAGGAAGGACTGGCAGTATCAGGTGCTTCTGAGGCAGCTGTCTGCAGAGATGCTTTTATTGATCTACGATCTATGACTGATGGTAAATACAACCTATAATGTTCAAACAGTTCTTTCAGTAGTAAGGAGTCAATTGGTCTTCACAGAGATAGCAATACAAACCTTACACACACTCACACACACACACACATCTATTTTGTGAGAAAGCAGATAGCCAACAAATTGTTTCAGAGAGGAATAGGCAGACACTAATTGCCATTAATTAGAGCTCTTCAGATTGTCACTAGTAAGTGTTCAGACACGTGCACACACACACACATGCACACACTTGCACGGTGGATTGCAGACAAAGGAATGAGTGAGATGCACTGCCATTAATTTCTCCATTTATTTGCAGTAGTCTGATTTTGTCTGCTTCACAAAATGTGTTTTTCCAAACATCTCTCAGCATCACAAACAACACGTGTTCTTTCTATCTGGAATGCTGGTTAGCACAGATTAAACATGTATACATACACATTTGTACAGTATGTGGATAGTGGTCGAATAAGCACTGGAGCAGCTGGGGTTAAAGGCCTTGCTTGAGGGCACCTTGATGATTGAGGGCCAAGCATTTCATTACTCAACATTCCCAACCCAGATTAATCTTGTTGGCCCAGTGATTGAGTCAATGACTTTCCAACTCTGCCACCACTGCCCCAGTACATTAGAGGGTGCAAATGTGCTCATATCCCAAAAACCCACAAAAGGGTTCTTGACCCTCAGGTCAAGATTCTTCAAGATTTGGTATACGTCAAATGCCTGTGCTTAGGAACTCTCTATATCAGGTGAACGGCCAGGTCAAAAACCATAATCTGCACACTTCGAACTTATTTGGAGGGGGTGAGCACCTTTTGGTCTTTCCAGTGTCCCAGCTATCTTGCAAGCTTCTGTGAATTATGTACAGAGAGACATCTTGAACTACTTTACAATTGTCTACGATGATCTACGATGATGATTTTAATTACAATGTGGAGTTAATGTGCAATGTCTCTGTCTGTAATAATGTGTCTTTGTCGTAAGCCTTTTTCCCCTTCTCTTCCTGTTCTTGTCTGTGTTTCCTTTTGCTGAGTTTTTCCTGTCCTTCTTTTCCACTTTTTTACATCAACCTGCCAAGGAAATAGGAAATTAGCCTGTGGCTATAAACCGGCATATTTACATGTAAATGTTTATTAATATGCACTAAATAAATAAATGCTGTGGATGGATTCTGCCACAGTCAAAGCAGTTTAAGCAAACTGCTCCAACATTTACTGGGCTTTGCTAACTGTCTATCAGACAGTCAGACTGTGATTCTAACCACTGTTTACTGGTTTTCTAAGTATGTCCATTGCGTTGTGCTAACGAAGTTGCCCTCTGTCAAGGAGACCGCTGAGCCTGCTGGCAAAGATAATCAACTCTTCAACAGTTCGCCTGCAACTTCCTCATTCTCTTGAGGTCCACCCCACCTTCCACATCTCTGTTGCTATTAACCCCTTTCCTCCTCTTGCTCATCTGCCACCACCTCATGTCTAGCTGACGGTTTTGATACCTATATGCTCAGGTTTTTCCTAGTAGTCCAGTCATTGTTGATTGACCAAGGAACCTTGACATCACGAGTTGTTCCTGTCACGCAGGTAGATGCTTTTTGAGCTGGTACTAAAATCTATCTTCCAGATCCACCGGAGGCCTCTTCCTGTCGCTGTCTCTTTGCAGCAACCTGCAATCAGCTACTCACCCATCCCTGCTCAATCAGCTCATCAGCCAGTGGGAGTTTATCTGACCCCTCTCTCCTTCAGTCTCTGCTTGACTGAAATGACTTTGACACAGAGCTCCTGCTAGCGTTTTTGTCTTGGCTTTCCTTTAGCTTGTTGCTTTGCTGTATATATATTTTTATTCCTCTTTCCCACTGACCAATGCTTTAAAGAGATTCTACCTTGTCTGTTTCTGCATTTGGGTCCCCTTTCTCTGCCACAAGCACACTATCAACCTATTTGCTTGCAAAACAGAACTATCTCCTCACAAACCAGGAGAACCACTGAAATGCGGTTATCACTGAGATCCATCCACAAAAGTTGGTATATAGGCATAACCTCGTTGTTAACGTTGATTTTATTTGTAGCTGACTCCAAAACAAAAGGAGTGTGATTTGTTGCATTAACATCACTGAGACAACAGAAAATTTCCACCAGCTCAAAGAGTGTGTCAAATTTTAAAAACAAAGCATTGGCCAATTCTGGTCACATCAGGGAGCCAAGCTCAGAGGAAAGTCAATGTAGGCCCTCATCCATCTTGTGATTACACACAGACACCAGAGTCCAGCATGCACTACTGCCACCTAATAACTCTATCCACCCTGTCGCTCTGTGTGCGTGTTTTATTATGTCCTCTATCTATCTAATCAGCTGTCTTAACACTCATCATCACTGCCTAATGCTCGGGTAGTATATGTCCATGTGCACATGAAAAGCCCAATACATTATTTATTGTGTGATGGGTGTTTGTCATCATTTATATATGTGTGTGTGTGTGTGTGTGTGTGTGTGTGTGTGTGTGTATGCAATTGTGTGTGTTCTTTAACTACCACACCAATGACACTGCTGTGCTCCTGGTTCTTGGCTGGTTCTTTAAACCGTCTTTGAACAGTCTATTTCAGCAAAACAAGCCATCTTCAGATTTTTATTTATTTATAACCTTTATTTAACCAGCTAAAAACCCATTGAGATCAAGACCTCTTTCACAAGGTTGACCTGGCCAAGAAAGGCAGCAGCACACGTCATAGCGGATAAAACCAGACAAACAACAATAACACAGAGGCAATGTTTAAGACCTTAAAACAAGCAGGGAAATAAGACAAAATAAAGTGCAAGAGCTAATAGCTACAATATTCAAGAAGAATAGAAGAATATACAAGATTTCATGACATTTGTCAACACGTTCATCAGTTCTATGAATAAACAATGATTTAGATCAGTATCCAGTTGACATTTATATGACTTCATCAGCCTTCTTTATTGATGTTGCCATGTTCTTAGTTCAAATATCAGAGTAACCTACAATGTCTGTGTTATGTTGATATTTCCATGTTTTTCCATGATGATGTTAAAAATGTTGCAGACTGGTGGTGAAAATATTAGTTGATTGATCAAGTATAGAATACTTGATAGCAAATACAACAATTGCTGAAGTCATTTATGAAGCATTGGGTTTATGTGTCAACATTTGTCAACATTTTAAATTTATTTTTCTGTGCTATCATCATTTAGCAACAAATCTAAATCCCAAATCCATCCATGTAATATTAACTTCTAATAATGAAACATGGCCAGTACAACCTCAGAAATCGTGGTTTACAGATACAGAACACTAAAGTATACATTCTCAAGATTTTTGTCTGTCTGTCTTGTTTCCTGCTTCATTTCGACATTGTGATGTGCCTTGTTTTGGTTTTATCTTCTTTCTTCTTGTCTTCTTTCCCACCTGTATGTTATGATGAGAATATCCTTACCTGTTCCCTCGCTGTCAGACAGCTCTTTCTCTTGGTGCTGCATTGTCTCGACTGTAGAACTTACATATTTCTATCCAAGAAACCCAACTTCGAAATAGCCAAACTATCCCTTTAAGTCAGTGTTTTTCTTTGGAGAACAGGGTGGCTTGGCGACGGTGTTTTTTGACATTCTGCCTGCTTTCCATAGATTTACGTTGGGTTGGGCTTATTTGCTTTAGCTAGACCCCCGTTTTTGACCAATGACAAGAGGAATAGACAGCATATGTGTGATATCATCCATAGGTTTATGAGTGACCCATAGTTAGCCTCCGTCACCTACAGTCAAAGCAGCCACGCTGTTAATTCTGCATAATTTTTTATATGAACTCACCTGTTCATATTTGTATCATTTGAACAGGTGAGTTGTATATAAATTCATCCTCAGTACAGTTGTCATGAACAGGGAAATTAGCTATAGAGACCAAAACTGTTTTGTACCAGGCTGTAAACATGGTTATTTCTGCCGTGAAGTTTCAACATGGGGACTCAAAGAAACAAACTTGCTTCTGGAACCAGCCTCAAGTGGACGTTTGTGGAACTGCAGTTTTTTCAATGAACTAACATTGACATTTGACTTCTGAAATTCATTCCAGCAGTCTTAGTGTACTGTCCACTCAATGCTGTACCTGAACGCATCTTGTGCAGAGAGAGGACTGAAGCTGCTGTCACTAGGCGGCCTGTGTAGACAAGCTGTTCATGCATGTGTGATAGCACCTGGATTATCAGTCAGTAAACTATTAGCTTCTGTAACCCACAGCCTGCAGAGCAGCAGGCAGAGAACAGGCAGAGCAGTAGGCAGTACCTCATTGACATTGATGCCGTGTTTCTTCATGTAGTCTCTGTCGTTGACCTGTCCCCCCTCAGCAAACTCCATGGTCAGGATCCTCTTTGTGGACAGGTGCCAGTGGATGATGGGAACCTGCAGAGACGCAGGGACAGAGAAGGTAAGGGACCAAAATATAGTTGTTCTTCCCTCCATACATTTTCTGTTTATTTTTATTGCACTTTCTGCTGACAGTTTGAGAGAGTCCACTGCTTTTCCAGCATATTTCAGTCTCCTGTGCAGCTGTCTTGCAGATGTACATTAGATAACACGTTTGAGTTCAGATAACCAGTTCTATTTTGGATCTGCTTCCATGCTGGTAAAACAACCAGATTAATTAGGCGCACAGTTGACTGAATCTATCATAGCTTTTATCTTCAGTCTCTTTTTTTAGCAGCAGAGTAATTCTAACTTTTAACTAAATCATGAACATTTAATATACTTGAAAAACACTAAATATTAGAATGATGTATATGACCTTCATTTAATGAGGGAGTGAATGAAGGATTTGACACGTATTGACTTGATAAAATGTTATTTGACCCGACCTCATAAGATTGTAAACAGGAAAGTTCTAGAAATACAGGTTGCATTTGTATCAATATAAGAAAACCTACAGTGGCTCCATGATAACTTATCAGTCAGATGATGTCACAATGACATCTTGTGAGTAAAATGTAAATGTAGTGAAGGTGCTTTGAATCAATATGTCTGCAGCCTGTGGAAAAGCCTGTCAGATAACCTGAGTCCTGGCCTTCAGACAATCCTCCTCTCTCTCTGGGACTCTGATTAGTTTTTATCCACAACTCTCAGATAACTGTATGTGTGTGTGTGTGTGTGTGTGTGTGTGTGTGTGTGTGTAAGTCTGCGTGCGTGTGTGTGTGTGGCAGCAGCCAGATTATCGTGCATTCAGATTTTCTTTTGGTAAAAAAACAAAGCCTCCCACGTTCTAATTTTAGCTCTGCATTTTGTCTTCTTTTATGGTATCACTGTTTCACTATACTGTGAGTACATTAATAGGATGTACAGTCATCATGAGGGTGACCTTCAAAATGAAAACTTGTGTTGTGACAAATAAATAAATGAACCTCTTGAAAGCATGGAATTTCACATATACACCTATTTAATATGGTAGGATGCAGCTGATGTCATTTTTCGAAGGACTTGCATGTTAACATGCTTGTTCCAGATGAGCTGGGCGTGGAGTACATCAACAGTGTTCGTCACACAGTGGACAGAGATTCCAGGTTTGAAAGTGAAACCAGCAGGGGGCAGTACACTTGGCTGCAAACAAGTCTGATTGTATTGAGACTTATGTAAAAAATAAAAATAAAAATTCTCAGTGGATTTGTGACCTCAGTGAAAAGTTTCCTCATGTACCTCAGTGCTCAATACTCAAAGCCGGTGGTCGAATAAAATAAAAGTAATGACTGTAGGATTTTCCAGCATTCACTCTCTTGTATGCTACCAGGTGGATTCTTACTCATGCATAGGGAGCGCAAGTTACAGGATCCTGACTGCAGTTTACTTGAGCAGGCACTTGACTTTAGATTTTGAATAAACAGTGAATATAGCAACTTTTAAAGAAAATAAAGACAAAAAATCAGCAATGCTTTGAAGCTCATCTCAGAGGCTGTTCTGTAAATTATTTTCTAATAAATATAGCAACCTCTGATGATCCTATCAATTTCAGGCCTGAATTTCCAACAGTTAGTTCCATACGAGTAAGCATATACATAAGCACATACAGAATTTAGATGGTTGGACAGATACAGATTATGGTGCACTAGCTCATCCCTAAATCTGAGCTCATTAAATCCTAATAGAATATATGGAATATATGGTTTTGTCAGCAGGAGTTATGGGGTGTCAAAACTTTAGAAATTTGACTTTTTAATTATTATGTTCATTTTAGAAACCATTCCAGCCAACTGAAGCTTCACTGGATGTATTGGAAGGCATTTGCACACAATTATCTTTCATTCTGCCAGGTTTTATGTCTCTGTCTGTATCGCATGCCAACTTATACAATTAAAAAATGCTGAATGAAGAGAAGCAAATGACACAAAAGAACACAAAACCAAGAGAAGTTTAAGCTCTCTGGGTTTGAGCATCGGACAAAGACAGGCAGCTTGGGAAAAGAAGTCTAATTCACATTCACCAGAGCTAATAAAAGTTCTCAAACAGACGTATTAAGAAAAAGGACACCAGGAAATTAAATGATAATAGACATGAAGTCCAACTCTGTCTAACAAGAAATGTGATTTGCAGGGTTCTGCTAACACTGCTCTGATAGACTTTAGGAAGAGCCAACAGGCAGCACAGAGGAAGCCATCACACTCGCAGTGGAAACAGTGACCTCTATTACCAGAGCACAGTTTTAAATGCTCGGATATTTAATTGAATGAGACCACCTCAGGTTTTTACCAGCTGTGCTCACATGAGACCAGAACAGTGTCCAAAAAAAAGAGTGGGAACATTTTACCTTGAGGAAGGGGAAGTGCGACAACATTTTGGCTACCCTCTCAGCGTTGTGTCCCTCGTTAAGGAAGTCGAGCTCCAGCGGCATGTTCTTCTTGGCCTCCTCCACCAACCACATGAAGGCAAAGTCTGGGAAGAGCCAATGCACCGCCCTCACCAACACCTTCAAGTGACAAATCACATACATATACACACACACACAAGTTTATATACAGTCCATTAAAATCTGGATCTGTTTATCAGTCATGGTAAGTACAGCTCAGCCTGTCAAAGCAAAGGACGTCTTCAGATTAATGCCATGGATATTGGATGAGGGCAAAGGTTCAGATTTGATTTTCTATCAAACCACAGTGTGGTTAAAAGAGAGGTCAGCAATCTCTGATATTCCTCCTGCTGTCTTCTGATTCTGTTTATTTCCTGTACCAGCTTCTAAATAGTGATGCAAAATAGTGACTGAAGAAGTTTAATTTGGTTTGTCTCTCATGATTTGAGAAAGAGAGAGACAAACACACATCTTTGGTTGCGCAACACAGACAGTGAATGAGAGTGGGCTCTAGCCTCGATAAAGCTTGGATTAGTCAGATATATAAAGTTGTTTCCTGATTGTTTCACGGCGGCTACATTCAGTACATATAGACACAGCAGCAGCCCACCTCAGGCCCGCTGCAGATCGCCGTCACCTATCACATGATCTCCTGCTCCTACATTTTAAATAAAACTTTGATGCTGGTCAGTGGCACTGCTCAGGATTAACACCAATTTGATCAAGTAACTCTCGACAGCTTCTAGACCAAACCAACAATCTCATAGACATTCGATGCCTTTTTCTCACATTTTCTCAACTTTACATTATAATTCTTGTCTTCTCTGTCCAAGTCTGACGTGGTTGAATGTCCTAATTCATGTCTTGGTTTCACCTAGACTTGATGATGTATCCACAGGGTATTTCAGGCCTGTGTGTGTGTCTGTGTGTAGACTGTGTATATTTTAACAGACAGGCTCACCTCCATCACCATTATGTCCTTGGAGCTCTGCCTCTGAACTTTTGGGTGTTGGACTTTGACGGCCACTGTCCTCCCATCATGCAGCAACGCCTTGTGGACCTGGGCTAAGGAGGCAGCGCCCTGAGGCTTCTCCTCAAAGGAGACAAATAACTCCGACAGCTGCAGGAAAGAGATAGGAAAGGAGAGAGCAGAGGGTAAACAAGGGTAAATGAGGGGGAGAGAATGATAAAGAAGGCAGAGGGGAAAGGGGTGTGGAGTTGGGAGTGGAAGAGAAGTGTAATCATCAATCTGATCAACTCTATTTACGAGCTATTATTAGATACTGTACAAGTGAAGGGGGCCAAACAAATTACAGACAATGTGAATAATTCACTTAATCTCTGCTTTGACAGAGGTTAGATTTGTCGTGTCACAACAATAGCACACTAAACCAAGTGAAAACTGACTGATGTGCAATGATTTAGAGAAATATTGTCATTTACCTGGCATGAACAAACAAACAGACTTCAAATCATTTGTAATCAGGTGAATGGTGTCTTTGAGTGTTTATACAACAAGTAACTTCCACCAAGAAATCTGATTGGTCAACTAGACATTTAGAATGCACTCAAATCAGCATGACAGCACACCTGACTCATTACTAAAAATATTAGTCTGCACATCCTGAAATAACAGAACATACATGTTAATAAATACACTAATACAGTCAGACATCTGAATTGAATGAATATATCATATGACTGCCTTGCTAATACAGGTGTGTACCTCGTTTTTGTGCAGTACTCTGGAGATCAAACAGTTTGGTGAGTGATTTGGTGAGAGAGAAAATGTTTTTGAAGACTAAAGCCTAATATGGACTGGAGCTGATTATTTCTACATGTTGTGAGTTTTGGAAATGATTACATCAATCTTTGTTCAATACATTTTGACTTTTGGACTTTATATTGCTGTGGAATTGGAAATGTTCAGATCATATCCAAAGTTCAGTGGATAAATCTGTCCATAGGAAAAAAAAGTTACAGCAGATATCTTAGTCACCACAAGATTTAATGAACAAAACAGTTCATTCTTCATATGTGCAACACTAATTCAGTTTGGGAAACTCCACAAAACCCCTGCCTAATTCCAGCAGCCATGGTTACGAATGACACTGAAGAGGTGGGGAACATGGAACCAGACAAATGTGAATTTTAATCGACATCGACATGACTCTCAGATTATGGCCTTTATTTACCTCAACTACAGAGAAAATAAGGCCTTTATCTGAGACAGGCTTATATTACAGATAGTATCCTTTCATTTTTTAGTGAGTCTGGGAATGTTGCAATGCTTTACCTTCAGTGCAAATCAGAAGCAGCTTGATTTTAAAGCTTTAAAGCTAATAAAGTGAACTAATTCTTTATTACTCCTGACACATGATGCCACCCTGTACACTAATAACTGTAGCAAGCACAATACTGACAATAGTGCTCTTAATTCAGGAAGAAGGAAGTAATTAGGGAAGAAGGTGCCTTTCCTTTGTGCTATAAAGGCAATTTCCTTTAATAAAAAATGAACATAAGCATAAATATGAAACAAAGGAAATAGTTATTAGACAGAAACAAACCCAGTACAGACACTTAGGAACAGTGGGGGTCCAGGTACAGATCATAATGACTGTGCTGTTTTTAATAAAGTGCTTCAACAACATCCATTTAAGTGCTGTGTACAGTCATATTTCTTAGTATCTGGATGTACAGAGAGAAAGGTTACTTTCTCTGTGTAATGTAGCTAACGGTCCACTGTTGCCTTCTGATATGCCTTCCTACAAATCTCTTATCACAGCACTAAGCATTTAGCACCCAGTGTGCCCTTTGAGCAGAGGTAGTCCCTCATTAGCTTCCACTCATCTCTGTGGACACACAGAACACACACACATAAATTAGAGTGCGAGTTTGAAGGTTAAATAGGCTTCCCAAGGGACCTGGAGTCATTAGAAGAGACTTATTGTATGCTTTGGATCCTCGACGCTGCCCCCAGGCTTCCCTGCCTCTTGGATACAAACCTGTTAACTCAAGAAAAGGCAGCGTGCAGAGAAAGAACATAGCTGCCCAAGCATTGTATCACCTTTATGCACTTCAAGTATTTGATGTTTGATGTTATTCTCAGCACCAATGGTGGTGTGCCCAGGCTTTCACTGGACAAAACCTTCACAAGAGGATCTGCCTGACTCATTATTAAACACTGCACCTCCTTAGCTGACAGAAGAACAGCAGTGAGGATGGATACAATCCTGACAGGGTGACTCATTTGATTGTTGTTCTGGACTGTGGAACTCTCAACTCTCTAAATACAGCAGCTAGGTCAATGCCCCCACAACTGAAAATATGATGCTGTGGGTACCCCGAGGTACACTCTGCACGGCTCCACTGTCAAGCTAGCAATCATAAATATGCAACAGCAGAATTTAAAGGTGGGTCCTTGCCGGATAATGACAGGCTGCATAAAGTAACAAACTGCTTTATCATTGGAGGACTTTTAGAGTTCCCCTCCACCACCACAGAAGGGTTTGTCTTTGCTCAGTGAAAAGCCAAATGTATACAGTGAGGTCTTTACATGTCTTTGGAGTTATCAGTTAATAACAGTGGTTCACTGGGAATTTGACACCAAAAGCAAATGTAATTTCTGCAATATATGAAATCATGTCAGTATTTTTACATGCAATACTGCAAATGGTCAGACCAAACAACATAGTTCAGATTGTGAACATTCAACCAACCATATGTCATGGACTGTCGGTTAATCTGTTGATTGTTTTCACAATTAATTAATTAATTTTTTTGGTCCATAAAATGGTCAAATGCTGATCACCATTTCGCAAAGCCTCAAAAGTTGTTTTGTCCACAACCCAGAGATAATTCAGTTTACTGTCACATTTATGAAACTAATCATTTATCACAATAATCAATTAATCTAAAATTGTTAGCATGCTAGGCTTGTGTTGGGTTTGGCTGGGAGAACAGGACTGGACATCTTCCTTCATATTCATACTTCAAACTGTACCATGGGGGGGAATTCCCCTGCGGTTTGTACCTAGTGAAACATAAAAAGAGGCTAATTTGAACACGATGTTAGCCCATCGGGTAGAGGCTGAACATGAGCCCTGTAGAAGATGCCATCGGATGATAAATTATGCAAGCAGCACAGGATCCTGTGTGGGAACAGCTGAGTTATTCATTATGCAAATATGCTAAATGGAATGAAATTGTCTGCACCAAGTGTCTACCCACTAGAACGAGGAGCATCCAATGGGGCCTGACATGCAAAGAGCGCTTCCGTAGGTTAAGGAAACGTGTAATTTCTCTCAGGTGGGTCTGTCAGTTTAAGCAGCAGCAAGAAATCGGAGAAATAAGATAACTGGATGATGATTTTTAGATAATGTTTTAAAAAAAAAAGAAAGAAAAAAAAAAAACACTGGCACTAATAGTCCAACACCTTTGTCATGTTTGCAATGTTCTCAGTTCCAGTTGAATCCCCAGCCTCTATGAAAAGCTGGTTGCACTGCGCTCCTACCACCCAGCCACTGCTTATGTTAATCTCAGCTGTGGAGTTAATAAACATGCTAATGTATGCGCGTGGGCCCTGCTCCCAGAGGGCAGACCCGCAGTGACATACGTTCCCTGAAATGAGTTATGGCACAAATAAAATGGCCCCTGAGGCCTCACAGTTGGATGGCAACACATTGCCGTCTGTGTCAGTGTGGCAAGGTGGCCATTTTGGCTGCTGGCGGCCGGCCACAGCCCCAGCTGGATGAAGACGCATAAATCATTACAGCACACAGAAGAAATGAGAGAGATTACATTACAGAGAAGTCTCCACTCGAAGGAAACTCGAACATCCCAACAAACTCATACGTGTGTGTGTGTGTGTGTGTGTGTGTGTGTGTGTGTGTGTGTGTGTGTATACAAGCTCAGTTTCATGACTCCACTGCAGAGGGAACTAGGGCTTCAGTTGTAGAGAAACCTGTCCCCATTTCTCCTGCTTTATACTTCTATTCATTTTGTTTTCTGATATTTTCCCATTTTTATTTGCTGTTGATGCAAACAGTCATGTCGTATTCTAACAGAAATACTGTTTTAATCTACTAATTATTTCCGATCCCTTTCATTTTGCAATTTCTCAACACCCCCTGCACAAATGTTTCATACCGAGTGACGTTCCGCATGCAGAATGCACTCTGTGAACTACACTACAGGTCGCTCCATCCCATTATCTCCACCCTAATGGGAGTCTGTTTTTGTCTAGCCTTTATTTGCGAGTGTTTGTTTTTATGTTTAATGTTTTATCATGTTACGATGATCATGATGCTGATTTTGATTCCTGCTGCGGTCATCCTGACTTTAAGATTTTATAATTCATGTTGTGCTGTGTCATGGTGCCATGTCATGGAATAAATTCATGGCACAGACCATGGCCATAGACGTTCAAATCGCCAAAGGGAGGCAAACACTAATATTTGGGAACAACGTGACAGTTATTGGCCAGAGGGTAGACATTATTTCCATTCAGCCCTTGGAGGTGGCATTAATATTAATATTAATACTTCATATTGGGGGCCAGCTGGTATAAGATGTTAGTAGACTAAATAAATCTCTGAGTTCTAAATTGACCAAGATGGTGCCTCTGACTCAAGGGGTGACACATTTTAAAAATAATAACCAGTATGAACAGGTATTAAAAGGTCCAAGATTTAAAAGGATATATTGACAGAAATGGAATATAGAAATATAATGATATAATTATGTTTTCATTAGTGTATAATAACCAGAGAATAAGAACTGCTGTGTTTTTGTAACTTTAGAATGAGCCATTTTTGTCTACATAGCAAGTGGGTCTTCCTCCATGGAGTCCACCATGTTGCATATCCATGTTTTTACGGTAGCCTAGAATGGACACATGTAACACTGCATCTAGATATCCATGGTACGTTCTCACACACGGTAGGTAGTTGGTGAGGCGAGGCATATTCAGTCAGATGCAACTTTCAGTGTCAACTCTAGATGTCACTGAATTCTGCACACTGGACCTTTAGCCAACTTAGCTGTGCTGGAATAATACAAATACTGATGAAAACACAGGTTGGGCGACCGGGTCATAAATGAATCACAGCCATGCTAATGTTCTATAACAGTGCTCCCTCCCTGAACATCCACATTCTCTCAAACATTGAGAAAACAAACAAAACCACTGGGATGAAGTAATTAAAATAAACTTTTACAAATGGAATACAACCAGCAATATTGCTAAAAGAAACGCTTTAACATTGTTTTCATAGGTAATGTGACTTCAACAGCCACGGTCAGCCAAACGGTAAGCAAACACAAAATAAAAGATACATCTATACATAGCGTTACACTAAACACAAAGCCTACATTACTGAAAATAAAATGGACGAATGCTTCATTAAAACCCCCAGAACAATGAAGAGAGGTGTTTTGAATGAGCCGGTCATCAGGTCTTTTGTACTCAAAATAGAATTGCTTGCAATTTAATGGAGGGCGTCTGTAAACATGTTAAACCTAAGCAATGTAACACATTGAATTATGTATGCAATCACATGTCCATATCCTATGTGTCAAAAGTTTGGGTTAAAGTTTGAAAATTAAATGTGAATAAAAAAAAGAGTGATCCATTCTGACTTGTGTGCTAAGAAAACCACCGGAACACCATTAGCGGATCGGTTCCAAGCCATGTTTTGTTTTTTGGCTCATTGTGAACAATCCCAGTTTGGTTACGAGAACGTCCTGCCTCTTCCTGAATGTCCACAGATGTCCCTACACTTGTGCCACCCCGCCTTGACAAGACCCCAAGCTACCCACGATGCATTCGTGTTTCCTTTTGTCATGCCTCAGCACCAAGAAAATGTAATACACATCCTGGAAACAGATTCTGTTTGGTAAAACGACATATTGCACAAGCTGTCCTTTCAGCAGTTTTACTGTGGAGGGGGGAGATGACAGCCAGAACTAAAGTGAGGCTCCAAATCTATGCACAGTGGGAATGCATATGTCACCACAAATGGTGCTGAAAACAGCACGGCACCATACACACACACACATACTACTCTCTACTACACTACGTGTATGTAAGAGTATCCAGCAGACACGAGAAAGTGTGCACGTGTTCAAAATAAAACGGAAATGATGCTGAAGCTGCTCCCCTGACTCCAGAACAGCCTGGCACTGCTCATCAGTGGCACTTCTTCTCCTGCCACTCCAAAAGGGAGGAGGGCTGATTCAGTCTGCTGCCGCCTTTGTAGGCAGAGGAGCTATATTAACGTCTTTTCAGGGATAATGATGAGCCACACAGATACAGGAAGAAATCAAACCGAATGCACAACTCAATTTAAAAGAAAAATAACATGAATAAGAATGAAGAGAAAATTGTATAGTAGTGTCTTTGAATTACAGGGGAGCGATCTGAGTTTACTGAGGTTGCAGCTCATGTTCATCTTATTAGTATGTCACACGGCTGTCTAATTGAGGAAATAATATTTAGCAAACTCTTCAAACCATGTAGGCTTTCCAGTACTGCCTAAAGTTTTTACTCAAGAATTTCTGTCCTGTTAATGATGTTATGTTGAAGCCATGGCTCATCTGGATAATACTGGATAATGCATGTAGGCAAAGTGTACCTATTTATGGTGATAAATCATTTAAACTGCTGCCCTTTCTTTTAAATGGCTGTCAGAAAATCATTAACCCTGAACATTTCCAAACCATTATTGGGATTTGTTGCTAATAAGAGATTTTATATATATATATATATATATATATATATATATATATATATATATATATATATATGACTGTCCAGTGTCCAATGACTGTATATACATATACAGTCATTGGACACTGAACTGAACTGAACAGAGAATTCAAATGACACAGCCTGTGACAATAATACTGCAATCAACTCATCTGAATATGACTTTAGTATTTATATTTGACAACAGTTATTCCACACTATGAAGAGAGATTTATTATGCAGTCATTGAGGAAGGGTATGTCTATGGTACCTTTCACTTCTCTTTGGAGGCGCCTGAACAGAGACCGTGCTCCTGGACTATAGTCAATAAATGATTAAAACATCAATTATTATTGTGATTTATACAACAGTCAGTTCCCATTGCATAATGTGATTGGACAGTTGTTCTATGAGTGCTGATACAGAGCAGGACAGCACTGTGTCATCATCTTAGCTTAGAATGTAACTTTGTGCCACAAAGAGGAACATATTTACATTTAAGTAGCTTAGTAGAGTGAATGATCAGCCAGCAGTCAGTAATCAGTCAGTAATCAATACATTGCCGTTAATCAAACCAGTAACTGCAGTCGATCTCAGACAAGCTGACCACACTTTAGCAGTGTTTCCAGTGTTTTGAGAGAGAAGGAGAAAAAAAATGGAGGAGCTTTTGAAGCACCAAGACACAGAGATGGTAGAGGAGGAGAGAGAGATGAAAGAGGAGGGGAGAAGGCAGGAGGAGACAATGTAACAGGGATGAGAGAGGAAGAGAAAAGACATCAGGAGAAGACAAGACAGGTTACAGAAACATGGGAGAGAGAAGGAGAGAACAGGTAAGAGACTGGACCGGGACCAGGACAATGGGATGAGCAAGAGGTAGATGGAGGCAGGAAAAGAAAAAACACTGCCACCACTGTAGAGTCCTGGGGGTATGACTGGCTGTACTTTGAGAAGGACAAGAAAGGCTATGTTACTAAGGTGTGGTGCTGCATCTGCAGGGAGCACTATAAAATCCGCACTGCACAACACAAAAATGTACATAATACAGATACATACAGATACACAACTGAAACAAAGATGTGCAAATTTTTTCATATTGCATAGACAGTGGCATACACTGAGCAGCCTTCTAGTCTGTACAAGACTTTAGTCTCTGTGGAGCGTAAGCATGGGGTGGAACTGGGGGTCATGTACCACAACTCAAAGTCCTGCCGCATATTTATTGAGAATATTGCTGGAAACATCAGAGACCAACTTCAAGCTCTTAAATGTGAGCCTTTCTACTTCTCCTTACTGTTTGATGGAAGCATAGACGAAGGAACATCAGATAGAGAAGTCATAAGCATAAAGCTTATTGAACATGGCTCCCCCAGAATCAGACTGGGGTGCGCGCAAGCTGCCGCTAGGAGGGTGCAATAGATGAAAAATGTAATGGTGGTCTCATAATTACACAATTACAGTGTTTTTTACATCTCAAGCGTGGATTTGCAACACATTAGAAATTTGGGAACACTGAGCCAGCCAACAGCTGTTGTACCCAGTGTCCACCCCAAAACTAAACCTGCCTATACCCCACTAAACATAACTATAACATATGGCTCAAAGGACTCCTGGCAACTGGAGCCTCAACCTCCTCACCAGGTCCCCTGCAGAGAGAAAGAGAGGGAGAAGACAAGAGAGACACCTCCTTAAGTCAGCTCAAGCTGACGAGACAATAAGTCTCACCTGAGGTCTCCTCTATGCTGAGTGAGAAAAGGGAGAGACAAAAACACACGCCCACACACACAGTCCTACCTCCTGGCCACGCGTAACAATACCCAGTCCTGGCAAAGCAGGCCTTAAGCAGGCCTGAGTTTTGATGGCCTTCACTTACAACTTCTCTGTGCCAGGCTGGTTTCTCTGCTCTGACAGCAGTTAAGACTAAAATCAGCCTGGATGCTGTTAAACTTAAACTGTTTTCATTTGCGACAAACATTGGAGAGCTTTGTGCCAAGATGGAGGGCCACCCATTGCATTAATATGGGTAATATGGTATTGATATTATTGCTACAAATATACGTTTCTCCCTCCCTCCCTCCCTCTCTCTCTGTCTCTCGCTGCAGGCTGAACCACCTGCGCTGCACTTGAATACCCTCAGTATTTTTATTTTTGTTTTCTTAATCTGTTCCTGAGCCATGCTCTTTGTTATTTATGTTTTGTGCAACTTTATTGCAATTTAATTAAAATTACTGGTGTTAAGTATTAAGAACTTATTCTTCATTTCTTTCTTTGTGTTCCATATATATATATATATATATATTTTTTTTTTTTTTTTTTTTAATTGAGGCCATAATACAAAAGTGTACAGAATCACAAATCATAATCTGTTGTCACTTATCACTGTTAATCAATAAATAGAGAAGAACTGTTGTATAAACACAGGTTGTGCTGTTATGCCGAATATGAGGACAGCTGCAATAAGTTCATTATAGCTGTGGTGATGTTCTTTATAACAGCACTCCCTGTCTTATGATATTGCTTTAATACGGCAGTTTAATTCTAACTATTGAAATACACATAATATAGCGAGTGAACTTTGGGAACAAAACAGAAAAGCCAGAAACCATAAATGTTATCTTTCTATTGTAGATCTTAACTTTGTGGCTAGTGTGAAAGCTACATCAACACTGACATAAAGCAAATATGTGTTTTCTGAGCACATTTAATCCGGTGTAATGTGAAAGCCTATCGACCAGTCTATGATACACTGCAGTAAACTATTGAGCCTGTTTGCTTGAAAAAGGCTTCCTGAGAATTACTGAAATATCCTGTGTATGTTCTTTGTTCACAAAGTTTAAGTGGAGACTGAGGGGCAAAGAGGCACATCAATGATGTGTACAGGACACTGGGATTTTAAAAAAGGGCTTTCTTGCTACCTTGAAGTTAGTCACACAAATCTTTCCCATTTTCGAAGGGTGTTTGGCCTGAGTGGTGCCTGCAAATCATGAGGAAACATTTAGAGACCTTCTAGGTTGATATATTAGCTAGCTGACATTAGCATATCTGTATCGTGTTTGTAAAAAGTGATTAAGTTATTTGTTTAAGAAAGCAGCCATCTCAATACCTTTGCATTGTCACATCAGCACGCAGGTTTAATCTCAATTACACAAATGTCTGTCATCCTTGTCATACTACATCTGTTAATGTTTTTCCTCTAAAATCTGTCAATATTTAATTTTTATATTATTCTAGCTACCTGGCCATGTCCTGTTTGTATCAGGTATGTATGCCCCCTCAATTACAGCCAGAAGAACCTATGTTCTTGTGCCATCATATCAAAAATCTAACATGGCCAAGTCTTTACATCAAAATCAGTGATTTGCAACGCTGCCCATAACCCAGACATTAAAGAGATATCATGGTATAAACTGCATGATGAAACCTCTGCCGGTTGACCAATGTATTTTCCCTCCTCATATCACAACCCAAACACATTTTGCCCCATTTTATCTAATTTAAACATTTATGGATGGACTACACGCTGTGTGTGTCATGTGGGGAGCAACATGTTCTCTCTCCTGTATTTGGTGATGTAATGTACCCAACTAATTATACCAAAGCCATTTCTTTAACACGCAAACACACACAAACGCGCACACACACAACACTGTGGAGTGAGCGGCAGAGGGAGAAGACCAATGTACTGTATCTGAGAATAACACAACAATTGCCTTGCCTCCAGCAGGCTCTAAAAGGCTGTCATAACAACTAGTTTGAGAGCAAACTCTGCACTCCGTACTAACCGCTGCATTAATAGCCGCATCAGGAATATGTGGCTTGGTTATGAAATTAAATGAGGACAGAATGTAAGACATATCCACTTCTGCTTTATTTGCCCTTTCTGCTGCTCTGCTTTCTGCAAAGAGCAGGCAGGGAAAGCTCTTACCTTCAGAGAGGGAAAAAAAAATGGAGTCTTCCATAAAGCAGACTCCAAACCCAAAGAAGACAAATGAATTCAATAAATACACAATGTTAATGTGACATTACAGCATGTGTTTTGCCTTAGTACTATTTGTTTTGATTGATGATTTTAGTTGAAAATACACATATTTATTTGGCAACCTCCAAATTAGAACCTCAGTACTAATGTTTTATACATTCTTCATTTTTATTGTCTTTGTTTGATGAGTGCTGCTGGCAGTTGGCAGTAGAGTGGGAAGAGAGGACGACACGCAGCAAAGGGCGGTCACCGCAGTAAGCCTTGATACATGGGGCACGTGCTGAACCAGCTGCTCAGTTTTTGTGTGCTGAACCGAACAACAAGATCCAATGCATTTATGTTATATAGGGAATTACATCTGTCCTGGCTCACCTCCTTGCCGAGGTCTTCTCTGATGACCTGCTGGATCTCCTCCATGCTGCTCTGAGGAGCTCGGCTGTGGAGCACCTTCAGCGTGGACGTATACTCCTCAGGCAGCAGGTAGTCCAGAGCACCGAGGTGCTGGCCCACCTTGATGAAAGTACCCCGGTTGGCACAGCACAAGTCTCGAAGACGCTCCGCCGACCGCAGATGAACCTACAGGTGACGGATCAGAGGAAACACGAGCAAAAGACAAAGTTAGAAACAGTATACAAACACTGCAATGAAAGGCTGTGAGGTCCAGTCCACGTACGTTTTGTGTTTCCACAACAATTAGTTTTTCCTGTTCTTTTCTTTTTCTTTTGGTTGATTCACACTTTGGGGTGTGAATGAGTGGACTTCAGTTGAGTAGGCAGTCCTTCAAAGTGGCCCGGGATAAGGTCGTATACACACTAAAAGACTGTACCCCTACACGGCACAGACCACCTGTGAATGTGGTATAACAGATCTGATATCAACGTGTCCTCAGCACAAGGTGCATCACACCTGTACTTAGGGTGGCCAAAAAAAAAAAAAAAAAAAAAAATCACTCTCAGTACAGTTCTCATGAATGGGGAAATTAGCTATAGAGACCAAAGCTGTTTTTTGCACCAGCCTCAAGTGACCGAGGAATTACACTTCCGCGTTGGCTTTATTTCTCAGCAATGGAGGTTGTTGCTCAGCGGTGATGTGTGATTTGATCACAAGTGGTTACTTGAGAAGCATTCTAATGTCACGTGTGAACTAATTTACTTAGAGCAGTCCACTTTTGGTCAGATCATACAAGACTTATTATCCAGATATGTACCACAGTCCTTTAAAGTAGCTGTAATTAAACCCCTTCTTAAAAAGCCCACTCTAGATCCAGAGGTTTTAGCCAATTATAGACCGATATCAAACCTTCCCTTTCAAGTTACTTGAGAAAGTTGTAGCTAATCAGCTGTGTGAATTTCTTCATAAGAACAGTTTATTCGAGGATTTTCAGTCAGGATTTAGAGTGCATCATAGCACAGAGACCGCACTAGTCAAAGTCACAAACGATCTCCTAATGGCATCAGACAAAGGACTCATCTCTGTACTCGTCCTGTTAGATCTTAGTGCTGCATTTGACACCATAGACTATCAAATTCTTGAGAGACTGGAACATCAGATTGGCATCAAAGGAACCGCCCTAAGCTGGTTTAGGTCGTATTTCTTAGATCGATCTCAGTTTGTCCACGTCAATGATGAATCCTCCATGCTTACCAAAGTCTGTCATGGAGTCCCACAAGGTTCTGTACTAGGACCACTTCTATTCAGTCTATATATGCTTCCTTTAGGGAACATTATTAGGAATCACTCCATTAATTTTCATTGTTATGCTGACGACACCCAATTATATTTATCGATCAAGCCTGATGAAACCAATCATTTAATCAAACTCCAAGCATGCCCTAGGGATATAAAAAGTTTGATGATCTACAATTTTCTGATGTTGAACTCAGATAAAACTGAAGTTCTTGTAATTGGACCCAAACACCTCAGAAACTCTCTTTCCATAGACTTGGCTACCTTAGACGGGATCACCCTGGCCTCCAGCTCCACCATAAAAAAATCTTATTCATGATCAGGATTTGTCCTTTAATGCCCACATAAAACAAATTTCAAGGACTGCATTCTTCCACTTTTGCAACATTACCAAAATCAGACGCATCATGTCCCAAGCAGATGCAGAAAAACTAGTCCATACATTTGTTACTTCTAGGCTGGACTACTCTAACTGTTTGTTATCAGGCTGCTCCAATAAGTCTCTTAGGACTTTGCAGCTAATTCAGAATGCTGCTGCACGTGTTCTGACAGGAACCAAGATCAGAGATCACATCTCTCCCATTTTGGCTTCCTTTACCACCTTCAAGAGTAGACTTAAGACTTTCCTTTTTGATAGCACTTATAGTTAGGGCTGGCTCAGGCCTTCCCTTAGTTATGCTACTATACTGGTTGAAGATGTAGTCACATCTCCCTTTACTGAAAACCCTCTCTCTCCCTCATCCCCCTCTCTTTCTTTCTCTCTCTCTCGCTCTCTTTCTCTCTCCAATCACTATTACCATCAATCCATGTTACTAACTACACCTCTTCCCCAGAGTTTCTGTACTTTCTCGTCCAGCAGGTTCTCATGGACCGTGGCTGCTGCTGTGATCTGCTGCTGACATCCACCATATTTAGCATTATATGCCATATATAGTCATTATTGCTACCATCTCCACTACAGTTTAGTTAGTTAATGATTTACTGCTGCTGTGCATCTGTGTCTCTCTATCTCTATCACAGGTTCCACTGCTACTATAATCATTCTACCATTTATTGTAATTCATTGTAATTGTACGACATGTTTGTGTTGATTGTTCTGTACATGTGACATCCATTGCACGTCTGTCCGTCCTGGGAGAGGGATCCCTCCTCTGTGGCTCTTCCTGAGGGTTCTTCCACATTTTTTATATAATTCTGCATCTCTGTCATGGCTGACCTTCTTCAGATTGTTGATTTTGAATATTTGGGAGTTTGGGGAAATTATTAGTTGGTCTAACAATATCTGGGAGGGAACCTTACATAATTTTATGCTGCTTGTGTTTCAGCATCAAGGGAGTAAAACTGGACACTGCAGCATTGCCCAGTGGATCAAGAGCATTGACTTTGTGATGTAATAGGAAAGGAACAAATGAAAATGCTCAACCCTTCACTAAGAGTCAGTAAGAAGAAACAGGCCAGAGAAAATAATACATTATAATATTCATTTTATAGAGGTACAACTGTGACACTAACACATTATATGTATGAAATCTACATGAAAATGAGCAATAAGAAAAGACTATTTGAAATAAGGCCCCTGAATGGCGTGTGTGTGTGTGTGTGTGTGTGTGGTGGTGGTGGTGGTGGTCCCGTCCCGTCTGTCCCATTTGAACCAGCTGGAAGTGATAATGCTTATAGAGAGCTCCTCTCCTGAGACCAGTGCAAATAAAAAGCCGTGAAATTAGCTCCCCTTAACCTTTGTAACCCCCACCACACACACCATGAATACAGCCCAGCACACACACACACTCGAGGCATTTTCCCATAGGACCATTTGACATGAGTGTCATCTGGGCAATTATGACAAAGCAATGACAGAAACAAGTTGCCGGAGATTCCCAGATGAGCCTCTTTTTAAAAAAAAAAAAAAAACAGTCACACAAGAACAGTGAACAGTTAACTATTAGAATAATTTATGTGGTTTATCAAAAAACAAACAAAAAAAAGGAGGTTATTATTAAAAACATTTTTTTTCCAATCTCGACTTTGTATCTTGTTCTCTATAAAATCTAATTCATAAAACGATCACATCAAAACAATGAGTGCATTTTAAACTCAGTCAGTCTGAATATTTGAAGGAAGGTATTTTATATTTGTGCTGTGTGGGGAAAAGAGAAACTTGTGAGAATAGAAAGTCAGAATTTCAAATTAAATCTCACGATGCTGGAAACAGAAAAATGTAGGAAGAGACAAAATTCTGACTTGAAACTGAATTCTGAGCCTGTTCAATGGACTTTTTAAAATATGCTTTAAATTTGTCTTCTTTCATAATTTAAACATTTTATTCTGGTCTCAGTCCAAATTCAACACAGATACCACCAGTATATCAGACATTGCAGTAGGTTAAAATACAGAAGGCCGGCTTAATTCAGATAGACAGTTCACACAAGAGGAATGTTTCCTAACAGGAAGAATTTTTATTATTGACTTGATTGTTTAACAAAATATTACATAATGTAATCGTGTTTTGTTTTAAATTTGTGTAGTATTGTTTGTATTAAATGTTTCTAAATTAATATTTTAATTTAAAAAAATATATAGATTTCTCTGGTATCACCGAAGGGAGGTGGAGTGGAATGAGTGGAACATAAT
The DNA here is from genome assembly GCA_023373845.1 of Nibea coibor. NCBI lineage: Eukaryota > Metazoa > Chordata > Actinopteri > Sciaenidae > Nibea > Nibea coibor. Next base: position 2,563,934 of record CM041722.1, on the reverse strand, counting down.
ATCAACACGAGGGCGGTCAGTCGCAAAAAAACTACAATAAGAAGAAGAATACTATGAAGAAGCAGAGGACGGCCTTTCCTTTTTAAATGTCAATATCTTGAGATGACAAAGAGATGTTTTCTAATGTTGTTGTTGTTTTCTAATGATAGACAAGAACATAAAAAGCAGATTTGTCAAAATAATTATTGATGGCATGTTGGAAAGAAACAAGCTACACTGATGGTTTATTAAATAATATATGTATAAAGTACTAATGCACTGATCAATAATGAGTACATCTTGACTGGACTTTTTTCTTTGGCAGTTCTGCTTGTGCTGGCATGAGATCTAAGATGACAAACATTACAAGTAGTGAGAGGCAACGATTTCAAGTGATAATGGATAAATCATCTTGTGGTCGAGATAACGAAGCTTGTTTATATGAGATAACGAAAAACTTGTGATCTTAAAACAATTGCATTAAATATTAGTGCAAACATGGCTGCTCTCAGCTTCCGTAGACATGGAACAAAGCAATGCTCCGGACCAAAACAACAATCTGAGCCTTCAAACAGCCTCATCACCTGAAGTCATGTCAGAGCTGTTTGTGTGTTTGGAAGCTGATTCTGGGAGAAGATCAGGATGAAAATCTGGCATGTTTTGCCCACGGCTCGTAGCCTAATCATCAGATTCATCACCCCTCCTCTTTCTCCTCTCTTCCAGTAATCAGTATGCTTTGTCCGATGGAGGCGGGCTCACTGCTAGAGGATGACATCACCATGGCAATGCCGCTCACTGACGGCCCGAGGGCGTTGCTGCTCTTGGATAGGCTGACGCTGGCCTCCACCCACCATCTCCACACATGTGGCATCCAATCAAATGGACCGTTAGCGAATTAGACACACAGGTTAATTTGTGGCACAACACAGAGACACTGGAGCTTGGTGTAGAATGCCTCCGGGTACCTCCACACTCATCCTCTTCACACAGTTGGCAAGGACAGTTAATAAAAACGCTGGAGGTGTGTGTGTGTGCGTGTGTGTGTGTGTGTGAGCATTGGTGGGTGGTGTGTAATGGATGAGAGAGGATGATAGAACAACAGAAGCAAGGCTAGAAAGATGGAAAAAAAGATGGATAAAGCATGGAAGCAAGGAAGTGGGGATGGGTAGAGGAAAATGAGGTAAGGAGTGAAGGAAGGAAAGGTAGGAAGGACAGAAAAAAGGAACCGTGAAATGCTTTTATTGTAGTAAGGGATTGACATTTCACCTGCAGCGCTTTCTTCCAGTTAACTTTCATGGCAGTTTACAGTTCAGCTTGTACAACTACAGGATTGTGTAACAAACTATGAAGACCAAAAGAGGATTAATGCGATTCACAGGCCTCTGTAAAGGTGGGAATCTCATGATTCAGTTATTTCAATTACTAATTCAAAATCATTTCTTGATTCAATCTATTTGCCAATAGATAAATGGAATGGGGCCCTATTTTCCAATGCTTAAGCTGTATTCACATTATGGCAGAAAAATAGCTTAGATAGCTGCGTTAGAGAAGGAGAGGGGAGGGGAAAGTTTCAGAGCAGCAGCAATAATAATAATAATAATAATAATAATAATAATAATAATAATGATAATAATAATAATGATAATAATAATAATAATAATAATAATAATAATAATAATAATAATAACAATACATTTAAATGAAAATATGAGTGATATTTGTAGTGAACATACAGCACAGGTGTCAAACTGTTCCACAAAGGGCCGGTGTGGCTGCAGGTTTTTGTTCCAACCAAGAGCACACAGTTTGACCCATCAACTGTCTGAAGACTGAGATCAGTTGATTAAATGAGTCCAGTCTGGTGTGCTGCTGCTGCCTGGTTGGAAAGAAAACCTGCAGCCACATCGGCCCTTTGTGGAACAGTTTGACACCCATGACAAACAGTGTATAGTCACATATGTGGGCCGTTCTTTCCAGTATAAAGTGGAGGTCAGTTTCTCCATAGGATCAGGCCGCTTTCAGACCCGAGCTGTTTGGTCTGCTTTAAACGGACTAGTGTTTGTTTCCTCAGACAGTCTGCTTCGTTTGGGCAGATATGAAAACTAATATGAACTCCAGTCTGCCTGGAAACGTGGGAACCCTGGTGCGGTTCGCTTACAGTGGAAAAGCAAACACGCCATCTGTGTAACCACAGCAGCACGTAGTCTCTCGTCGTCTTTTTTCTGTACTGTCTCATGTACAGAACAACATGTGTGTAGCTCATTCAAAAAAAATCATCAAAAAAAAAAACTTGGTTTGAACACCAAAGTAAAAAACAGAAATCCCAAGACTGCATAAATTTGGTGTTACTCCATTCGTTTTTGATTTTTTTTTTTTTTTTTTTTTTTCTCGTGTCTCTAAGTGTTGGCCCTGGGGCCAGGCCCCTGTAGTGCAGGTCAGTGGACAGCCTTCCAGTGCCATTAAGCACAGATGGCAAATTGTTTTCTAGGAATCACTCCTATCCTCCCTTTGTGCTCTCTGATTGTGTTGTGCCTGTGAGACAAGTCGACTCAACAGCTAATAAATACTCAGGCATGTAACTCAGTTGTTAAATGTTAATTGTTATTCTCTTTAAGTAGTATTCATTAATTGCACAATACACCTATAAATCAGCCTAACATCAGGACAATATCACAGGGGCGGGCAACGAGTACTCAACAATATCCTCAATTCCCAAGTGTATGTTAGAAAATTACCAACTGCGATTAAAATGCGTGCTTATATTTCTAAAATTATATACATATGAAGATAAAGAGCTATTTTATAAATCTGATTGGCACAGTACAGATAATAGGAGAAAGGGAAGCTGTGATAAAGATCATTCATCATTAAGAACATTTTAAAGCAGTGACTTAGTATCTCACTTCCATTAGATCAGCTGGTTCACAAGAGTTAGATTTGAAAAAGAACAGTCAGAATCTGTGCAGCAGAGGCTGTAATATTGTGACATGCAACTGGATAGCCTCTTTCATTACGCCAGGTTCAAGACATACTACATGGGAAGGATGGCAGAAATACTGTACTCAGTTTACAGCTTCAGCATCAGCAACTGTGTGACAGCAGTTAGTTGTACATTGACAATATAACATCATGTCCAAGAGTTTGCATTCTATTACTTTGAATGACTTAACTGACCTGAGGCCTTTCCATGTTCTTAAAGGAATAATTAAACTTTCTGCAAAATATGTAAATTACAGGAAAGAAGCACTCTAGAGGTGTTGGTGGGTCTATTTCTGAATTTTCATTTCATGCCAGCTGTATGTCCTGACTCCCCTAACTTGTCCTGAGGATAGGTTCACAATTTTTCATGTCTTAAAACAGTAATTAGGTGCCCATATGCACATTCAAACAGGTTTTGGTCTTGGACTTCCAGTTGGCACAATAAAGACTGGCAGGCCGACAGAACTCTTCCACTCATTTTACTCATTAGGGCAAAGACCTGCTGAAGGTTTCACCTTGAGACACATGCCACAATGCTGAAATGGTTGGCTTGACATGCAGAGTGGAAGGCCTCTGGTTTGGGCACATGAAGTTAAAACAGCTCACAGTGCTATAAACAGTAATAAAGTAAATCTAACCTTAAAGAGAAATATTGCTTCAGATATCTGCTGGTCAGAGATTATTTTTGAAAAGAAATGCAGGACAGTGAACCCAACTAAAACAGAATACCAAACTCAATAAACTACTCAGCTGTCTATGCCAAAAAGATATGGGAGAAGGACTCAGGCCTGAAGATATCTGAGGATGATTGGAATGATATATGGCAAAGCCGGGCTAAGACTACCAACTCAAGGAGAGACTTCTGTTGGGAGAGACAATTGGAATTATTCAAAGAGGTTATCAGGGACAGGATGAATGCTGAAGGCAACGTGGTAAATAAATAAAAATAAATAAATAAATAAATAAAGGCTAACCATTTGTTTAAGGCTTGCCTGTTATTAAAGATGCTTCCTGTACAAATACAGATAGAATGATTCTGATGTCAACCCCCTTCTTTTGGCCCCAAAACTACAGTCAATATACAATTGCAAAAGAAAAGAAACATGTTTTGCTTCTTCTAAACATTTGTCTTCATCATGTGGACCATTATCTTTTTTTCTTGAAATGAAAGATGAAACCAATCCTAAAGAGTCCTTCAAAGCACAGAAGACATTATCTATACATTTTTTACACACACACACACATATATATATATATATATATATATATATATATATATATATATATATATATATATATATATATATATATATCTTACTGTGTAGCAGGAGCCAAAAGGTGTGAGTGTGTCGTGTGCAGCTGGACAGCGGAGTAGGAGCCTATACTGGGAGCCCAGCTGCAGTAATTGATTTCTGCTGCCACACTAGGGCTAAATGACTGGGATTAGTGGACTATGAACAAGGCCTATTTATTATTGGGATGCTCATGATTAGCTCGTTACTCAGCTCACTGAGACTCATCTAGCCACATGTCACAGGGAAGGAGAGGAGGGGAGACTGTGTGTGGATGGGTGTGTTTGTGTGCAGATTTAAGCCCATGTAGTCAATAGGCCTCGTCTCCGCGTATTGTAGCAGCGAAGCTTGAGGAGTTAGCAAAGCCATTCACAAGAAATCCTCCAGCATTTAATACAATGATTCAGAATGTATAGTATCTAAATAGACCGGGGCTCAGCTCAGGCCCCTCTGCTGCTCCACGTATTAAAAATGTCATTTATTTTCACAGCCCAACAGCAATACAACAAGGTGGGAAAATACAAGCTGTTTGTTATCTCGTGCAGCCGAGTGTAGACGTAAGCCCTCAATGTGCTCCTGTGATGGTGCTGCTCTCTTTTCACTGTGATATGAGAGCAATAGCAAAAATATGGGAGTCGATGTCAAATGAGAAAAGAAATGAAGAAGGGATGATAGAAGGTGGTGGTGGTGTTGGGTTGGGGGTGGGGTGATTTTTCACTGGGAGCCACAGTTAATTTCATGCTCTGCATTTTATTGTCATGCTTCAGTAATTGTGCCTCAGTGTCGCATGAGCAGCACAAACGCTCTCTGCCATGAGCTGGTGGATACTAGGTATCAGTGTGGATCAGCGGAGCTACTGTTCACCTAGGCACACATTATACACACACACACACACACACACGTTACACTGTCAACATTTTGCCGATTGGTTGCTTTAAATTGTTATGTTCTTTAAAATTGAATACATATGTCAAGACAGAAAATTTAGAAAATGTGATGGAGGTTGTCTCAATTGCAATGTGAAATAAAATGTGATTAACCAAAACCTGGTGTTTTTATGGCTGCTGCAAACTCATCTATGGTTACTTGCAGTGTTTTTGGTGCATGCAAATCCAGATGTGTGGTTTCCCTGCCCTGTCACAGCTGAGGAGGTGTGGCTGTCACACCTGGTTGGAGCGATACCTGTACCCACCATCAAGTGGATCCAATCTGAAGATCTACCTGATTTAAAGTCTGTGTAAAGTCGGAATAAATATGAGCTCTGAGTTTGTCACACCATAGAAGAAAGTGTTGTTAAATCAGGTAAAAAGGAGCAGCACTCTCAGCTCCAGGACTGTGGGGGCGTGTCCTCTGAATGCGCTGAAGCCACACCCACTTGTGGGAACAGTCAAGCAGCCATTTTGAAGCGACTGAAACGTGTCAGATGAGTTCAGAAAATTACATGGCTAACTTTAAACACTCTGAGCGAGATGAATTCATCTATCGCTCAGCTAGGGGTGCAGGATCAGGGTGGCCTCAACGTGTCATCGAGCCACCCTTTAAGGACCTCCCACAAAATCCTGGACTGAAAACTGTTGAAAAGCGGTTTGAACCTCTAACTCCACATTTCTGTAAGTATGTATTTTTACATGTTTTCAGCAACTATTTTCCAACATATTTAATGTATTTTGAAACAAATCTCAAAATTTACATGGATTTTGAGTTAGAACTGCCTGGTGGCTTGGTCTGTTTGTATTGAGCTTGCCTCTGTTGTTCTTGCAAGCTAACTGTGTATGTTAACTCAAGTGTTAACTTATCTTTTTGTTGATGTGTTATTTTGGAAAGTGCTTAAATTTCAGCAGGGTGGTGTAGTCTCAATACAATTATGGGCATTGCACACTTACAGGAATTTTAACTGTGTAGCACATGAACGGCAACATTTGGTTGCCAACATACAGTATAAATATAAAACATATGTACAACTTACATTTGTATATTACAGTATACACCTCAGTATACACCAAAATGGTGTCTGCTAAGGGCAGGAAGTGTTGTAGTGTTTCACACTCAACTGCTGTTATGTCCAGGTACTCAGAGTACACTGCATTTGACATAACTGACAGTGTGAGTACTCTTAGCTCAAAATAGCAAGTGTAAGTATGAATGTACATGAATTAAGAGAGAACCAATGCAGGAACAAATTGCATTTATGTTCATGGGTCTATCTGTATGGCTGATTTGGCATGCTACAATATATATTTGAAATTTTAAACTACATCGACAAATAGTCGATAGTAGACTGACATAATTGCAAAATATGTGAATGAATAAAACAGTTTTTCAGTGACTGTTCATTTTGTCAGTATTCTTTTGTCATCATCACAGATATCACTGAAAAAAACCAAGGCTTCAATTAAGATTCTATTAATTAATCTGATTCTATTCTATCTTTTGTACATGTGTGTCGCTGCTTAGGCATTGCATATGAGTGACTGTAAAGCAATTGTAAAGCCCTGGCGGCCTTGTTTATTAGTATATTTTCATATACAAGAGGGTCCTATCTATGTGCCTATCTAAGTTTTTATCTCAGGACTCTTTTCCCTTGAAAGAGGTTTTTAATCTGGGACATTTCCTGGTTAAATAAAGGTTAAATAAAATAAGATCACCACCTGCTAAAAGTGTTTGGTTGTCAGAAACTGTAAGACCTATGACAATCAACATCAATCAAACATTGACATTGACAATCAGACATTCACGACCAAGGCAACAGAAGTGACTGACCTCATGCTATGTTAACAACTTCCACGTTTGGCCAATAACACTGATCGCACACATTTCTTGAAAAACTGTTCATTCACCAGTATTCAATGTTTTCACAAGTATAACTGGCAAAGCAGGAATTTACTGATTCAAATATTTGGCTAAACAGATTCAACTTTAATGTTCAGCTAACTGATGTAAACATGTTTCAGCACTACATTAAGACATGAAACTACTGAAGCACTCCAGACATTATTTTGCCCTTGATAAGTTGGCCTATTTTTTATTATGAAAACCTCAACAAATGTAAATCTGGTGATTCCACTAACCTTTGAAATTGAAAAAGCCACCCAGAGGCCTGTTTTGTCACACATTTAGAATAATAATCTGCAAACATTTTCACTCTCTACCCACACACCGGGCTAAGCCTTGTTCCGGTATTTCAGTATAGTATCTTCACTTTCTAATTTTCATTTACAATAAATGGAGGGTTAGAGTTGCATTGACTGCTGCGCATTGCCTCTGCAGACATTTATGGTAGCAGTTTCTCCACAAAGAAAATGAGGCAATGAAGTCTACAGACTGATGCCAGAGCTCCACAGAGCAAGTTAAAGATTTTGTTACAGTGGGGTGCAAAAAAATCAACACGCATGTTACAGTGTTCGCTTGTTGCTGACACAGCTTAAAAGATTAATAGGCTTGGCTGTACTTGTGTAAAATACTGGGATCAGCAAGATGTCCTCCTAATACCTAAACGATTCAATATGTTGATTGCCAATGATTTCCAAAACAACATATACGACCTCTAGAGAATACCAGTGACAGACTTATCAGACATTTATCTCCATGAGGAGAAGAAATCACGTTGGTTAGATTTAGGAACAAAAACTTCTCGATGAAGTTCAGGAACCAAAACGTCTTGGTTAGGTTTAGAAACGTAAACCTATTGGTTAAATTTAGGAAAAGATTATGGTTGAAAGTATTTACGCAGTTACATAATATAACTTAAGTGACAGACATAACTTAACATGAGTTAAGTATTCTATAGTGTAAAGTCAACGTTTTGGTTTCACACAGGACATGAACAGCAGTATCCTGGGTGAAGTGTCTCTGTTTGTTTGACCCATACATCCACCCCAACCTTCAACATATGCAGACTTTGTTGCTCCTCATATAACATCACCTGACTTCCTTCTTTTGACTTCCTCTGGAAGCTGGTTGGAGTCAATAGAGCAAGTCGTGGATTCAAAAAGGTAAAATGTTGTTCACATCAGGAACTAAAGCTAGATACATTTCACATTTTTCAAAAGCACTGTAAATGATAGTCAGAACTGATGACAGAATGATACATAAAGCAGTAGCTCTGGGCAGAGGATGGGTTTTACTGGATTACTCAAAAGCATTGCATTAAAACTCTATCAGAGCGGGAAACGTCAAAAACATTTCACTCCCTTCAGGGAACATGTTTATAACTTCACAATAAACCTGACCCGCTTTACATTATTGTAAATAATGTTATCTGTTTTGCATTTACACTTAATTTTATTCAGATTTATCTTTCTAATTGTATTAATTGATTATACAGTAACATACATTCCGTTCACATCATTTATCAGTAGGACATTATCCTGACACTGTCACTGTGGGTTTTCGTGGATTAGTTGTACAGTACTCATCACACGTCCACTTCAGGATCCACACACCAAGTGTGTCAGCATACAGAGGACACCATCCTGCCCTGCCATTGGACATTACCATCAGTTTACCTTAATGATCCTGCTTACACCTGGCATTAAAGTGTCTTGGGTGGTCAGATCACATAAAGACAGCTCTATATACCAGTGTAGAAGACTCACATACAGGACACACTTGCCGAGGTTGTCTATTTAACAACAACAAATGATTTGGTCTTTGCAAATAAATCATGTACCCATTTAGTTGCATATAGAGAGTTGAGATCTGATCATGTGAACAGGCTTAATGGCACCAGAGGTTTTCTACTACTGCTGCTGCTGCTACTACAGAAGCTCACTCCGTTACTGAGGCCTAAATGATGGTCATGTAAAGAGAGAACAGGCATGGACCTAAATGTAAGTCTAGAGAGCACAAAAAAAAAAACACATATTGTTCACATCAGCACTGTATTTTATAAATTAACTTAACTTTTCTCATCACTGTCCTTTGTTGTATGTGACCCATGGTGCATTCAGGAACACACAACAAGCCTTTCCTTAGATTATATTGGATCTATCTCAGCTTCAGCAACAACGCTTCCAGCTTTTTTAGATGCTGCTTAAGATTTTGACCAGACTTTGTGTTTGGTGGGAGAGAGAAAATCCCAAGAACATTAAACATCTGACGGCAGCTGTGCCATACTGGATATTTAGTCAAGGATTTAACAGCAGTCACTGTGTTTTAACTTAGCACAGTCTGAAGAACAATACAACAGCAAAAAATGTCAAACACAAATGCGAAGATGATTTTATGTTTTGTAGCTTAAGCACAGACATCACCTGCAGCTGTGCTAAAACATGTTACACAACAAGCTATATGGAAGCGGAATAATGTGTTCATGATGAAAAGTAAAAGCTCTTCTCTGTTTTTTTGTTCATGACACATCATATTTGAGTGGCTCCTCCCAAATACATGGAACGTTTCAATCTAATGCTCTGAAGGCTCTGTGCCAGCTGCTGTTTGACTCTTTCGCCCAGGGTGGCACGGAGCGAGCAGCACGGACGGAGAAATGGAGTATTTGTGCTGCTGCTGGAGATCAGCTTGTCAGCGATGATCTAACAACAGCAGGCAGCTGGGAAGCAAATGTTAAACGTTCCCTCCTCTCCATACCCCTCAAGGATTTTCCCACCTCAGACTTGTTTGGCTGATAAGCTGCTACCATGAGCTCGCCAAGGTCAGCAGTTATCTAGCCCCACCCCAGTATTTACATAGTGTGTCCCTCAGAAGAGCTCAAGCTCGAGGAGTGGTGGTGGGCACTTATCTAAAGCTGAGTACCCTCCCTTTTTCCTGTGGGAGAACAGCAGTGCTGATACATTGAGGAATACGGTCAATACTGACATCTGCTGGTGGAAAGATGAAGTGCAGCCTGTCAAATACTAGAATCTGTGGAATGGTGGACAGAGGTGGACAGTAGTTACTATAGGTCTGGGGCATAACAACAACAACTACTACCACTGTACCCACTACGACCACCATATCTACATATTTGTTGTGTGAGACAAACTCATGAAGACAGTTGACTTTCGAGGTAATAGACCAAACTTGACTTAAACCGTTATCTCTCCACAGCAGATGGCTGGTCTAAGATAGTGACTCTAAACCTTTAAGAGTTGTGATATTACCTGGTGGCAGAGGCCTCTTTCATCAGGATAATGCACTACATCACAAAGAAAAAATGGTTCAGGAAGCTTTGGGGAATGAATCAACTTTAAGGTGTTGACTTGGCCTGCAAATTCCCCAGATCTCAATCCAATCAAGTATCCGTGGGATGTGATGGACAAACTAAGTCCGAGGTGGACTTGGATCATGGCTGTTTTGGCAGCATATGGGAGACCTACACAGTATTAGGCAGGTGGTCATAATGTTATGGCTGACTGGTGTATTGAGGTAGCTGGTAACGTGGATAAAAACAGAGTATATAGACTAGATTATAGTCTCGAAGATTTTAGCCCTGGAAATTGTCTTTTATCTCCTGATCCCCAGGTTTAGAAACTACTGGTCCCCAATCTCACATAATAACGTGTCCCATTTGAATGTGGCCAGCTCCCAGCACCTTCTCTCTCTCATCATGTTTTCTGTTTCTCTCTCCACTTAATCAAATGGAGGCTAAAATGTAGAACACCCAATTCAAGGAGTAAGGAACATTCCTACTTTCTAACATTCCCAATGGAGGGAATAAAGTTCCTAATAAAGCTAAATTATATGCATCCCAGTCAAATAACCCAACCCTTCCTCTATTATTGCCAACAGGCCTAAACTTCCTGCTGTAAAAACAAAATAAATCTAACAGGCAGATTACCGTTTAATACGATGAGAACTTTTCTCCATGACAACCTCAGGCCAAAATGCCAGCTGTGTACGTTACACACCCTCCAACCTCTCTGCTGCAAAATATTCATGAAATTTGGTGAGCATATTATTTTTCTTCTAGTGCTGTGAGGGCCAAACTTGCTTACTTAAGCTTCACTGCTGGTTGTGCTTTGAAAGTGAAAGCATGAGTCAATATGATGTGCACCACATAAGTTCATGTTGCAGGGTGTAACAAACAGTGCAGCCTTGAAGTATAAATCCAGCTCTAGACTCTACCTTTCTTGTATTACCTCAGACAGATATAAAGCATGGAAAGGTAATGATTTATAATTTCAGTGTATTACTAATAAATCTGACCTTCACTGATCAGTTCATAAAACCTCAACTCAAATTTTCAGGGAAACTGAATGAGCCAATGCAGAAAAGATAAAATGTTTCTGCTCCAAGCTATTTTTTATTTTGTTTCTCTTCACAACCAAAAGAACTAAAGTTTCACTGGTACTGTAATAGCTACTGTATCTTAGCATTTATTTTACTTTACATTTGAAGAACATACCAGATTCATCCAAGATATGACCATAAGCAACTTCTGAAAGAAGAAGAAATAAGAAAGAGACACAATCTGAACCAAAATACACTTGATCCAAAGACTTGTAGATATAGAAAACTAACACTGGCAGCAGCCAATCTCTCCACCAATTAACCAAAAAGTATTAGCCACTATGAAACAGAGGCCCGAGACTCATGTGGCAATAGAAGAGGACCCTACCCAACTTCATACATTTTAATCTGGGGCTGGGTTACGGTGGCAGCAGGTTAGGTAAGGCAGCCCAGATTTCACCCTCTGATGTAATGTTTTTCATCTCCTCTAGAGGATCATGAGGTCTTTCCAGGCCATATGAGATATATGGCCTGGGTTGCATGTTAAGTGTGTAGTTTGTAGTTTCCAACCAATAGGACGTTGCCAGAATACCTCAAAAGGAAGGTCCCCAGGAGTCATCCTTACCAGATGCCCAAACTATCCCAACTGGCTCCTTTTTGACAGCTCTACTCAACCCCCAATTCACCACAATGGTCCAATAAAATGCCCACATTACTGCAGCTGTGGACCAATCCACTTGTCAATTTCATGCTCGATTTTATCCTCACTTGTGAAAAGACCCCACGATACTTGAACTTGGAGCACAAACTCACTCCCAAAACCAGCAAGCAGTCCACCGTTGGGGAACTATGGCCTTAATCTTGGAGGTTCTGACTCTCATTCTGGCAGCTTGACACTTCCCCTTCCCCCAGCTTCCCCTCCATGGCTAAACTGAAAGAAATTATCCACAAATCTGAAGATCCATAGTTTTGTTTGAGAGATTTGTTTCAAGACGAGAAAGGGACAAATGAAAAGTACCAAGGTGATTATAATTCATGTGATTGTGAATGTTCTTCAGTCATGGAACTGGACTGGGTGTCCTGAGATTTCTCAACAGTTCCTGAGGAAGCACTGATCCCTCTAACCAGTTCACACACTCTGTGGGTAAGAAAGTCAGCTAAACGATGGATATGAAAAATATAGAAGATCTTATTGTCAAGGCAGCTGATGCAGGGAAGAGAAGCCACTAATCACCAACAGCACAGCCTTTGATTTCCTTCCCACTGTGCCCTCATATTAAATGTGACAACCTCAATATGAGACAACCTCACACACATTCACTGAAATATGGGTAAAAGACAACTCTTTAACTCTAACCTTGGGGTGGTTTTGAAAGAGAATTTGCATGATACCATGCAGATGTGCAGAGTGAATCAGCGTTTTGTTCTCTGTTTCATCTCAGCCATGAAAAGCCACCTTCAAAATGGCTGCTTCCCCAAATCAGCTTTACACTTCTGCCTTTTTTCTCATGCAGCTGAGGAGGCAAGGGGATCATTAGACATCAGTATCTGTTTGTCCTCGCTGTCACCATTTCATCATCTCCCCTCCTCCTCCTTCTTATTCTCCTCTTTTCACGCCATCCCCTAAAATAACCTTGTGACATGTGCTGTAATCTCATCTCCTCATGAGGATGCTTTCAATTTGCATCTCACAATCAAAGACTCAATCTTTCTGTATGCCATCACAGCATTTGCCCAAAATACTCAAGTTATACCGATGTTAATCAGAGCATCATGTACCAAACAACAGTGCTAAACTGGGTTCTGTGGACAATTAGGATGCTGCTACACATGTATATAAATATGTGATGAGAATGTTGGTGTAGTTTACAACCAACCTTAGGAAAGAGGTGCTAACTGCTCATAAGTTTTTGGGACCTAACCATTCATATCCATTCCCATGTTGATGGCACAGCATCAGGAGCAGGTTCAGTATCTGGCTCAGTGACACTTCAACACACAGACTAGCATCGAACCACCGATCTACTGATGAGTAGGTGGATGAGTGGATGACCCACTCTACCTCCTAAGCCACAGTCACCCCATATATAAATAGCTATCAAATCATTAAAAGGTTTAGCTTGCTGGTGCTACAGATATTCATTGTTATATTAATGTTCTGAAAGGGGGGCAGTGTTTTGCTCAGTTGGTAGAGCAGCCGCCCCATGCGAAAACCTGCTTGGCAATAAATTTGTTTGTACTGGGTAAAAAACTATTTACATACTGGTTATATGAACAGCACTGAATGAACAGCTAAGCCACTTACCCACAGCCATAACAACATACGGCTTTGTATGCAGTGGGATGGGTTCCTTCTGAACTTGCATGCTATTTAAAGTTGTTTAGAGGTAACAAATTGAGTTCATCTTTGCATCTTTATTTGGGGCATTTTGATAATGTTGTACTTCAGGTTTACAGTGTTTTAAACCAGTCTGAAACCTCTGAAACACCGCCCCAAACAGCCTTGGCCTCAGCCAGGCCCATCACACATTATTCATGTCAGTTAAATAAGCTACATTTACTTCCCCAATCATCTGTTTGTCTGGCTTATAATGAGATGTCGATAATGAACTCCCAGAGAGGGGGAGAGAGGAGGAGGAGGGAGAAAGAGAGGAGAGGCGTTTAGGACTCAGTTCAGAGATAAGGACCTATCTCCATCACCCAGCGCTCTCCCGTGTTTTTGGTCTTGTTTGGTTTCTATTGATGTGGATTTTAATTTCTGTCATTCTTTTGTCTTTTAATCTGTGCCATCAGCATGAAGAGAAGAGGGTATCTGTAAAGACAAAGAGGAGGAAAACTGAGACAGTGAGAGACAACTGTGGAGTGAAGTGCAAATGTTTGTAATAATAATAGTAATAAAGCATAGTAGTAATAGGATTGAAACCTTAGGAAAACCACATTTTAGATTCTTTAGAGTGACTCATTGGTATTCATGTTTCACAGAGCTGCATGGTTGTGCGCTGTGGAAATGAAAAACTGCAGTTATCGCTTCATCTCCACTGTATGGTTCTAAAGCAGACGTCACCAAAGAATAAAATATGGTGCTCGCTGGAGTGTCAGAGCATCTTGCATGAGAAATGAAGAGTAAAATACATACTCTACAGCACCTTAGATATATTTCATACACACTGACTGAAGTGTACAGAAGAAGAAAAATAGCTTTACCTGTATTTTCTAGGTCTGATCTGAATTGTTTTCGTGATTGCATTCATGACTTAAGAACAGGTGGGCAGGATAATGTTTCATCTGTGATGGTGGGGTGGGGATAAAAGGTGACTTTTTCGTCAGTCTCAACAGAAAATACTAATTCTCCTTTGACCGTCTCAGGGCTTCCATAGAAGTAGAAGTTTCATAGACGAACAGGACACTGGTTGGACCAGGGTTCGATTCCAAACCATAGCCCTTTGCTGCATGTCGCCACCCTATCTTAATCCCCACTTTCCTGTCACTCCTCAGCTATCTCTGTCAAATAAAATGTGAAGAACCCAAAAGAAATATCTTAATATCTTAAAAAAATAAAAGTTACATTCTTATATACATATATATATCTTATATACATACTTCTTAACAGTTGAGCTCAAGTGAACAGCTGTACTTCTGGACCCTGAAGGGATTTTTTTTTGTTCTCCAGCAGACAGCAGGTTCCTGTACACTGGAGCAAATTTGCATAAAGTTGTCCTTTCTCAACTTCACCAGCTTCCAGTTCCATTCATAGTGAATGGCAGCCAGCTCTGTTGGTACATTTTATGGGCACTCTATCTACTCTACTCCATCTATATTTTATGGGGACAGTTTTTTTCAAGTTGTGATATATCATCATTCATTTTTTTAAAAAAGAAATAGCGATACATCTTAGATGGCGAGCCATCAATAAATCAAGACAACCTAGCCACCAAAAAAGATTTTGTGACAAATTCAGACATAACATAAAGAAAAATATTAGATTGATTTATTGATGGAAATTCAATGTCCAACAAGCCAAAGACACAGAATAAATGGTAAATGGACTGTACTTATATGGCGCCTTTCTAGTCTTCCAACCAATGAAAGCGCTTTACAGTACGTATCTCATTCACCCATTCACACACATTCATACACTGATGGCATTGGCTGCCATGCAAGGAGCCAACTGCTCATCAGTTTGAGGAGCTAACCATTCACACACATTCACACCCCAATGGCACAGTCTTCAGGAATTTGGAGTTCAGTATCTTTCCCAAGGACACTTGAACATGCAGACTGGAGGGGATCGAACCACCGATCTTCTGATTAGTGGACGACCCGCTCTACCTCCAAGCCTCAGCCGCCCCGATAGAATACTATAGTTCAATGGAAAATTATGTAAACAGTGAACACTAAGAAGCACCAGGCATTGGATAGTGGCAATAGAGAAAGCCCACCACTGATTTGTAGATCAACAGTAATTTCATATCACTAGTTAGGAACCCTAACTGTAACCCCTAACCCGGAACAGTATGAATATAAACAAACTTAACCATTTTAATGCCAGCGCTCACCTCCCCATCGGCAAAAGTTCCACCAAATCAAGTTCCAGCAGATACAATTTTACTAGCACACCATCATTGCACCCTCAGCTTAGCACTGCTCAAGATGACTGTGGTTTCAAGAATGACAATCAAGCCAGAGCATTTTCTTCCTCCAATACCAGAATGACAGTGGCTTCAGCTAGAGACCTTTCTTCAGCACAGACATGGCGCTGTGGAGGCTGGTCTGGTTATGCGAGACTAGGCTAGGTCTAGCATAGGTCTAGCATAACCTAAGGCCAATTCACAGCATTCATATTTATAACCCCTTAAAACATGAGCAGACGCTGACATTTCCCAGACACATGCCATCTTTGTTAAGCTCCTGGCAGAGCTGAGTGACACTTTTAATCAACTTATTTTTCCTGGTCATGGAGTCTTTGCTACACATCACATAGGAGTTTAATGTAGTGTGGAGCCATGGCATGCTCTCTGAGGTCGCGAGAAATCACAGCACAACTTAGCCAGCTTCGGAGGACAAAAAGCAGTCCATCTGTTCTCTCATTGCAGGGCATGTTCCGCCACTCATTTGGCAGACTTGCGAGTGCTCCCATGCTTGTTCTGTGATACACTCTAATTGGCTGTGAATGGCCCCTCAGTTCACTCAGGGCAGCCTTTGATGAGCCTGGAAGACTGGCTGCTTAAGTGGCTTTTGAGTGAAGCTCTTCATGAGAGGCTGAAAGCAGCTCGGCTGCTCTGCTGAGAAGTGAACATGAGACAAACGCCAACAGGGCAACGGGGAAGATGAGACGAGAGTTCATTAACCGTGCAGTCAAATGTATCCCTTGTGACAAGAAATAAACATGCAGTTGGAGGTCGGAGGGTACTGACATGATGTCTTCATCTGACAGAAATGGTTAGAATGTCATTGCCTTTTTCATTTTACTGATATACTGACTCAGTTTTATAAAAGGTCCACCTAGCTCAAACAATGCAGTATAATGTAATCTTATTGACAGTAAGTCTTCATGAAGGGTCAATTTTTGTTGAAACTGCTTTAGAAAGTTGAAAGACGATGTTGATTCTATTGTTTAGTCACTGATCAATCAATAATTCATATCAACCTGCCATCTAACTACCTGTCGTACAGGGAACTGGTTAGTGCAACATGTAACTTATTATCCATCATGCAGAAAGTCATCAGTTTCCAGTCAGTGTTGTTGTCTTCAGGGGAATTCCTTCTAGTCCAGTGATCCACTGACTCAATGAGTGTGTACCCAACTAGCTCTTTGAATCATTCGCCCTCTCCCACACTTGATTGGCAGCACAGAGCATGGTCTCAGACCTGTACACACACAGCATGCTTTATGTTAGCAACACAATCGTTGGTTACGAGCCATCCTCCAGTGTGGCAATCCATCGGAAACCCATGCATCACTGCTCTTAAGATGAACAATTAACAGCCGGCATACCAAATTTAGACAGAAAATGACATTGCAAGAAAAATCAGTAGCATAAAGACGCTAAATCAGTGAGGATCCTCTGTGCCGATGCTTCACCTGTATGACTTCATAATAATTAGGAGGCGAGCCTCCTCTCTGTATTAAATCAGCACCATGCATTAATTCTAATCAGCACGTGTAGCCAGGCTTGACCAGCAGGGCCCGAGGGGCTGTACTGAGTGTCTGTGTGTGTGTGTGTCACACACACAATGCCAACCATGCTGAACCATGCTCTTCAAGGTTCACTGCAGCTCTCTTGCTGCAGCCGAGCTCTCTGTGCACTTTTTGTCAGAGCAGGTGGTCTCTGACCTTTCCAGCAGCAGTCTGCTGAGTGAACCTGACTGAGCTGTGGCCTTTTAACAGACGCAAGCACAAATCACTCAACGCATATCAGCTGACATTTGCTCTTATTACTTTTATCCTACTAGTGGGATTTCCCCTGCAAAGATGATCCCGTTTAGTGGGTTCAACTATGAAGATTAATGCAGTCTGATGTCCAGACAGCACGGACGCTGCTCAACAGTTTCTTGTCTACTCACGTGTGTTTCTTTCACACAACCTTTGGTTCAGTCTCATTGCGGTCAGCCTGGTTTCCAGCAGCTGCTACGGTAACAGCGAGGCCACCACTGGTGTGTTTATTTTCATGCACTAGGTTCCCACACACAAACAGTGTGACAGACGACAGATCCTCGCCATCTATTATCACTCATAAAGGAGAAGAAAAGAGAGGCTGGACTCTCACATATCTATTGCCTATAGACCCTACATATGCAGCCGCAGTAAAGATAAGCTAGCGCATCGATTACTCTTCGCCCCTCTGTGCGGCCCGCAGCTGCTCAAAGTTTAGGCAGACTGCCTGAATAAAATGCACAGTTTTGTGAGTTGTTGAGTTAGGACACACTTTTTAGACTTTGTAAAGAAACGTCTACAACTAATTATTACTTATTTTGTCCTGGTAAATTCAGTAAATACAGGAAGTTATTTTTGTGCAAAAAACATTGTGCCAGTTTGTCCCAGAGGCAACTACGCTGTACTCAACACTAATCGAGAACAGTTTTTACGAGATCACATAAAACTGGACATAAACAGGGTCGTTTCAGTAATTCACTGGGCAGACTATCAATACCAGTTACTTCTCTCAGTTTAACTCTGCCAATTGTCTCAGTAACTTCTTCTTCAGTGATATTATCTTCAAGATGAACTATCCTTGTAAGAACAGTTTTTCCATACTGATGAACAACTTCTTCCAGAAAATAAGAAATCAAAATGTGTTTCTCGTTTTTCTAAAACACAATCAATAGCAAAGACAGAGGATCCATTTTCCAACACCACTTCCACAGGAATATTCTTAACCTCTTTATATTGCATAAGTGCATATAGCAGGGGTGTCAAACTGTTCCACAAACAGTTTGACAACAAACAGCCGGTGTGGCTGCAGGTTTTTTTCCAATCAACTCTCTGAAGACTGAGATCAGTTGATTAAATGAGTCCAGTCTGGTGTGCTGCTGCTGCCTGGTTGGAAGGAAAACCTGCAGCCACACCGGCCCTTTGTGGAACAGTTTGGACACGCCTGGCATATAGTGTGAGGAAGCAAGACCTGATGTGACACTCAAGAGGCATGTAAACGTTAGACGTGAACAGGACCTTTTTCACGATTCTTTAAATTAGAAAAAGACTGGACAACATGATGTGTGTGGTCAAGTGCTGAAGAAACAAATATCAGAATAAATCTTAACATCAAATTGAATTAGGATCATAATACATGTCTATCCCAAGCATCCACCTACCTTTGACCTGAGTGCAGAGTACTCCTCTGTGCCGTATTCCACATGTTTGAAAGCAGTCAGGTAATCATAGCTGATGACTGCCGTCTGCAGACAAACAGAGCAGTGACATGTGACTGAACTGAACAATAAAGCAAAAGCAGTATCAGTGTGATGTATAGACAGCAATCTGAAACAAGTGTCTACGATGCAGCTGGCTACAACATGCTTATGGAAACTAGCAAGCAGTCACATACAGGTATACAGAATATGTATGATCCAAAATATATCAGGCTTATTTCTGAATAATCTACAGCACTCAGGTCTGCACTATGATTTAAACTGAAGGGGGTGCATCAGATCCACAATTCACAAATGGAGACTCACCGTGGCTGCAGCTCGTCCAAAGCGGATCACGCTGAGGTCATTGAGGTCCAGCCGTCTGGAGTAGAGGTAAAACCCAGAGGAGGCGAACACTGCTGTGGCCAGAGAGGAGACTTTGAGGAGCCGACCAGCCATCAGAGGAACTGTGGGAGGAGGAAGGGACATGAGGAATGAGTGCTCCTCATGAAAAGGGTGTAATGTGATAGAGCTAGGAAGACAGAGAAACGTGTGAGAAGTTTATTTCAGAAGCCAGTCATGGGGTCATCTCATGGTTCTCGTCATTCACACAGACTTTAGACAGAACACTTCACCTGTACTTCATACACGTCAAATTTAAGTCATCACTCCACAGTTCAGATACGCTACAGGTGAGAAGATGGTCTGGTCAAAGCATCATCAACACTCTCACTGTCCCTCTGTTCTCTGGTCCTCATATTTCAAGTCGGAAACTGACACAACTGGGACTCTTCAGGAAGGATTCAACAAGAATCACTTTTGGATTGAAAATCTAACAAGCAGATGAGATGTTTGGACACACACACACACACAGGCAGTAAACATAGATTTATGTCAAACACATACACACACATATTTAAAAAAGGTTACATCTTCTTCTGTTCAAAATCCACATTTAGTGTCTTCTCTTACTTCACATTGTCTGTTTGTGTCTGTAGATTTCATTTCATTATTATATCTATTAGTTCAGGCATGTCCAAAGTCTGGTCCGAGGGCCAATCAATCATTTTTTTGGTTGACATAATCTTTTCAAATATAACACCAGCAGTTATGTCCTTCGATGTGACACAGAATATTACTTTCTGTGAGAGACTTTGCATTACATCATCAACATCATAATAAGTCATGTCTAAGATAAACATGTTTAATGTATTCCACACAATTTATTTTGTTATCTGACTCAAGATGTGAAAAAAAAGAACCGGCTTAGATTTTTTTAAATGATAATTTTGATAATGAAAACAATATAAAATGAAAACAATATATATTATATATATATATATATATATATATAAATAAATAAATAAAATGTAATGTTAAAGGGAGCAGAGGAAGACAGGACTCCCCCAACAACACCACCACCTGCAGTCAGTTAAATATCAGAACATGTTTGCATGTCTGTAGATGACATGCTGAGACGGAAGACAAGAGGATAGCAAACAGACTGATGCGAGGTGAAGATCTGCAGACATGACTCCAGGGACCAGTGACGGTGTAAAGAACGGACAGAGCATGAGTGACGTCGCCCACAGGTTTCTGCAGCGACGCTTTGAAGCTCACAATACCTCGCACTGGACACCGCCACGCTAGAAGTCCTGCCTCCTGGCTGATCTAAAAATCAGCAGAGACGTGGCTCATCAGCAGACCTGAGGCAGGCCCAACAACACCTGGGTGCTCAAACAACCATCTGTAACCGTAACATCTGTACTGAAAATGTTTAAGAGAAAGATTTGCGAGCATGTCAACTTTTTAGTAAAAGGTGAAATATTACTATTATAGAATAATATCATAATAATTTGACTTCGAAGTAATCCAAAAGTATTCAGATTACATTACATGCATTTTTTAAAAAGGTATAATCCAATCACTAACAGTTACAGCAGATCACATTTCAGAGTAATCTGACCATACACGCACATTACTATTACAGTTTGTAAATGTTACACTCCAGGCTGCCTCAGAATTACTAACTGTGTTAAACTTTATATTATATTTCATATTTGAGCTGCTGCTCGATTTTATGTCTTAGATTCTAACTAGATTTGTCTTGGGATTCTTGCTGTATGTATTGTTTAGACAGATTGTAAGAGCCTATGACTATTTCACTCTAACCGTTGAAGACACTCACCGAGCAGAGCCAGCAGAGGGCGCACTCTCAAACACAGGTCACTCATATGTAGAAAATCTGTGTGTTCTTACAGTTTGTAGCCAGTTCTCTGCACTCTCAGAACAGCTCACCTGCTCACTGAAGCTTTGTCCAGGTTTTGCCTCTAATGCAAAGATATTTAAGTTCAGGACACAGCTGAGCTTCTGTTTGGTAAACCCATCACATTATCTCAGGCTCCAGCACCGCTGCAGGCGCACCTCTGTCCAGGCTGTCACACAGTGTCAACACAGTCATCAACAGTCACTGACTCAAATGTCTGATAGTCATGTGACAGTTTATATCCTCTTTCATTTAAGAGAAGACTGTTTCCATACAAAATGATAAAACAATGTTTGAAAACAAAACAGCTGTAGTACACTGACATCTTAAAGTTTTACTACCAAATAGCTAAAACCATGAATCCTACATTTCCCATAATGCTTCACTTGATTAGAATGTTCCCTATCTGGTAGATAAGATGTCAGTGTCAGCTCCATACCTCCAGTCTGCAAGCTCTGCTCTGACGGTCTACATACACATGGCGGCGGACACATAAACACCACTTGTGTAAGTGTGTGTTATGCAAAGACTGGCTACACGAGTGTTGAACATCAGTCAGTCTGTCTCTGTCTCTGTCTCTGTCTCACACACACAGACGCACACACACACACACACACACACTGAACACTAACACTAACACTTTATGTACAATAACTATCTTACCAGTTCCCGCTCGCGCTGTCTGTCTTTCAGTCACCGGTTTTGTTTTGACCTCTTCGCCACGTGAGAGCAGAGAATTCTGGTAATCGTAGTCCTAACTTACAGGAAGTGAAGGCAGCTGAATTTCAATGTGCTAGCAGCCTCGCAAGGTCCTCTGAAACACAGAGAGAGTTTCCCGCCATGTTTCCCATCGGTGCGGTTCAGCGAGCGTTAATGTAGCAATGATGTCCTGGTGACTGGGCCTGGGCTGTCGCTGTTTAGAACTACACGTCCGGCGAATACGATGACGCTTTTCACCCGCGTCACACGCGACGGTCAGCTGTTCGCCACTTCGCCAGCTGCAGGAACTGGCCCCGCCCATAGCCAATACGTCACCCATGCTGCGTTCAATATAAATGGGAATTTCGGATGCTTACCAATGTAAAATTGCTGCATTTATGACACCTGCAAACTGTAGGATTTCTAACAGATTTAAAAAATGAACTTCGTTTCAGACTGTAAATTGTAAAAGTAATTTTGGAACTGCCTCCACCCACAACCGAGGGTTGCATGTTAGTAATCAGAAAACTCATAAAATTGAGTTTTAGAAAACAAAAATGAAGAAAAATAAAGCTTCAAATCAAAGGAGTGAAAAAGAAGACTTTTATTGAACATTCTGATATCCATTTTCACGGGGGCATAAGACAACAAAAAATAAATGCTAAAACTGAATGGCTCTGGACTCCAGTAGAAGGTAAACTGCAGGAGTTTATTGCCCTCGGTGTGCAAGATTTACACTGCTCCAGCCAGCTACAATCTACTGTCTGCCATAGACGGTGGTACTCAGTACTCGAATCTTTTACTCCATTTAAAGTAGCCAGAACACGCAAGATAAAGTAATAGATTACAGGTAAAAGTGTGTATCAAATAGAACAACACACAGTGAGATTAAACAGTTTTATTGCCATACACTGGACATTGTAGAGTGATGTCTGATAAACCTTACAAGCATGAACCTATTATCTACTGTTGATGGTGTGTGATGGGGTGGTGACAGGAAGTCTATCGCCTTGACTGTCATTAAATAAAGACATTGTGACTGGACAATCCATTAAAACAACTACAATACCACCCAGGCCCGAATTTACTGAAGGTGTACTAAAGGAGGAGGGACACTCTGAGGTCTTGAAGAGACTTTCAAATGGATACTGGTCTGAGTTTGTTTATGGTCCCTACAAAACCACAGACATTTCAAATATAGCAGAAGAGTAGCAGAAGCAGCAAGAACAAACACTGTCAGTGAATCTGAGCCTGAAAAGAACAAAAACACATCTGTCTGTCTGTCTCATCCACACTTCAGTCAAATTCCTGGTCTTTGTTTGTCTTCTGCCCTACGAACAGACGTCTGTTCCTCTGAACGTGCAGCTGGAAACAGACAGGAGGGGAGAATAAGAATATGATCCATACATGACGTCAATATGTTCAGCTTCTGATTAGAATAATAATGCACTTGTTTGTACTGTGCTTTAAGTACACTCCACATTCAGAAATACAGAGATATTACTTTGTTCATGGAGACCATTTGACATTTACCTTGGCTCCCTCCAGAATGTGTAGCTCTTTCTGCAGAGCGTTGTTCAGTCCTTCCTCTGACGTGAATCCCAGCCAGCAGAAGCCTTTGTGGAAGCCTGTCTCTTTATCCTGGTGGAACACACAGTGCACAGTCAAACACAAGATTCTGCAGCTTTGGCAAGAACAGTGCTGCTCAACGTTTGACAAGTTTTAAAGTCTCTGTATGTTCATGCAGTAAAGTTATATATTCTTCATAAGTGGTGCTCATTGACAGTATATGAGGGATGCACAGAATGAACAATGCAGCAGTGGTGTAGTGGGTGTAACTAATCTACAGTTGTACAGAACTAAATTCTATAATATCAAGCTTGCATAACAGTAGAATGAGTCAGTCAGTGCTTGTAATGCTGTGATAACTTACAAATGGTAGAAGACACTTCTTCACTGAGCCAAACTGTCCAAAGTACTCCCTCATCTCCTCTGAAAGACAAACAGGAGCACACACAGAGTTTCACTGCAACGCACAATGTCTTCATGACTGAACCACCGGGAGCTGTACAGCTCCATGAAGGTCACACCAGGGTGAATAACAACAACAGCACTGTAATAAATCAAACCATCAGGACATTTGCTTTACCTATCAGCCGTTTAAATGGTCACTTTGGAAATTGACGGTTAAACTGCTAACTTCACAGACTGGGAAATGTGTGTGCGTTACTTGTTTCAACAGACATTTTGACAAGTAGTGGGGTCAACCCACTGAGATTCATTCAGGTTCCAGAAGCAGCGTGCACCACAGCAGCACCCTGACTCTGTCTGACCTGAATGGAACGGAGCACACCTGTGTGTGTCCACCGCACTATTCCATGTGAGAAATGTCTGCTGTGTCTCTCTGTGGTAAACGGTTTCTTTTAACGCCATGTACACACCCCGCCTTCACTGCACATGCAGGCTGTGTGAGGTGACGGTGTGACATTGCTGCCTGCCGGGCCTTCACACAGCGTTACACCGTGTACAGGATGAAATGAGTGACTTAACATGCACGTCCTACTGCCGCCCAGCAGGGCTGATCATATGAACAGTTCAGTGTACTCACTGCCGGCTATCGTCCACGGTATTTTAGACACGAAGATCTCGAACACTCTCTTAGACGGCGCAGCCATGTTTCGTCTTGGTATGTTACTCTGACCTATGACGTGTGATCACGTGACACAAACTGGTACAGCTATGTGATAGGAAAATATGTTAAACCATTAAGTTTTGTCATCATTTCATACATAATTTAAATTAAACACGTGTTTATATGAATGAACTTATAATAATTGAATGTGTAAGGTCCGGTGTTGGTACCAGGACTGGTGCCGAGCGGGTTGAAAGGTCAGTGACGTCATGGCGAAGATGGCGGCCTCCCTGGTGGAGAGTGGAGAGGACGCGTTTAGAAAAGTCTTCAAGTTTTACAAGAAGAGGAGCCCTCCGCCGGATTACAGCCAGGTCATCGACTTTTCCACGGGTGTGTCGAGTGACAAGGTGAGGGAGACGTCAAAGCGAGACAAATACACGCGACAGTCCGCAGGAATCACGTGATACAGCCTCAGCCTGACTAACATTATTAATATTAAAAGAATGTACATCACGTTAACAAGACAGGATGAAGAAGAAAATATGAGATATATGCTTGAATTGTACACTCTTTAAATGAATTGGTTATAATCAACCTGCCATCGTCAACCTAAGGAAATAAGATGAAGGAGATAGGGAAGGAAGCACGCAATTGCCCCTCGGGGACAAATAAAGTTTATTGAATTGAATTGAATTGAATTGAATTCACAAGAAGTGAGACACATAGAGCCACAGAATGTAGGTTCACTGTATGTGTGCGTTCGACCCACGTGGATCTATAAATAGTTTGGGAAGGAAATAGCACCACCTAATGTTTGTATGATGTAACACCACAGTCTACCCTTAATGAGAGGGCTGACTGAGAGGAGCAGCTGTGGCTCGGCCCGGGTTTATATGAGGTGCTCAGATACAGTCAGTGTGTCACCTACAGGAGATGGTGGTCAGTGTGTGTCAGTTCACACAAGCAGGCAGAAGTACAGGGTGCTCCCAGGCTAGCCTGTATAATCCTTCCAGCGAGCACCCTCAAAGCTCACGGAGATACTTGCACTCACTCGGGTAAGTGGAATGAGCATCACCTCATATAACTCCATTTCAAAAGAATCACATTTCTTTTAAGTCTAGCCGCAGCTTTTCCTCCCAGTGCATCCTCTGTATTAAGTGTAGACTGTGTCGATGCAGGGATTAAAACAATGCAACACACATACTACTTCAAACTGTTACTGTACCTCTGTGTGATTGATAGATTGTTCCAGCTAAACTGGACCTTGCTGCAGTGACTGATGCAGAGGCTGCAAGGGTTGGATTACAGCCTGTCAGAGACTGGAGAGCCTTTGGGCTGCAGGGCTACCCAGGTAAATGGACAGACACAGCTGATTACTAAAATCCTCCACTGAATACAGATGATCCAGTATGAAATGAACAGGAAACTTGCTCAACATGCACAGATGATCACTTTCTGTCTCTGTGTGTTGTTGTAGGATTCATCTTCATCTCCAACCCGTTCCTGCTGGGCTCCCAACCCTCCTGGGTCAGACAGTGTCTGAAGACGTACCCACAGAAGCCCAACGTCTGCAACCTAGACCTGCACATGTCTCCCTCTGAGACCCAGGACATCTGGGGCAAGAGTGTACACGGCCTCAGGTGAGACGAGCTGTTCTCCTTCCCCTCTGACAGTCCTGACTGGATCTGTCAGAGCCAGAACCCGGGCATGTTAACTGTTGGGGTGTCTTAAAGCCTTTAAAGAATTTTAGGTAAAGGCAGCTCAGCTCATATTTTTTCACTCCTGAATGAGCTGGACGAGCAGTCTGCCCTGCCTCTGCTTCCAGACAGAGCCACCTGACACACAGATCGGGTCCCAAAAAGGAGCTGCTTAAAGTCTGACAAATTGCCTCGGGTGATGTCAGCGTGCGTCAGGTCTCAAGACGAGCTTCTCATCACTGCTTGTGGCTTAAGTTGTATTGTGGGTAATATAGGCAACGCATTTTAACAATTGAGAAGACTGGAAGTAAGAAGTTGGAAATCATTGGTGGTGAGGATCATGTTTTTTGACTTTGCACTTCCAACACAATCCCGCCATCATGCCTGAGAGGGAAGCTAGAAGAAGCTGGAGTTTACTGTTAACTACCTCACCAACAGTCCACAGTAAGTGAGGCTGAGGTGACTGTGGCTGGTAAATTTGTGGCCCCTCAGTGTACAGTGCCACTTTTTCTCTTCAGACACAGCAGGGAGGGGAGGGGGAAGACAGAAAAGGCCTCAACAAAGTGGTCAAGAGGTCCAGCTCTGTCCTGAACTGTCCTCTAGACTCTATAGAGGAAGTGAGGGAGAAAGATGTTAGCAAAGTCCTCTCACCTCCTGCGTGAGACTGTGGAGGTCTTAAACAGCTCCTTCAGAAACATACTGCTACTCCCACCATGTAAGAAGGAGATCTACCACATCCTTCATCCCAACAGCTGACACGCTCTTTAACACCAGCATGACTTCATGACTTTCTTGTATAGATTTCTTGTGAGTAATTTCTCATTAAGCTTGTGTATACGAGCTGCTGCGACAGGCACATTCCCCGCTGTAGAATCAGTCCGTCTCATCTTATCTTAATGTGTGAGATCTAAAAAGATGACTTGTTTTTTATACTATTATCATCGTCTGACAGTGTCCAGCAGTCCAATACTAAGTTAGTGAACTCCTGACGCTGTATTGGTCTGTTCCGAGCAGCATGCCTCTCTAAGTGTGTTGCTCTGTTTGATGCCTCCACAGTGTTCACTCCTCTGCAAAGAGAGAACAAAAGACTCTTCTGGAGAGGCTGCGCTGGGTCACTCTGGGCTATCATTACAACTGGGACACCAAGGTAAGCAACACAGCCGATGACTGAGAGTAAGTGACTGTCTAGAAAAATAAAATGCCTAATCAAATCCAGACAGCAGCATTCAACCCAGGCCTTCAGAATAATAGGAGCCATGTCCTGTCTTGTGTGTGCTGTCCAAAGTTCCACTTTGATTCTTGTTACATGAATTGTGTATAAACACTCCCATTGTCTAAAACCACTAATATGATCATAAACTTTCCGATGGGTGTTATGTGTTATTTAAGTTATGTCAGGCACTAAATGTTAACAAAGGAAGCCCAGCAACTGCTTGACCCATCCATGTATCTGCTTTATCTTACTCTTCAAACTATGTTACGGAAGCACTAAGTAATCATACATTCATACATTTTATTTCCTCTGCGTTCTCGAGATCTCAAACAACCGTTAACCTGACAGAAACTGAAAATGATCCCGTCATCTCAGGATGACATAATGACAAATAATTTGAGATCTCTAGAAAACAAATAAAATAAACTCATTACAAGACAAAATAAAGTGTATGATTACCTAGAGTTTCTGTACTATGTCACCTGACAGCACATCAAACCATTCAAGTATCTTATCTTAGTTTTTGGTGTGGTCTGTAAACAGGCTGTTTATAGATGAAATGTGTCTGACAAAACACAAAGTGAAGTGTTTGGTACCTACAGTGTCATATTCTGAAGCATAAGGCCACTGACCGAGCAGCGATATGTGACGAGTAAGGAAGCGAACAGGCTGGTATGAGCACATCTCTTCATGTTTGTGATGTGTCTTTCTTTTTGGTGTTCCATTCACAGACTTATTCCGCCAACCATTACACTCCTTTCCCTGCTGATCTCCACTCGCTGTCCCTCCAAATAACAGCCGCATGCGGGTTCCCTGGTTTCAATGCAGAAGCTGGAATCCTCAACTACTACCGGTCTGATTCATCTCTGGGAATCCACGTGGACGAATCTGAACTAGATCTCAGCCGGCCCCTGCTGTCGCTCAGGTGAGAGAATAGAATTCTTCAACAGTTCAGGCTGTCGGAATGCAGGAAAGAGTCTCCATTAACCATCTTGTCATTTTCTCTGATAGCTTTGGCCAGTCAGCCATCTTCCTCCTGGGAGGCGTCTGCAGACAGGACCCCCCCACTGCTATGTTCATGCACAGTGGGGACATGATGGTGATGTCGGGACAGAGCCGCCTCCTTTACCACGCCGTCCCACGCATCCTTCCGGCACCTCAGGGACACATGGCTTCAGTAATGGAAGGCTGCGGTCCGTCCCCGCAGGACAGCAGTGGGGTGGAGGCGGTGTCAGAGGAGGACTGGGCGGTGTGCTGCAGGTACATCCAGAGCTCCAGAGTGAACGTGACTGTCAGACAGGTGCTGGGGCCTGGGCAGAGCTTCCCAGAAACGCCCTCTTCTCACCAAAGGACTGATGCAGACCAGACAGTGGGGTACCATGACGGAGCAGCAGATGGAGAGAGTGGGAAAAGGAAGAGGAGTAGTAGCTGTGACTCTGATGATGCACAGACGTGAAACAGACCATGAGCTCACACTCCTCTGCAGTGATATTTATTATTTGTCCAACACCTTGCTGAACAACAGAAGCCCCATGTCAGATGTGCTCTTAATACTTTTGCACCCCTCCTCTGTGAGCTGTCTGAGGTCATAGACAGATAATCAACGAGAAGGTAGCAGAACCTCAGACCCAGCTGCCCCGAAGAGCCCAAAAACTCTAATAAATTCTGAGAAGTGTGTAAAAAAAAAAAAAAAGCAAGATCCAGAACATTTGTATTTAATTTAATAAGCGCCATGTTATTTAATTGAAGCAGATATAGTACATGTAAGGCTGATGTAGTTCAGTGGCAGTAAATTCATTATGGTCACTGTGTACTCAAGGACAGTGGTTGTCATCAGGACTCCTATGATGGTTGCCAGATGATTTGTAAAGGTCACCAAATGTTTGTGGAGAATAAAATCTAATATTTTGCCAAGCAGCTCTCAGAGAGGTCGACCCTTCAAGAACATTCAACACATTCAGAATCACCATCAGGTTTATTGCCAAGAATGTTTTCACTTACAAGGAATCAGCTTTGGTGAAGTGGTGCTCAGCAATCCTAAACAAGATAAGAAAAATCTGAGTAAAGATGGAACAGTGAGTAAAGCAGCATGAATGGAAAATGGACAGTAAGATGACAAATATTATAAAGACAGCATGGATAATCAACCCCAAAGTTCATGGTATGAGGAATATTTGCAAAGTACAGTATAAAGTCCAAGTTGATAATAATGTAATATAATATAATCATATAAGTAATATAATGTCCAAGGTGTGTAGATATGTGTGGGGGTATAAGAGTTGGTGTCTCAGGCCTTGTTGATGAGGCCAGCTATAGATGAGCTTTTTTTTAAAAATTTTTATATAGCCTCGTGTGACTGGATGAAAGAAGCTTTTAATGTTCCTGGTGAATTTGTCATTGACACCATATTCCAAACGGTGTGTCACCTTTGAATTTATTGTGGGTTTGTGGTTGCAAGTTACTGTCCTTTAGGTTACCTCTCCTGAAAGTAAGCATTGTTTAAGCAGTGAAACCGAAACTGAGAAGAGATGTACTGACAGACATGTAGTTGGACTCATTCACGTGGACAGTTAAGGGATCAGTATTGTAAACTGGAGCCACAGCAATGAACACTTCCAACATGATGAGTAAATTCTTAAACTTGTCTGAATTCTTTGGGAAGCCTGTGAAAGGATTTTCTTGAGTTCAAACGAGATGAAGCCATAGTAAACTATAGAGGTCTGACAGAATAGAACAATACAGTGATATTAAAACATTTGGTGTCTGTGACTCACAAAGTTTTCTGCAATGAAGGATTTTTAGCAGCATTTCAGGTGCGTTCACTTTATTTTGACTCCTTGTCTGATTAAACAAAGAGGTTACTGTTACTGTGTGTTCCCAAGAGGACTCATATTAATCATCTTGTAATGTTCAAATGTATAATGTTTCAGTCAGCGTCACACTGGCTTGTGTACCTGTACAAGCTCGTGCTGTTGAAAGCTCCTGGAACCCTGACAGGTGACACTAGGATCAGTCCACAGGGCGCCGACCTCGCCGTGATGGTGCCATAACTGTATCAAGCTGGTTATCTGAGCACAGTTAAACAGGCTGTTGGCCGTGAATGTGAGTTTAATACCTCTGGATAAAAACACCAGTGGGCAAAACTCCCTGATGATGTTCTTGTCTTCCCTTTTCTTTTTTGTTCCAGTCTGTAGGCTGACTGTCTTTTCTGTACATCTATCGATATATCCATATCTATACTGTGTGTGCACATGATTGAATCAGGTGAATCACTTAAAACTATACACGAACGAATAGTGAATATCTTAGTATTTGCTTTGACAGCATGCGCTTGAGTTGGCATGGACTCTGCAGGTTTGTGCAACACCTGATGAGTCATGTTATCCCAGCATGACTTGACAATGTTCCAAAGAGCTTCTTGTGAATGCTCAGCTTCCTTGGTATTCAAGCGCTCCCATAATTGTTCAATATGGTTCAGACTGTGGAGAAAGGACCATGACAGTCAGGACTTCTTGGTCTTCTTCCGCCTTGGTCTTTAAGTTTGTTTTTGTTTTTTTTTTCATTCTCCTACTGGAGTATGGAGGAATGGGATGGGGTGTTAATTCTCCTCAATCAGGGTGGAGTCAGTTAAGAACACATGCCAATTCCATGTGTTATATTCAGTAAATGCTGTACATTGTCAGCATTTCTTAGTCCACCCCAAGTGTTGGCCTTGTTTTCTGAGAAGTAGTTTAGAAACTACTATTCAGGCCTCAAAGACTACTACAGATGGTACATATGCAGCGCTCTCTAGTCTTCCAACCACTCAAAGCACTTTTAGAACAGAACAACTTTCTTTTAACAAGACTTGATCGGGACTGATTGGAGCCCTGCATTCTGTATTTAGCAAATTCTGTATCTGTGATGAAGTTGCTTTTCTATATCTCAGGGTACTTACTGCCTCACTCCAGACATACCATGTGCCAGTATGCTCAAAACCTCTACTAGCATCCCCAAGAAACCAAGGACCACAGGACTTAATGTTGCTCTGACCTCTGTGGGTATGAAGTCCTTTGAGCACCTTGTGCTGTCACATCTCAAAGCCATCACAAATCCCTTCCCGCCCCCGATGCAGTTAGCCTACAGAGTCAACATGTCTGTAGATGTTGCAGTCAACATGGCCTCCACTACATCCTCCAGCACCTGGACTCCTCAGAAACCTACGCCAGCATCCTGTTTGTGGACTCCAGCTCTGCTTTGCTTTCAATACCATAAGCCCAGCTCTGCTACAGGAGCATGAACTTCCTGTGGCCACTGAATAAGTTAAAACCCCCAAAGACAAAGATGGTGCACTTCTAGTACATCTTCGTCATTGATGAGTCCAGAATCATCTCCTGCATCACCACCTGGTACACCTGGTCACTGCCTTTTCAATTTTCAATGAGGTCTCTCAATGAGGACATTTGGACTCCACTGGTACTTATATGGGAAGGATCATTTCTAATGTAGGCTATCAATAAATTAAATTGATGTGCGTATGGAAATTAAAAGTAGGCCCAATAAAAGTTCTTATGATATGTCTTACTACATGTACATCCGGAAGCACTCAGACCCAGTACTTCACTCCAGTAAAACTTAAGTCCTAACTGTTGCCTTGATTAATCTCCACTAATGCATCATGGTCTATAATCTTATGCCATCATAGTAACACCACTGATACATGACTTAGACTAAGACTGGCTGAGGACTACTGAAAACAGCACTAGTTTGGCGTTGTCTGCAGGGGGCGCTGTGCACTCTCACCTGCATACAGGTACACAGATGAAGTGAAGGATGATGACCAGCGAATGAAGTGTCAAAGTGTATTTTTCATCTCTCACTTGCACCTCTAGTCTTTTATTTCAGCTCAGGTGTCCCCTTCAGATGGATCGGACTGTGCTCTCTCTGCTTTGGTGTGCGCTCTGCGTCGGGATGAGGTCGAGCGGAGCCATGCTGTCAGCTTCACCGCGGCGCACTGACACCAGCGCGGGGAGGAAAGACCGGCCGGTGAACGACTCTGTGGTTCTCCACGACTACATGATGTTTTTATACCGAACACTGTCCAAGCTTCAGCAGAGAGATATTCACGTTTCACACGGTGCTGGATTCGCGAACACAGTCACAAGCTTTGTGGACCAAGGAAAAGGTGAGTTTGAATGATGTTTTCATTTTGAATAGAAGTTGCTGGTGTTGTATCTCTAAAAAGTGATATCACGTTAATGAACCTGGATTCATTTTTTGATTTAGATTTTTTTTTTTTTTTTTAGATTTTTTCAGATGGTTTGATTTTTTTTAGATCATCATATTTAAAACAAATTAATCAAATGGAGTTTTAAATGGGCAAAAGACAAAAAAGAGTATAAATAAAAATAAAACAACATTAAACAGTCAGTTCATATCATGGAAATAAATAAATACCACATAAAAATATGCTTACATGCATTTGGGTGCAGTTTAGACGGAATAAATGAACATTTAGGACCATTACATCGTTACATCTGCTTCATCACTCATATTGTCTTATTCCACAGATTGGGCACAAATTCAGTTAGCTATTAGATTATCAGACTGACATGTGATGAGTTATAATTCCATCCCTTTTTTAAAATGGTAAAACAAAAAATTTGAATATAAAAGCTGGAAGCGTCAAATGTTTGGTACTTTTGCACAGACTTTAATGATATATTGATTCTAAAAGTTCATTATTAGTTAATTTATTTCAGTACTATGTATTTTAGTGTACTTTAGTGTGTCTTCTTTTTTTTTTTTTTAGCTTGTTAGATGTTTTATTTCCAACTCAGATGTATAAACATGTCTAAAAATAGTGATAAAGCTATAAACAAATAGTCATAAATAAAATGCACAGGTCATATCCTTTCAAACATTATTTAGACCAGTGCTTCCTTAAGTGGCAAAGATGTGTTCATTTTCATTTCTTATTGTACATTTTATATTTCACCACATGAAAAAGATACAATACACCGTTGTCATTAATTGACACGACAACTCATATTTTCAGACCACTGTAACACAACTTATCTATTAACATTTTTAGATAGTATTTACAGTGAACTGATGAATGAATGCATAAATAAATGTGAAGGGGGAACATTTAGAGACTTTTTTGGTGGAGTGTCAAACATTTAAAGGGATAGCTGAAAATTTGGAACCGTGACAGTATACAGCTCTGATCTCTGTGCTCTGGCCCTCATCAACAGATCTGCCATCTTGGGAGAGTGGTCAGCGTTACATCTTTGACTTGTCCAGCCTGTCCAGGATGGATGAGCTGGTAGAGGTGGAGCTCAGAATCCTAAGGAAACCTGCAGTAGACCTCCTGAGTGTCTTAACAACAGGAGGAAACCTTTACAACATCCATCTGTACTCCTGTTCTCCTGAGGGCACTTCTGGCAGACAGCTCCTGGACTCTGGAACTATAGAGGTTCTGGATGGTGGTCTCCCAAGGTGGGAGGTGTTTGATGTCTGGTCCGGCATGAAGGCCCGCCAGTGGAATCCCACAGAATCAACACAGGCCTGCTTCCACCTGCTGGTCTTGTCTGAACTAACCAACGAGGTCGCTGACCCACTCCTTCTGGGGCTGGGTCGCCATGATCGGCTACGACAGGAGAAAGCTTTGCTAGTGGCGTTCTCGCATGCTGACAGCAATCATAATCTGTTCAGAGAGGCAATGGACAAGATGAAGAATGAAGGGGGTGGATTTCGGCTCCCAAAGCCCTTCAACCCTGTTCCAAAAGATGAAAAGAAGCACCAGCAGTCTCACCAAAGAACCTTGTCCAAACGTTCATTTGGTGGGGCAGGGGGAGGTTCAGCAGTCGGAGGCACTGGAAGGAAAAGTGGACGTAGAAAGTCCCGCTGCAGTCGTAAACCCCTCCATGTGAACTTTAAAAGTCTGGGCTGGGACGACTGGATCATTGCCCCTCTGGACTACGAGGCGTATCTCTGCGATGGGGTGTGTGACTTCCCCCTGCGCTCCCACCTAGAGCCCACCAACCACGCAGTTATTCAGACCCTCATGAACTCCATGGACCCAGACATCAGTCCACCTAGCTGCTGTGTCCCCTCCAAGCTCAGTCCCATCAGCATCCTCTACATCGACTCAGGCAACAATGTGGTCTATAAGCAGTACGAGGACATGGTGGTGGAGAGCTGTGGATGTCGGTAACAACGGTTGAACAAACTGTAGGGGGCAAATTTTTAAAATTGATTGATTGTAAAAGATAAATAATGAAAAGGTGTTTTCATGTATTTTAAATGCATACTGTATATGTACTGTATATGTCCAACAGTGTTGTAGTACTCGTGGTCTTGGTTTCAAGACCACATTTTGAAGGTCATATCTCAGTCTCAGACAGAGACGACTTTGGATTCATTTTAAGACCACAACTGGAGAGATATCATAAACTGCCTGTGCACTTGGCGTCGACAATGTCGCAGCAGAAACCTCTCCCCGCCTCCCTTTGCATGCACTCCAAGAAAGTGAATGTGGGAAAACAAGAAGAAGCTGTCAGTCTGGGAGGAGATATCTGGTAAATCTTCATGTAATCAAATAAAAGTTGGCTTCATGGACCACAAAGAGCTCATCTAAAAATCTGCATCCTAAAGAACAAACACAGCAGTCTGTAAATCCTGCAACTTACCCAAAGAGATCTGATGAGTTCTCCCCACGATATGCTGTCTGGTCTTGGTCTTGAGTCTTGGTCTTACCCTGCCCTGGTCTTGTCTTGGTTTTGATACACTCTGGTCTCTGTCATGACAGTTTAGGTGGTCTTGACTACAACACTGATGTTCAATACTTTCATTCAATAATAACTCTTCATACCACTGTTATCTTCATATTATATTAAAAAATAACCTTAAAGCTGCATTTTTATTTGTATTCATTGCTTTTCTGTCAACAGCAGAGTCTCCTTTTAGCTCAGTTTTGGTCTCCATTAACTCTCTCGAAAAATATAAGCATATTGTGCAGCTTTATAATTAATTTCTTCATTGAAGTGCCATTTGATTCTGAGCTTTACCACTGTCAACAAAAAAAAAAACATTTCCATTCCAAAGTCAGACCAGTCCATGTCATGCTGTATGCAGGTTTTCTATGAACATCCTTTTCTTTGAAAATATTTTGTAAATCTTAAGTTATATACATGTCACACACACGTTATATTTTGTATGTCTGTATAGATTTTGTATGAATAAACATATGTTTTAATAACTGTGGCATTTGGTTAATATCAGCTGTTGATGGAAAAGGTTTGACTCAGGCTGTATGAGGAGCACCACTAGAATCACACTTGAATAATAATGTGTAATAATATATAGTATACAGAGTGTGTGTGTGTGTATATATATATATATATATATATATATATATATATATATATATATATATATATATATATATATATATATATATATATATACTTTATTAGGGTTAGGCTTGGATGCCCTTTTGCCTCCAGAACTGCCTCAATCCTTCGTGGCTTAGACTCAACAAGATACTGGAAATGGGTACTGGATTTATCAGCTGCACATCCATGATGCGAATCTTCCGTTCCACCACATCCCAAAGGTGCTCTATTGGATTGAGATCTGGTGACTGTGGAGGCCATTTGAGTACAGTGAACTCATTGTCATGATTCGAGCTTCATGACATGGCGCGTTATTCTGCTGGAAGTAACCATCAGAGGATGGGTAAACTGTGGTCATAAAGGGATGGACATGGTCAGCAACAATACTCAGGAAGGCTGTGGCGTTGCAACGATGCTCGATTGGTCCTAAGGGCCCAAAGTGTGCCAAGAAAATATCCCCCACACCATTACACCACCACCAGCAGCCTGAACCGTTGATACAAGGCAGGATGGATCCATGCTTTCATGTTCTGACCCTGCCATCTGAATGCCGCAGCAGAAATCGAGACTCATCAGACCAGGCAACATTTGTCCAAATTTTCTATTGTCCAGTTTTGGTGAGCCTGTGCAAATTGTATCCTCAGTTTTCTGTTCTTAGCTGACAGGAGTGGCACCCAGCCTGGTCTTCTGCTGCTGTAGCCCATCTGCCTCAAGGTTCAACGTGTTGTGTGTTCAGAGATGCTCTTCTGCATACCTCGGTTGTAACGAGTGGTTATTTGAGTTACT
The DNA here is from genome assembly GCA_023373845.1 of Nibea coibor. Taxonomy (NCBI): domain Eukaryota; kingdom Metazoa; phylum Chordata; class Actinopteri; family Sciaenidae; genus Nibea; species Nibea coibor. The sequence goes on along the minus strand of CM041722.1, from coordinate 2,527,001 downwards.
GTTCTATCAGCTCGAACCAGTCTGGCCATTCTCCTCTGACCTCTGGCATCAACAAGGCATTTTCGCCCACTGAACTGCCGCTCACTGGATATTTTCTCTTTTTGGACCATTCTCTGTAAACCCTAGAGATGGTTGTGTGTGAAAATCCCAGTAGATCAGCAGTTTCTGGAATACTCAGACCAGCCCGTTTGGCACCAACAACCATCCCACGTTCACTTAAATCACCTTTCTTCCCCATTCTGATGCTCGGTTTGAACTGCAGCAGATCGTCTTGACCATGTCTACGTGCCTAAATGCACTGAGTTGCTGCCATGTGATTGGCTGAGTAGAAATCTGCATTAACGAGCAGTTGGACAGGTGTGCCTAATAAAGTGGCCAGTGAGTGTATATCACATATGATAACAATAATAATAACTTTGTTCCTACATGACAGTGTTTGTCTCACCTGGTACTAACTTACTATGACCACACTTAAGTAACCAATAAGACAAAATATGTGGCAAAGCACAAAATGGGTCATAACTCAATGTTAACCAGATATTTAAAGCACTCTCTGAAGAAAATGAGATTAAACAAAGCGTTTTTTATTAAAACAAATCAGTTTTTCAGCTCTCAAAGGACAGCTGAAAATGTTGCTTTAAAAACTTTAACTCTGGCTGTTATTGATTCAGTCATGAATATTAACTTCACGTCACATTTAAGAAACTACATGTCCCACAATCACACTATATATTTTTTTCCCTTTTGTTTATTTAACCTTGTCATCACTTATTCAGTAGATTAGTTGTTACAATGTCTACAAGGAAACAAAGAGTGTCAAAGGTTAGTGCAATGTGTGTCCACTGGTGACAGTTTGGAATCAAACTAATTGAATCGTTTCTTGATTCCTGCTTTGTGAATCGCATAAGCTCCACTCACTGTGCATATCTTATGTTGAATGTAACTTTTTCATCACATTCACAAGTAGCATTAAAGAAAAACATTGCACACTCTGTTGAAGTCCTCACAGATGGAATGCATGTATTATTACAGTATTAGTACAGGTGAAAAAATCCTGTCAAATAAAATTGGCGACATTAAAGAATTTAAATCATCACATGTGAGCATGAGAAGTGCTACAAAGGAGTCTTTGGTGCTTTCTTAATTCATCTTTGGAGAAAGATGGCTGAATCCAAACAGTATAATTAAAATGTTTTGATAAAATATATGTCTTAGTTTGATTTGATTTTGTAAAACCACTTTATATCAGCTGTCATGTCATATTTAAGGTTGTTATCGTGCATCATTTTATTCATAAAAATAGAAACTAATACTTGAAATTTCTTAAACTCTCTGCTCATAAAAACAGCCTGGTCTGTCACTGAGGGTAGTATATGGTTAATAAAAAAAAAAAAAAAAAAAAAAAAAAAAACTCATGTCCTCAAATCTCCACTGATCCACTCAAACACCATTTTCGCAACTTCTCTTCCTGTGTCCAGAACGAAGGCGTGTCGGAAGCCGTTTTCACACAGTCTGAAGTCTCCATGTGGGAAGTCCCGTTTGATGTCGTGGTAATACTGAACGGGGCACCAGTGGTCTGTGGCTCCATAATAAAATATCAGCTGAAAAGTAGAACACACGCACAAGTAAAACATTCACTGACAATTCAAGCAAACATGTTACAGTATTAAAATATGAGTGGGCCTTTTCTTACCTTGTCAAGATTTTTCCTGATGGTTGTGTTGTCTCTTTCCAGAACTGTCCTCATCTCCTGACCCCCCATGTACATCGCATTTGCTACAAGCACAAACAGAGTCACACTGGTCTTTAATTCTTTAATTAAAATGTAATAGAAATGTTAACCGAGACACAGAGTAGACAAAATAGCCAATGACAAAAACATTTGATCATTGCAGTGGCTGCGTGGTGTCTGGATAAGAGTCTAACACTCAGCTGCCTTTGACACAGCTAACCATTGCATCTTTCTCTCTATACTCAAAAACACAGGCATCTTTGCCTCGGCTCTTTCCTGGTTGGGTGCTCATTCAACGAATCCTGGCTTGGACTGTCATCCACATCTCACAACTGGGGTGCCCCAGGGCTCAGTACTGGGACCCTTTCAATTTTAAGAATTTTATTCTTATTTAAAGAAATCAGGGTATCATTAGCATGATACATAGCATCATCCAATGAAAATCAGTTACACCATTTTAATTTTATAAGTGGCTCAAAATTATGTGAAATTAATATCTGAAATCATATGTTGTTAACATGTTCTTTACATGTTAATGACACATTAACAATGTGCTAGCAACACATTAATGACATGTCCAACCTAACAGTATACAAATGTACAGATGGAGGGCACATGGTCTTCTTAGAGTGTGAGAAGCTGCTCTCAAATATACTGGGTATAATATACCGGTACCGTTATACCAGGGTATACCGGGTGTCTGCAGGTTTTTTATGTTCTGTCGTAACTAGGATTGTTGAAATCATATAGCTGTGGGTCTACTGCAACAGGTAACAGTAATAGTTATTTTAAAACTTTGTCATCACTCTTATATCAAAATGCAAATGGTATAAATGTTTGTTTTTTCAATTCAATGAGGTGCACAGAGCAGAAAAACGCAAAACACAAAGTCAGCTCAGGCTGCTAAACAGTGTTCTGTGTGATCAGGGCCTCCATGTATCAGATGCTAAATCCATGAAAAGCCATTTTTCTGTAAACCTCTTCTTTAATCATTTAGACAAACTGCCAGCTGACCACTGCATGAAGAATTGACTTCTCAGTACTCTGTATAGATGGTGGCATTGTTACATTAGCTTTAACAGACTCAGCATCACAGGAGGGAAGAACAAAGCATAACCGACCTGCACAGTCTCCACTGAGCAGACCCACAGTGGGCTGGACTACACTATGGTCCAGAGAGGGGATGCCACCAAACACCAGTTTGATGAGGCTGGTTTTGAGTCCCTCTGGCAGCAGAGAGAGCAGGAAGAGAGGAAGGTAGGCCATGTAACGCATGTAACACAGCACGGGGGTCATGACCTTCCCCTGAGGAGTCTGAGCCATGCGCTCGATGGTGGGAAACAGCATGACGGCCTTTGTAACCTGTACTCAAAAACAAAGAGCATCATAGGAGGTAAAAGATTCACTCTGAGATAAGATGTAATAAATTATGGAAATCCCCGGGGAGTTTTGCTGTCATTTAATATGCTTTCTTTTACCATGACGACCAGACAGAGGGAGGATCCCTCTTAAAAATGTGACTGTGTTTCCCCCTCGTAGAGAAATATTGTGCAATAGTGTGACTAACCTTGAGTTCAGGGTCTCTCTTCATCACTTCCAGAATAATGTAACAGCCAATAGAATGTCCCACCAAGACCAGGCTGGTTTCTCTGGGAACATGTTTCCTGATGAAGGCCAGCTTGTGTTCTATCTGCCCGTTCAGCCCGAACACATCGCCCTCTGCTGCTGAGGATGCATCTGTGTGGAGAAAGAGTCAGACATCTGAACTCACTGTGTCTGTGTGTGTGGACTCTAAGTCCACAGGACTTAAGTCAGACTTTATGTGCATGTGTGTGTCCCTATATATTCTAGATAACATGTTCAGCTGTGCAAATATAACCCACAGCACCAGAGGACCTTGTTTTTCAACATTATCTGATATTGCTGGTGTTTTATTGAGCATAATTGCTCATCCACTCTCTTCTGCTGTACTCAGGTCAGTGCAAGAGTCCTGAAGTGTGCACAACTTGTGTGTGATCGTACCTTCTACCATGTCCATGGAGTCTGGAGGCACACAGTGGCCAGCGTGGCTCACAGCCCACACTGGGTGACGGTATCCAAACATACTGTGAAGTGTCTGCATGAAAGTTCTGTAGAAGCCCACCACACCTGGGTTACCTGTGTGGAAGACAGCAGGAGATCAGTGTACCACCCACAACATGACAGAAGGTGGGGAAAGAGCTGTGAAGCTTTAACTGAATTTTCCTGTGATGTCAGCACAATACAGCCATCACTGCTGAGAGGGAAGCCAGGACTATCAACTGCCTCTCCAACTTTGACCCTGTCAAAGAAGGTCTATTAAGGTTATCATTATTATTATTATTATTATTATTATTATTATTATTATTATTATTATTATTAAGAGAGGTCTTTAAGACTTTCCTTTTTGATGAGCTTATAGTTAAGGCTTGTCAGGTCATCCCTTAGTAATGCTGCTACAGCATTATACCTGGGATTCCCAAACTTTTCAGCCCGCGACCCCCAAAACAACAGTACTGATGATTTGCGACCCCCACTATACCCACATGTCAGATGATTGTTACATGTTACATGTTACATACCGTAATGTTTAGCACGATGCAACAGACCTTAGCTAATGTTAATCTGTCATAATGACATCGGGGGGGTTGATCCAGTCATGAGGCCAGTAAGTATTAAAGACTACAGTGGAGTGCAGTGGTCAAACTCACCTGGAAGGATAAGAAAAAGCAACTTGTGTCCAGAGTGTAACTGACAGGAGCCAAACTTCAGAACCTCTGTGATGGCTCCACAGCAGTACACAAAGTCTGTCTGTGGTTCAACCCTCTGGGCTGTCACCATGTCGTCCATCTCATCAGCTCTAAGGAACTGAGGGAAATAATGAATTATCACACTTTATGAACCCGGGGACACACAGTCACACCACATCACTTTAACAAGCACATTCAGATTCCTGCTGCATGGCAATGCTTGTCTGTCTCTCTGCTGTCAGTGTCCTGTCTGCATTATTTGTTATCAGTTAATTATTATTGTATTGTATGTTAGTTTATTCATGCTGCTGTTCAGAATCATCTAATATCAGCAGCATCTGTTTCTGTCAGACGCGCACAGGTTTGTGCTCTGTGCTCATTTAAAGACTTAGTTTGTGAAGTTTTTTTCCACAACACAAGAAAACATGCTGGGCACCTGAGCAGTAACCATGGTAATGCTACAGCTTTGCAGTGACCACAATATCACATGTAGCACACAACAGGTTGTGTTAGCGTTACACCGCCTTACCATGCAAAAGTGTAGTGTCACCAAGGTTACAACTCAGGTGTAGCGTCACAACAGTCACTGCAAAGGTGTAGCATTACCATGGTTACCACAAAGGTGTAGCATTACAACAGTCACTGCAAAACTGTTTCATTACTATGGTTACCACTCAGGTGTAGCGTTACCATGGTCACTGCAATGGTGTAGTCTTACCATGGTTGCCACAAAGGTGTAGCATTACCATGGTTACCACAAAGGTGTAGCGTTACCATGGTTACCACTCAGGTGTAGCGTCACAACAGTCACTGCAAAGGTGTGGCATTAACATGGTTACCACAAAAGATGTAGCATTACAATGGTCACTGCAAAGGTGTAGCGTTACCATGGTTACCACTCAGGTGTAGTGCCCATGGTCACTGCAATGGTGTAGCGTTACCATGGTTACAACAAAAGGTGTAGCGTTACAATGGTCACTGCAAAGGTGTAGCGTTACCATGGTTACCACAAAAGGTGTAGCGTTACAATGGTCACTGCAAAGGTGTAGCGTTACCATGGTTACCACCCAGGTGTGGCGTCACAACAGTCACTGCAAAGGTGTAGTGTTACCATGGTTGCCACAAAGGTGCAGCGTTACGACAGTCACGGCAAAGGTGTAGCGTTATCATGGTTACAACTCAGTTGTAGCGTCACAACGGACACTGCAAAGGTGTAGCATTACGATGGTCACTGCAAAAGCGTATCATTACAATGGTTACCACTCAGGTGTAGTGTCACAACGGACACTGCAAAGGTGTAGCGTTACCATGGTTACCACTCAGGTGTAGCCTCACAACAGTCAATGCAAAGGTGTAGCGTTACCATGGTTACCACAAAAGGTGTAGCGTTACAATGGTCACTGCAATGGTGTAGCGTTACCATGTTTAACACAAAAGGTGTAGCGTTACCATGGTTACCACTCAGGTGTAGCCTCACAACAGTCAATGCAAAGGTGTGGCGTTAACATGGTTACCACAAAAGGTGTAGCATTACGATGGTCACTGCAAAAGCGTATCATTACAATGGTTACCACTCAGGTGTAGTGTCACAACGGACACTGCAAAGGTGTAGCGTTACCATGGTTACCACTCAGGTGTAGCCTCACAACAGTCAATGCAAAGGTGTAGCGTTACCATGGTTACCACAAAAGGTGTAGCGTTACAATGGTCACTGCAATGGTGTAGCGTTACCATGTTTAACACAAAAGGTGTAGCGTTACCATGGTTACCACTCAGGTGTAGCGTCACAACAGTCACTGCAAAGGTGTAGCGTTACCATGGTTACCACTCAGGTGTAGCCTCACAACAGTCAATGCAAAGGTGTAGCGTTACCATGGTTACCACAAAAGGTGTAGCGTTACAATGGTCACTGCAATGGTGTAGCATTACCATGGTTACCACTCAGGTGTAGCGTCACAACAGTCACTGCAAAGGTGTGGCGTTAACATGGTTACCACAAAAGGTGTAGCGTTACAATGGTCACTGCAAAGGTGTAGCGTTACCATGGTTACCACCCAGGTGTGGCGTCACAACAGTCACTGCAAAGGTGTAGTGTTACCATGGTTGCCACTCAGGTGTAGCCTCACAACAGTCAATGCAAAGGTGTAGCGTTACCATGGTTACCACAAAAGGTGTAGCGTTACAATGGTCACTGCAATGGTGTAGCGTTACCATGGTTACCACTCAGGTGTAGCGTCACAACAGTCACTGCAAAGATGTGGCGCTAACATGGTTACCACAAAAGGTGTAGCGTTACAATGGTCACTGCAAAGGTGTAGCGTTACCATGGTTACCACTCAGGTGTAGTGTTACCATGGTCATTGCAATGGTGTAGCGTTACCATGGTTACCACAAAAGGTGTAGCGTTACAATGGTCACTGCAAAGGTGTAGCGTTACCATGGTTACCACAAAAGGTGTACCGTTACAATGGTCACTGCAAATGTGTAGCGTTACCATGGTTACCACTCAGGTGTAGCGTCACAACAGTCACTGCAAAGGTGTAGCGTTACCATGGTTACCACAAAAGGTGTAGCATTACAATGGTCACTGCAAAGGTGTAGCGTTACCATGGTTACCATTCAGGTGTAGTGTTAACATGGTCACTGCAATGGTGTAGCGTTACCATGGTTACCACAAAAGGTGTAGCGTTATAATTGGATGATGTCTAAGCATTATAACGGTCACTGCAATGGTGTAGTGTTACCATGGTTGGGATGCTCTGAAACATCAATGCTCAAATTTAGTAGTCCAATATATAATCATAATCATCATTTTATATAATTTTGCTCTCTCATGCTGCTTATTAATTATCCTGTGTGCAAATCATCATCATGCTTTGGTCTTCACTCTTATTAATCTGACAGGAACATTAGTTAATATCTTCATTAAGAGGATGAACAGTCTTTGTAGTCTTCAGTAAATATTCACAGCACCTCAGGCATGATAAATGAGATAAATCTGAAATCTACAGTCTGTGAACTATGCGTGTGTGCGTGTTCACCCAGTTATTAGCAGTGTGTTAGTTGTTGACTGCACTCTATCAGCAGGTCCAAAGGTAAATTCACTTTATCCGCGTCAGAGGTTAAAAACGCGCCGTGCTGCGCTGTGCTGTGCTCACATAAAAAAAAAACAACTTAAAACACACCTCATAGTTTCCAGTTCAACTTGCACAGACCTCAAGTGAAAGAGAGGCAAACAGCTAACATCATAAGAGCTGTCACTTCAGAATAACCGATACAATTACTGAAACAGTAACAGCGCTGGTAACAGCGCTTACATTTAAATAGCGATTAAATGAGCTGAATGCACGAGCCTTTGAGTGACGTCAACTTGAACGCTAGCAGCTGGTCTTCAGACGCTTTGTGACAAACACGACATGTACAATAATTTCATTTACCTCTTAATAAAGTCAAAATATTATGCTGATATCCTCGCCATTGATTAGAGTCTCCTGTTTGCTCTGTGCGATGACTTCCGGCTTCGTACACTGCTGGATTCTGATTGGTCAGTTAAGCGGCCGTCCCATAATGCCTTTCTTTTTGTTAAAGGGCACCAGCTAGTAAATGATGAATGTACACGTTATAGCAAAGTGATTAAATAAAATAATAAAAGTTTAAAACTCATTATGATTAAACTGCTATTACACGAGCTGCAACCTCTGTGGTGGGGAGTTGAAGTCAATGTGGAAGTGTCAAAAAGCGTAATTCCTCAAATGGCCACTTCAGGCTACAGAAGATTGCAGCTTCCATAAGTCCCCATGTTCAAATGCCCAACTTCACAGCAGAAATAAACATGTTTACTGCCTTGTGCAAAAACAGTTTTGGTCTCTAATTTCCCTGTTCATGACAACTGTACTGAGGGTGAATTTATATACAATTTTTATACAACTCACTTGTTCAAATGATGATGCTTAAAGTTATGCAGAATTAACAGCATGGCTTTGTGATTGACATAATAGGGGAGGTTACAGATGTCATGTCCGGACAACCTAGGCTTCGTGGAAGAAGCAGTGCAGCCAACATGGCAACGTCCAGAGCCACAAATTTTGACGTTCAAAATGTCACTTTGGAAACCTGTGGGTGATGTCACTCATGCTGTGTCTATTCTTTATACTGTCATTGATTAAACTAAATGTAATATGATAAGTCATGTAATTTCACTTAAAAAAATCAATTCAAACTAAATAAATATAAACTCAAATACCGACATTGATTACTTTACTATTACACCATGATTACAGTTATGATATAGGAAAATATGCTGGGATTCTCAAAACAGAATCCAGGGCTCTCTGGTCTGGGTCTGTGGTCATTTGGACCATGAAAATATACTATTATACTTATTATACTAGGTTTTTTGTATTAGTTTACCAAATAATACATACATGTTTGAATTTAAAATGTTTCATAGGTTACAGTGTAATCTAAGTCTAATAACTTTCTAATACATTTCTCTTAACAGAACTGGTGACTTGTGCATCCAAAGTCAGCTGCATAGGCTTCAGCCCCACTATGACCGTCATGAATGGATTGATGTATGTTCGTGTAAATAATGAGGGATATTCTCTATCTCATAAAGAATCCTTGACACAATACACACCATAAAATTTATGCCATTATCCATTAATTAGCCAGAAATTGGCCATTAAGGCCCGTCAGTACAGGAAATATAGTAATTGGTTAGAAACCTGTGCTCCTTGGGTGTCTGTGCTACATAATTGAAAATGACTTGCCAGGTGCAAGAATGACAAGATCTGTAGATGACCGGGACATTAGTCTCATTTGATCTACTTCACTGACCTTTAGTGAAAGAAGTGTGCACTGTTCCTGCACAGCAGAGGCTGGTTTCTGTTTGTGAAAGAGTGAAAGTTAGGTCAGATGGTGAACTTCTGCAGGTGCAGCGACAAAGACGGGATCCTCACCAAGGATTAGAGGGAGGGAAAAAAAAACATGACATTTTGACTAATGGGATTCAGCCTGAAGGTGAAGCCCTGAAGGCTACTAAAGAGGTGGAAGTAGCCTACATATTAAAAATATGTTCATGTAAGCACAGAATGTCCATATAATAAGAGTTCTAACAGAATTTAACAGATTTTAACAGATTGAGAAAGGATTTTTTTCTATATTTTTCTAATTGTGAACAAAATAACAAAATAAAGAATCACAAAGACCAAAAGTTCCCTCTTTGAGTTTTATTTTTCCCCGGCCTGCTGGTACATAGGTTTGGGGCAGGAAATAGTGTATTTGTTAGGGACTATTTTCAGCTGGGGAAGTTTTCCAACAACACAATGGTGCATGCAGGACTGAGTCAAAAGTCACAACAGGGTGAACATGTAACCCAGTATGTTAGTGAGGTGTTGGACCATCATGTGCCACCAGAACAGCTTTAAGGTACCTTAGCATTGATTGTACATGTTTACTGGAGGGATGAACACCATACTTCCAAAATATTCCCTCATTTGTTTTTTTTTTGGTGGTGGTGGAGAGCCCTGTCTAATATGATGGTGTAAAATCTGTTTCCCTACTCACTCATTCAGGTATTTCCTTTAATTTGCCACCTGTCTGTGTATTACACAGAGCAGTGGGGTGTACAATATCACAGTGTCATTATTAGAGTTCAGAAAGAGGTTGCTTTTTTCCATTGTGTTGCTCTGCAAACATTCACCACTGCTTTATTGACAAGAAGATATTGAAATTGTTTCATAAGTGAAGCCCAAAGTCTGTCACGAGGGATGGATTTCACGAAATGATAAAACATCAAATTGATAAGCTTTCTCCCAAATTTAACATGATTTAATAAAGACAATGATAATTTGATGAAGACATGCTTGATTTGTTGATGAGAAGCAGTAATGTTGATCACACATCAGAAAACACTAGCAAACACCTTGTGGTCCTTGTCTGAAAGTTCAATACAAATAAAATGATTATTCCATAAGTGCAACTGAGACCAAAATTTGCTTTCAACAAACCAATTCAGTTCTATCACGCTTGTAACTCATGCAACAATATCATGGTAGGAATTGTTGGGTTTCTGTAAATGATACTATAAGGAGTACAGTTTAGACCTGTTTTATATGGGAAGTGTCCTGTTATGATTGATTATAATTACACAGACTTTATAGATTATTATTACAACATTTACATAGTGCACACTGCAGAGTAATCTGTGTCTATTACTGAGTCTTGTGTCTATTACTGAGAAAGCCATTTTTTCTCAAATGAAGTGAACAATCTATCACTGTAAGGAATGATCTTCTCTACAGTCACAATAAAGCCAAAAACCCAACAGCGAAAATGACTGCAGTCATTCTGATTGTATTACTACTAGGCAGCAGGAGGGAGAAAACTTTACTACAAACATACTATATTAATTTACTATAAATATACCAAACTCTGTACCTTGTCATGGCAAAATATGAAAATAAAATCCTGAAAAGAGTCAGTGAGGCCTTACAATTTAGCCACGAGTCAAAAAAACAATAAAGACTAATGTGGTCAATGTCACAAATGCTCTCAAATCACTCAAACCTGCCACTTCAGAATGACTCTGTCTGTACAAGCGATTCTTCCATGAAGCCCATTGTTTTTTTTTATGTGAGGTGTAGACATATTTTGGACAATATGCCTATTGTTTTGTCTCAGCTTAGTCATCTCAGTGATGACTGTCCATACCTGACAGGACAAAGAACATAACTCTGTGAATGAGTTAATAAAATAAGTGGTTTGCTTTGCCATTGACTCATGATGATGTGCGGTAAAACAAAGCAGAACACACAGAAGACAACCATAATTTCCGTCCTTTCACTCCTGTGAGTCTTCATACTAACTACATATTGCTAAGGTGTAAACCTTTGGTTGAAAACAGATGGAGAGAACATGACTTCCTGCATGTCTTGGCAGAATACATGAATAAATCAGAGGGATTGTTTTACTATGACTTTGCAAGCACATTCATAAATATGTCCGCTGAGTGAATTCATCTTCTGTGTGATGCAGTGCTGTGGAGGATACAATATCACAGTATCATCAAAGGAGTTCAGAAAGAGGTCACCTTTTTCCGTCACACTGTTCTGCAAACACTGCAGATTCATTGGGCAATGGTGAATTCACAGCTGCACCATATATTAGCTACATAAGCTATATAAGCCTACTATTAAAATGACTAAGTAGACTACAAATACATTTCATATTTACAAATACAAAATGAGCATTCATGATTAAATGTTTATTTTCCCTGCAGCCTATCCTGGAGAGAATGACGCACCACATGACTACTCTGCTGTATTTGGTGCTTCAAGTTTAACTTCCATTACAATATTAATGTTTTATGTTTTATGTTATTTTGTTTTATATTATTCGAGAAAAAAACACAAGGGGATGTGCATAATAGGCCTCCTGTAATTTCAGTCCTTAGTATGGAAATGAAATGCAGTCCTCTTCAAACCTCAATAACAATGCAACTCTTCTCTTTCCCCCTTTATCTGGGTAACAGAGTGCAATTATAAAAAATAAAACAGCAGCCTTTTGAAAAGGTAAGTAGGCTATATGAAATGAAAATAAGCCGGTTTAATTTCAATTTCTGTGTTTGCGGTCCTCTAATTTCTCCACAAGCAGTGCAGTTGCACTTTTTCTCTCAGTCCCAACCGGGTGCTCGGCTCCAAATTTAGCATGTTTTACCTGGAAATGTCGCTCCAAATTGCTCTTCTTGTTATTTGACAACTTCTCATTGCAAATCACACCCCCCCGTTTGTTTACAACAGCCACCCGCCTGTCACCATGCTGCACTGTGTGTCGCAGGCTATGACGCAATTCTGCTATTTGGCACAATTCTGAAATTCAGTATTTATTACATAAATTTTTACAGCATGAGAATGTTTGTGTCAGCTTTTCTCCCTAAAGAAACCATATAAAAACAACAACAATTTCTATTGTCACACATTTTTGAAAAGCTCCAGGGAGCCACTCTGGAATGCTAAAGAGCCGCATGCGACCCCTGTCGACCCCTGGTCTAGTTATTAGGTTGGTACATATAATTGTTAATACCGATGCAATAGTATGCAAGTGGAGCTTTCTAGTTGTAGATAACTTGTAAGCTAACTACTTTATATGGAGTAAATTAAATATTAGTACACAAAAACACAAAAAGTGGTATTTATCATTGTTTAATTGAGCATATTCAGCTAAATTACATGTGAAACATCAGTAGGTAATTTATATAAATTGTGAAATTTCAAGAAATGTCATATAACTTGTATGTATATCATGTGAGTTAAAACACCTTTAACCAATTTTTATCTGTATGAAACAAGTTTTTAGTACTTTTGGAACACAGGTCAGCCATAATGAAACCACTTTAACAAGAGAGGCTGACTCAGTGGCTGGATGGCTTTGGCCATTCACTGAAAGACTTCCAAAGGAAGGGTAAAGGAATTTCAATATCAATCTTTTTGTTGGTCGCTTTAAAATATGGTGCTGTGCTCTGGGAACTCCTTCTCATTAGATCTACAAATTCATTAAGTCCACCATAAAGATGTGACTGGAAAATATTGATAAACTCAATGGTGCCAAGATTTACATCTGTCATATTTAAATTATAAGCCTCTTCAATCTGCAGTTTGGCAAAGTCTTTATACTCAGCCAAGTATCCCTTTGCCTCATCAATATGTTGCTTTGAAGACGTCAGAACCTCTGCATGGATAGCATCAATTTGTGAAGCAATTTCCATGTTTTCTTCTTGTAGGTAGGTGAGGAAATTCTCACCTTTTTCACCAATGAAATGGATTAGGTTGTCAACTGTTTTACGAACAAAACGGGTTCCCTTGTGCACTACAATTTTTAGCTGCTCATATGCATATCTTGTTGAAGAGTTCAGATTATCTATGATCTCATTTCCATTAACAACAACATCAGTTCCAGGTATGGGGAACTCTATTTCCCTTATGTATCTAGAAATCTTCTCTATAATGCTGGTAAACCTTTGGATTGCCCTGTCAGTGACTCTTGACACAGACCGACGAGCTCGCTGAAACATCTCCAAGCTTGAGAGCTCCTCTTCAGATCCGGGTACTGTAAACTTTGTGTCCCTCAAAAGCTGTCTTACTGCATTTAACAAGGTATAAATCTTGTCTTCAGTCCATTTCGAGACTTGTCCAATTTTGTGACCCAACTGGTCTATAACATTCTGCATTCTCGTGGACATCAAACTGTCAGATGCCTTCATGTACATGTCTTTTCCTTGATCACTAAGCTGTCTGATCGAATTCTGCAGTGTATTAAAAGACAAAGGAACCTCATGATAGGCTCTCTCTATGGCATTGGAAACTGTGTTTTTCAACTTCATGCTGCCACGGTTGAGATCAAAACCAAAGTGGACGGTGTGATACTTGTTAATGAACTTGTACGTAGCATCAGTCATAGCAGGAATCCTGTCCTTGGTGCCCTCAATCACATCATGTAGGAAGTCCCAGTTCCATGATGTCTGTAAGATCAACTTCTGAGAGTTTTTAAGTGTGGCTTTGGCAATGAAGACATCTATATCTTTTTCAGGAGCAGTCTGAAATCGAGAGAAGATATTCAGAAGAATATTTGTGGAAAAAAAATGTTTTTTTCACAACAAATAACATTCATCAGTAGACTGTAAACTGTTGCTGTTGTAAACAATATGCAAAGAGCCTAAAGATTGGCTTACCAGGTAGCGACTAAACAGTTTTCCATACAACTGTGACATAGACCTCCGCTGAAGATGCACTCCAAGGAAACCAGATGATGGGGAAGACACAGATGCAGTAATACCATCTTTGCGGGAAGCAAAGCGGAAGTTTGCATCAAAAAAAGTTCGGCTGGCAACGTCAACATTAAGAGTATGATGAGACTCCCTTTAAAACAGAGACACAGTTGTTAGTAGAGGTATTTTCTAGTGCATCTCCAATCCATTTGGAAGAACTGTTCTAATATATATATATATATATATATATATATATATATATATATATATGTGTGTGTGTGTGTGTGTGTGTGTGTGTGTGTGTGTGTGTGTGTAAAACACATACATGGAATCAGCCGGAGGTGTTTGGCGCTTTATCCTGAGAAAGAAAAAGAAAGAAAAAACTGATATTGATATTAGAGTAAGTCTATTTATCTTGTTTAACCAAGGGCAGCATTATATACAAATGCTAGCTTAGCAACTGTAACTAGACCTCCTATTCATGATAAAGATTCTCACGTGCATTTGTTCCTCAGATCCTCTCTGACTACTCTCCTAATCCATGAGCCAATCATTTCAAACCTAAGATAAAATGGTGTACCATTTCAGTAGTCACTTCAAGGATCTCATATCCAAATTAAATCCAGATACGATTTAATACACTTTTATTGTATTTATCTACGTTGATGATATCCGACATCGGATTGCTATCAGTTTTGTTTTTCTCGGGCTACACAGAAATCTAGTTAACCCTCCTCCGTTCCAGAGGGTAGTGGTAATGCACAAGAAGCTGCCTGGTGATAAATGTTGACAAAAACATCAGACGAAGGGCAACCTGCACTTTGGTTGTTTATCTATCTGGCTGACAACCATAAAGGGACAGGGACAATTACAGTGTGTAGATTTTAGTTGTATCAAGTGGTCTAATCACTGTATTGCAATCGCCTCACATCACCCTCACCTTCGTAGTATAAAGGAGAAACAACTTTTCAGGTGATCGTGTATGCATGAAAATCATATTACATGTCTTCCTTATTCTGAAAATAAAGGCCCCAGATCTCACACACAGATTCACAGATTACTGATGCAGTTACACTTATGCCTGATTTCAATCCATTGAAAATGCTTCTTGGATGGATTAACACTTTTTGGAGACCATGATGAGACCTGATGCTAGGACAAAACACATGGTGTTTCACTTTTTATCTCAGAACACTGACCACCATGAGCTTTTTTTTATGACAAACTCTCTTTCTTCACTGGCAGAAATGTTCTTCCGCATAAAGATAAAATATATTAATAAGTACTTGACGAAACATGCAGACTTACCTCAGGTTTTGTGCCACAGCATGCTGCCAGTCAACCTTTACATCATTGTGAATCAAATTGCCCTTCCCATTTAGATTCATTACTCCATTTTCAAATCCAAGTATCGCACTGGCTAAAGGGTCAGGAGTAAAATAAAATCATAAATTAAATTCTGTATATATGTTGCAGTTTTATATCATATTATATTATTCACACAGAACTGTCTTATTAAACAAGTAGTGCGTGTGCCATACTTACCAGAGAGGTCGTATTCTAAGAAGATCATGGTAGAAGTGCATATGGAATTCAGTGAAGTCACAAGGCTAGCATCCTTTTTCTCCAGGTTGGTAGTTGTTGACACATTGTAAATAGGGGAGGAAACTTTCAAAGAGGCACTGAGAGCTCCAAAATCAGGGATGAACACACTTGACGGCAAATGTAGGGCAATTTCAGGGATTTCAATGTTTTGCTCTGGAATGACGATGGTTGGAAGTTCAAAGTTTGAAAACTGGGTTGTGATTTCTTCCAGGCTGATTGTTTGATCTCCAATGGTAAAGGATTTAGGTAGTGTGAAAGATGAGACTCTGATTTCATACTGTGGCATCATGAATGAAAGGAATGACATTTTCCCCTGTAGATACTCTGTTTTAACATTGTAACTGGGCACTGATATTGTTGGTAAGCCGGGCAACATGATTTCAAAGGCTGTTGTGGTGATCACCTTAGGGATGTTAATATTCTTAGGGTCAATTGTAAAGGGTTCCACATGCAAGTTGGTAAATGGCACATCAAAAGCTGGAACTGTGATTACAGGAGGAACAGTGAAATGATCCGGGACATCAGGGTTTTCAATTCGCTTATCTATGTTCCTTATGGAGTCTGGAATTTCTCTTACCCAAGAGGGCACAGCAATGCTTATTCCAGGGACGCTAAATGTAACACCAGTTTCAAATAGTTTAAATGGTATTTTATACTCCTGGCCATCCATACTCTTAGTGTATACAATGCTGGAGGAAATGTTAAGGAATTGCAAGTTGTCTTTATTTGTGACCTGATCAAACTTTAGCACATCCCAGAGGGTCTTCTGATATACAGGAATCTTGACTGACTTCAAGAAAGCTAGGTGTCCTTCCACAGATCCTGTCAAGTCCATGCGTACTTCAGATTCATCATTGGACACCATATAGTCACAAGCATGGATGAGGGATGCCAACTGTTCTTTACCACTCCAGCTGAATGACTGCTTTGCTGAGCTGAGGGAAAGGCTGACACTTTGAGTGAGTCCAGCAAGACCCAAACTACTTGGCTGACTTGCATCAATGTTCAGTGTAGTTGCTAAGCTTGTCAAAGGAACAAAGTCCAGTTCTCCGTTAACTATATGGTTTCCATTTGTGTTGAAAGATGCAAAATTGACATTGTTATTGCTTGTGTAATCGACTGTTGCAAACAAACGACGCAAGGAGACCTCAAGAGCTAAGTTCTTATTCAAGTCAAACTGGAAGATGTTATTGTTTGAGCTTCGCTTTTGTTTCTCCTGTTTGTCAATGTTTGAGTTTAAGGCAGTCCTGACAGTTGAACGCAGGCTATTGGCATTAAGATAGAAACTGGCCTCATTTTCTAGATCACCAGCAAAGTTATAACTGTCCATTATCGTTATGTCTGACTTCCCTTGGGTAGAGGTCTCCAGTGACACATATGAGGAAAGTGCTTCCAGTGCCCAGTTTATATCAAGGTTTCCTTTGCCTACAGATTCAATTAGAGGAATGCTAAACATGTATTTTAGTTTCTTCTTGGATGCAACATTTGGCTTGGTCTTGGTATTTCCAGTAAGTTCCTGATTCAATTCTAGATTGAAAAAGGGGAGACTGATTTTTGCAGTGTTGGCTACAGAAGCTTCCATGCTCCTTTTAGTGAGACTAACAGCAAGGTCATGGTTTGCTTCCACATTGTTATGCTCCAGGGACATGATGGTGGCCAGTTTTATCCCTCTCTTTCTTGTCAAACTGGTGGTGCCATCAATCTTTCCATTCAAAACGTCAAATACAGATGTCGAGGCAGCGCCAAACCGAGCAACAATGTCAGACTGGTTGTAAAGGCCTGCATTAGTACTTAAGGTAATCATAGTTGATTTGAAGGAGAAGTCACAAGTTATGTTACCCATGGCTGGAATCACAACATTGTTTTGAATGGCTGGTAGTGTGAATGTAGGCAACTTTATTTCACTTAAAGTTTCTGGAACATGGATGACTGGAAACTCCAAAGATGGTAGTACAAGTGTATAGGATGGCACAGAGAAACCCAGTGCTGGAACTTTGAAGCTTGGTGTACTAACTTCCTTGGGAACAAAGTAGCTAAATGCTGGCATCTCAGCTCTGAAAGCAGAAACTTCAACATGCAGCACAGGAATTTTATATCCGGGGACAGTGAAGATTCTTGGAGGCAGACTAGAAGTGTCAATTTTGTGTTTGATATACTGTGACTTTGCTTGGTTGTATGAATCTTTCAGAAGTGCAACTACTTTGTCTCTAAATTGTTCAAATTGAGCCTGAAGGACGTTGGCATTGTCACTGATTGCATTGTAGACTGGCTCAAGGTATAACTCAAAGCTGTGTGCTTCAGGGTTCTTGTAGTAATGAAGCTTCAGGTTCATATCAAATGTCTGTTGAGGAGTGATAAGGAAGGTTTTGAATCCAGCATGTTCCCACAGTGAGAGGTCTCTGACCTCAGGTGTTTCAATTTCAAAATAAGGTATGTTTATTACTGGGATAGAGAGAGGAACAGTCAAGAAGTCAAGATTAGCCTCTCCGTTAGCTGATGACTGAAAGAAGATGTCCATTTCATTGTTTTCTGCTGTGATGTTGTGATTGTACTTGTACTGGTTGAATCTTGCCAAAGCAAACCAACAAGCATACTGCCTCTCAGAGTTTAGTATGACACCATAATCGTGTTGGAGATCCACCTTACCAGTGAGTTTCAGAGGGAAGAAAATCTTTGAGTTTACTTTATTCTTAACATCAAGCACAATTTCAAATGGATGGGCCATGAATTCCAATGAGTTGCTCATGGATCCAAGCAGACTTCCAGTTAATTCAACATCATGAGAGCTTGTCAGAGCAACTTTCAGTTCTCCAATATTAGCTTCTCCATTTAAAAACAAATTACTCTTCCTGACAGATGGAAGTTCAGATTCACATTTTACTTCAACAGTGACATGGCTGAAGATCACAGATTCAGCAGTCAGTGATTGTGTCGATTTCAAGGCCTTACATTCTGTTTCTCCTGTAAAAGTTAACTTGGCAGTGCTAAAATTGATGTTGAATTCTGCATTGCTTTTGTGTGTCCCTTCATCAGAGTAGTCTTGAATTGACCACTTTCCGTTACCAGTAGTTTCACCAGTCACAGTAATTCTGCCAGGTTCCATCATGGCTGCTATATTCTGTTTCAGTGATGCTTGACTTGAAGTTTCAATTGATGGTATGTCCAAGTTGTGGTCATAGGTTGTGTCTATTGTTGCAGAGATTCCACTCTTCATTGTAAGTGCCATATTGTTGACCAGGTCTGCGGTGTACATTTGGGTTGTGGCCTTGGCAGTTGTTTTAGCAGAAGCCTCAGCTGAACTGCCAGTGAGTGTCAAGGAACCTTCATGATCAATGGAGAAGGACATGTGTGAAGCTTTCATTGTTTCTGTGAAAAGAAACTTCTTCATTCTGGGAGTTTCCAACTGAGCAGTGGCTTCAAAGGTGTATTCGAGTGGCTCAAAGGGGGATTTGGCATTAGATGTAATAGTGGCTGTAAACTGAGGGTTCTTTGGTGTGGATGTTGAGTTTTCCATCTTTCCGGTAGTTACTAGAATGTAATGTGGGGAATTCACTCTAAATTCTCCATGGAGTTTGCCGAAAACTGGGATACAAATGTCACTGGGAATCTTAGGCAGACTGATCTCTGGTATAGTAAGTATTGTGATTTCAAAGTCCTTCAGATTTAATGTGGGAATGCTGATGGCTGGGAACTTTATTTCTGAAAGTGTTATTTCTGGGAAGGTGAGATCAGGTAGCTCTGTTAGGTAGAGGACTTTTAGGTCTCCAAAAATGTCTTCTGGGTCATGCATTTGGATCTCAAATTCTTTGAGGTAATTTATGATTGCAACGATTTTAGCTTTGATCTCATCAAAGTCTATGGTCAAGGCAGGAATTTTGTAGGAGTTGAGGATGGTGAACTCAGGGATTGAAATTTGAGCTGGGATGCTGATCTCCTGCAGTTTGTTCAGGTTGATTGTAAATGCTGGAATGACAAGGTTAGTGAGAGGTACTGTAAAAGTGGAAACTTTAATCTCAGCTGTTTTCAGTGTGTCCAGAACTCCAGCTACAGCTTGCTTAATCTGGCTCATGATTTTGCTGTCATTTGCCACATTTGCAATCTTCTCCATCAGTTGATTAAACTGTGCAGAAATGTAGGCAACAATATTACTGTAGGACTCACTTACTCTTTGGAGGTAAATGTACATTTCGTTTCTGATATCCATGTCAGAAATCCTTTGTTTAATGTCCTCAAGAATGTCCTTCATTTTCATCTTGATGTCATTGTAAAATGTACTGTCAATCACACTTTTTAGTTTCTTGAGAGCATCTGCAACCTTTGTATTTTTAAGTCCATCCAAATATGTGTAGACAGAAGTTTGGATCTCTCTGAAAAATTCCCTGACTGCCTCAATTTTTTGCACAATCTCATATGTTTTAATCTGTTCATTGATATAATTTGTTAGCTCAGTAATCTTCTTGTTGGTCTGCTCAACAAATGCACTGTAATCAAAATCCTTCATTGACTTAAGCGTTGAAGAAATGTGTTCATTAAGGTCATCAATGCTTTCCTTAAAGTCAATTGCTCTGAGCTTGTTTGTTACATTTTGCAAAAACTTCATAATTGTACGATAACCATATTCAAAGTTGATCGATTTCAGAGCATCTACCATTGACTCCACAGTCTCATCAATTTTGAATTCTCTGATGAGAATCACTATCTGGTCCATTAATTGTTTGAATCTATCATCAAGATTGTATTTTACAAGAAGATCTCTGATGTAAGCGTACACTGCATTGAGTTTGTGGGGGATTTCATATTCATCAACCCAGTTGACAATTACATCATTCATTGATTCAATCACTCTTGCTATCTCTGAAGAAGGAACCTTGTATGATATCTGTTCAATATACATTGCCAAATCACTTGAGAAAAGGTAATCTTTTACATCTTGTAAAAATATGCTGACATCAAACATCTCAATGGCCTGTTTCATTTCAGACAGTTTGTCTTTGATTTTCTCCAAGATTAAATATTTAGAATCAAGCTCTCGCAACCACGCAGCACTGTTTGTTGCAAGCTTGTGTAAATCAATCTGTCTGATGATGTCCTCAATGGCATTAAGTGCTTTGATGAGTGAATGCTTAATTTTATACTTCTTATCAAAGGCCTGAAGATGATTTTCAATCTTTGAAAATATGTCTGTTATCTTGTCTGCAAGGTTTCCGGTCTTGACATAGTCTTTTACTGTATGGATTAGATCTCTAATTTTGGTAGCAATGTCTATCACCATATGTTCTAAGTTCATTCGCAAGTTGTTCATCACCTGCTCCAAGTCATCCATGGTTATAGCAAACTCATCAATCAAATAATCAAGGTTTGCCTTCACTTGATTAATTTTGTTTTCAAAGTCAATTTCTCGCATTAAGTCACGCACTTGCATTGGTAACTGATCTAACTTGGCTCTAAAGTCAGTGATTAGCTGATTAATATCCAAATTGTTGATGGACTGTTGAAGTGACTCTAAGGCTTGTATGATTGTGTTCTTGAGCTGCTCAAAAGCAGCAGGAAAACTCTCAATGAATGGGATGTCAATGATATGACAGTCACTGTTCTTGTCATACTTTAGGTTACCAGTCATAATGAATTCTTGCATATCAGGGAGTGATCTCTTGTTTTTGTTCAATTTACTGAACATGTCTGTTAACATTACTCCTAAAAACTCAAATCCAATCTGTTCAGGATTATTGTAAGCACTGATGTCCTGGTCATAAGCATTGTTGTTTAGTTTAGATTTTACTTTCAGTGTCAGAGACTGATGACTTGGGGTCAAGAGACCATCAAATTTGTTGTCTAAATTAGTGGAAGACTCCCCACTTGGAAGCATATGTGTGGTTGATACCCTGCTGTCATGTGAGTATGCAAGAGCTAAGGGCTCAACTTTAACCAACAACTTGCTGTCCAGCTGTCCAGTGTGCTTCCCGTGTAGATCAATTTCTCCATTACTATTGACAAGAGCATCAACAGCAAGGCTGAAAGGCAGTGCCATGGTGCGAATGGTGCTCTTAAAACGTAGAGGCTCAGAAATTATTCGTGCTTCACAGTTTGACTTTGAGGAAAGTCCAGCAAACTCAAGTTCACAGTTGTGACTTAGTTGAGCATCCATTACATTTCCAGACAAACTGAATTTCATTGCACCAGCCAGATCATCATATTTAAGTTCATAGGTATTTTTAATGTTGTGGTCATCTCCATAAGTTCCGCTCATACTTCCACTCAGATCCACTTTAAGTGGCTCAAGCTTCAGGTGACCTTCATTGTTCAAACCGACATCATAAAGTTTGAGGTCATTTGTCATATCAAATGACATAACAAATGGCTTCATATCAACCTTGATGTCTTGCTTGTAATAAACATCTTCACAGATGATGTTGTTAGTCTTGGAGCGGAGGGCTAGGGTCCACAGAGTGACTTCCAGTGTATGACTTTTTTCTGTACTCATATGCTTCAGTGTTCCCATGGTATCGCTGGTAAAAGTCAGAGCTCTTCGGTTCAGCACAATATTCATGTTGTTTCTTGTGGATGCATCGTATGCATGACCCTTGAGGTCACTATACAAAGAGGCTTCTTCAGCTGTGATTTTCCCCTCAATATTCAGCTCTCCTCTACTTTCCTCAGCCATTGCTTTAATTGTGGAGGACAGGGCTGCTCCACTGTTGTCAATACCGCCATTAAAGATATTCTCCATTGATACAGAGCTGCACTGAATGCTGTTAGTTCCACTTGTGATCAGACCATTCCTGCCAATCATAACAGAAGCTTTGTGCATTCCACGCGGACCTGAGTCCAAGGAGAGGGAACCTTCAGAGTTTACCTCAAGCCCATTTGAATCTAGGGATCCTGTTATAAGTGAGTATGCCCTGTTTGTGTCATCATCCGCCTGTGACTCAATCCTGAGGATGGCCATATTGCTGGAGACACCCAGCTCAACTTTGTTATTAAATGATTTACTCATGGGTGTGGCAATAGCGTTGCACTTTATGGTCAGTTGAGCATCTTTATACTTGATCTCTGCTACATGCTTGAGGATGTCATTTTGGGTATTGGTTTTGGAGACAATGTTCAACTCAGAGTTTGCGTAGACTCCGTGAATCATGTTGCGAAGTTGGAGGAATGGTGAGTTGAAGTGTAGGGTGGACTCTCCTCTTCCTTCTCTATCTAGTGGACGAAGGTTGTAGCTCTGGATGTAGGAAGCATTGGTGCTGAATGAACCTATTTTAAGTAATCCATCCACAGTGCCATCTCCTGAGACTTCGTCTGAATTTAGAGTGGAAGTTGACTGAGCAGAGTAGAAGAGCGAGGCTTGTAGGCCTAATGGACTAGAGGCTTCAATCCTATAGTTGGCTTTTGCATTCAGTTTGTTTGTTACTCTTAACATTTCTAAGACACTGATGCTTGCATCAATGAGGCTATGGCTGAAGGAACTATTCAAAAGGTACTTGAGATTATCGTCAGCTCTTCCTGACATCATCCCAGTTCCTTGAGAAACATGGAAAAAATAATACCATACCATTATCAGTTTTCATAATAGCACAGACAATTATGGAAAATTATCTTTGATGAATATGTGATCTACATCAACACATTAGGCATCAAACGTTATTAAAAGATCTTGCAATAAATGTGTTCTCCAGATGTTATCTTTCAAAAAACAGCTCAATTTATCAAAAAAATAATAATTTTGACCAACTATCAGTAACTCAACATGCGCAATCTTAAGTCTTAAATCTTAATGTTAGCAGTCATGCCACTTTCTTTAAGCAAGAGAAAGGCCACCGCAAATACAATTATTGTGTTTAAAGAAGATATTTACCTTCAAGCTTGTATGACAGTAGTTTGAAAGGTGATTGGGCCATGGTTTTATACTGTGCAATGTAGCTTGGGACATCAATAGTGTTGTTGCCCCCAGAAATTGAGCCTTCCCAGCTGTAGAAGTTGCTGTTGATTTTGGTGGATGCTTCAGCCAGACCAAGAAGGGGTACAGTGAAATCCAAAGAGGGCGGTATGGTAAATGATGGTAGTGGATAGTTCTTGGCAGGAATATGTAGGCCTATCGCTGGCAAATCTATGAGAGGAATAGACACTGTGGTTGGGATGTTCAATTCTTTTAACTTTTTGCCTCCATGTGGAAGAGGAAGTGAAATGGCCATCTTGTCCTTGTTGAACTGGTATCGGAACAAGCTGTCACTATTGAGGGAGAAAAAAAAGAAGCATAGCACATCATTATTACTCCATTTTTACACTTTGCATCTGAAAATAAATAAATAACTTTACATGGAGAGAGAGATAGAACAATTAGTATAACTGAACAAATTAGTTACTGTTTATTCTCAGTAAAATTTGAAAACTTCAAGTTTAAACTATAATAAACACTTACGACTGCAGAAACAGCTTCTCGGGCAGGGCTGGCAAGGTGAGATCTGAGACACTCCTCTTGCTTCGCAGGTTTGCAAGATAGGGGAAGCGTGCTGTCAGTTTGTCCAGCCATATATTACCTGCCTTAAATGACATGAAAAATACATTTCACACTGAAGCAATATATATCTCTGCAAAAGCTGCAGTCCTCTGAATTTGTTAATTTACTAACAGACAATGTTGAGCAACCTTTACCTTGCATTACAATACACCGTGATAGAGAATCTTGTTGATATTTGTAGCTATCTATACTTTATTAAAAAATCTAATAATAATAATAATAATAATAATAATAACTTTTTGATTTTTTTTCCATTTTTCATGGACACTAGTTATGGGTATATTGGGATGTTGCACCAAACTTTTGTCAAAATCCAATCAAAATTGCATAGTTGCAAGCTAGATTTGGTGGAAACTGTAGAATGTCTTGAATTATGGTAATTCTACACAAAAAAAGTGTGTTCACAAGTTTTTGGAAACACAACACAATATGTTTAAAAGTCTGCATTAAAAGCCTTATATGTTCTATGTTAGCAGTATCCACACCACACACTGAAAAGCAGTATATCAGTGGCCTGTGATCTAACTTAGATCATATTCTTGAAAATAAATCATATAATATGATCTATTTTTTCAATATTCTCGTCAATAATCTTGACAGAAAGACCAGTTGTATTACAAAAACTCATTGAATAGGCTAATAACTGCTTCCAAGTATTGAATGTTAAAATGTTACCTCAATTCCTTTGGTAACAATGTGACGCAGCTTCATATCAGTCTTTGCCACTTGCTGGTCCAACATATGATCAATGAACTGTTGCAACTGCCTGTGATGATCCTCTATATTTGGGATCAATTTCTGGATGTCTGAATTCATGTCTGATTTCAGTTCCAGTTCAACCTTTTCATCATCTGTAAAGAGAAAATCCAAATGCACACGCAAATATACAATTGAATGAATGTCATCTTTGTGTTCTGTTTGAGGATTTGAGTAATTTCTTTCAGTTACCATATTTGAGGGAAGCTTTCTGTTGGTAGGAAGATTCAGAGAGGTTGACGATTGTCTGTAAGTCCATGAGCACATCTTCATCCTTCTTCAGAGTTGCAGTGACAGAGACATCAGCTTTCAGAGAGGGAATGACCATCTGGAGTTGCAGCATGGCATCCTTCATCATGTCAAGTCTACATTTAAAACAAGTACACATAGGCTGATAAGACAAAATCAGTTTGTCCATTATTTATAACTGTTTTTAATAACTTTCACATTTCCCTGCTAAGATACCTCATACCTCAAAGAAAACAGGCAGGATAGTTGAAAGATTATTATGAATCACTAGGGAGGGGGAGCATTGGAGGTTTGTGTATAGAGTTATGCACCTTGTGCGTCCAACAAGAGTCAGTTGTGGAATGTTCCTGTTGGTGACATCAATGGTGATACCTCTCATCATCTTCTTTCCTTTGGCATCACCGTCAGTTACAGCCAGCTTGATACCAGCTTCCACATCATAATTAGGAATGAAAACCTCAGAGGTGAGAGTGTTCTTATTGAAGTTGTACTTCAGAGCTATGGTCACCTCTGATGAATCATCACCTAGTAACAGCAAAAAATAAACTCACTGGTCAATCCAGGGACATGGCTTTAAGACATATCAAGATAATTTATCTTTACCTTAATATACCATTATTATATATTTGATCATTTTGAAACCAATGCAGTTCATGTATGTACTAACCTGAGATGCTTACAGAACACACAGGATGAATGATGCTTTTTTTTTTTTTTTTTTTTTTTAATATATATAGTATTTGTATAGGGCAGCTATGGTATTGTTAAGGTTAGGGAAAGATGGTGGTTATTACAAATTACTTGGGTAAGATTGGGAAAACATTGTAGTTACAGTTAAACGACAATAAAGAGGTGAACCTAACAATACTGGATTGGCCCATACACATGCACAATTGTACATGTTATGTTACAACATTACCTTCTGCCTTCAGGGTTAACTTCAGAGACTCTACTTTGTGACGACCCCTGAGCGTTGCATCAGTGATGGTGGCAGTGTATTCTGAAACTTCTCCTGTGGGTTGGATTTCAAGTGTGAACCTGAGAAAACAAGGTTTCACTAAATCTGGTTCTGTGTTTAAATCGGTTCACTATCTGGTTAGATAAACTCATATCAACCCATTAACTATTTTCATATTAGCTCCCAAAATAGAAACACCTTAAACTAATGAGTTTCAAGTCAGATTTGCTCATACCTGGTTTCTCCTGTCAGGGGGTAATATGGGGCCTGGTCCAAGGAAGTAGCATTCGAATAACGCACTATTGTGCAGAATTTCAGACCACTGATTAGGGGCTGGCAGTCAGTTGAGTCAGTCCGGTCCTCTACCAGGGATGGCACTATTTTTGTTTGACCAGAGGAGATTGACAGCAGCTTGTTGCTGGATTTGAAAAAGTGAGAAGAGAGTTATGAAATGCTGAGAAAGATTGATGTGACGCTAGTGACTACTGAGTTAATTTGTGTTTTGTGTCTTTTGACACTTGTGCTACTGACCTTACAGTAAGCAATTGAGTGTTTGACTTAGGAGCAGGGATAGACACTTTTATCTGGTTGTTGTCCATGGTGACTTTGGCATTGAGGGAACTCTCATGATACATATTAGTGTGCATCTCAAGCCCAGCATCTACATAGTCTGGAATGTGCACACCCATCTGAGTGATGAATTCCAGCCCTACTGAAGGCATGAAGGACAAGTCAGTCTGCAAAGAGATGGATACAAAAATAATGAATAAGAGACATTCATGTAAAATCATCACTTTTTTAAACATTGTAGATGTAAACTGAGATGATGAGAAGCTAACTTACCCTTCTTGTACCCCTCTCTGGACGTGAAAAAGTCAGGCCTCCTTTGGCCCCAGGTGAAACAACACCGGCCAGTGAGAACTTCAGAGGGAAGCCAGAGGCAGTGGGTAGAGAAAAGGCATTGTCCATGAAGATGTAGTGGGCAAAGACTTCATTTTCAGTGCTAGATGTCAATGCAAAAAAGGCCTGTTGGAGAGAAAACAAATAGGTTGAATGGACATATCATAACTGACTTTTTAGATCTTCTTTAGCCATGGCTAGCAACAAGTCTACTGTCAGACTTTATAAATAGCTATAATATCAGGCTAAAAAGAAGAAATATCACACAAAATATGGGCACTCTGATGATTAACATTATGATATTTGACCATGATATTTCTCCATGGTCAGTCTTGTCCATCAGTTTGGTCCAGACAAATTAACAATCTAATATGGTATGGTAAGTTGTTGTACACAGCTCATTACCTACATTTTACATTTTAGCATTAGACACAATTGCATACAGTAGGTTTCCCAGAAGTAATTAGATATATTAGAGTCAGAGTTAATAATAATAATTAAATAAAATAATAATAATAATTTGGAACAAGGGTTGTTTCTTAAAATGTCAAACAAAATGCATGTTTGATAAATCCATAACACCAAGGAAGAGATTTTTGGTGCTCATTGCCCTTTTTTGAAAATAGGATGTTTTTAATTTCGTTCTCTTGCAAAGTTAAGGAAAACAACAGATCTGACCTGGGCAGGCAGCACCTTGATGAAAACATGGTAGTACATGAACAGAGTCTCAGCCATCTTTGTCATTTCACTGGTTTTTATGTATCCTATCTCATTTCCTAGAAGTCGAAGAAAAGCAATTGCTTCAGGGCCTGGAGACATGCGCACATCATCCATGAGCTTCTGGACGTTAATTGTGATATCTCTGAGAAGATCCTGTGGGACCTGGAGAGACATTGAAGTGAATGCATTAGTTTCTTCCATACCAAGTAAGATTTAGTTTTACAACTTGGAGTGGCAGTTTTGTATTTATGTTGTAGCATAAATAAACACATCTGCACAATGTAACCAAAAATCATATCACCTGTCTCTTCATTCTGTCTCTGTTTGAGGTGATTCTCCCCAAAACTTCTCTCAGCATCTGGGCTTTGTCACCTGCCCAGTACATAACTTTGGAGATGGAGTCTGGGAAAAAACCCTTTTCTCCAAAGAGAGCATCGATTGTTGGTTCAAATCCTGTTCCCTCAACACCAACCTTGAATGGGGAGATTTTGAATGTTCAAAAATCTTTACAAAGCTAATGTGAGATGTATTTACACCACATATAACAAATATGCTACTCAAAACATACCTCAAAGATGTCATAGTTGTAGTCAAAAACCTTTAATGTGGTCTCCAGCATCACTTCTTTAGGTAAGGTGTCCATGGAATCAAAAATGATGTTGCTTTGTAATGAGCCCACAGGAGAGTCTATTTTATAGTTGTGTGACATTCCGTCAAATACTGTGTTAGTGGGTGGTAGCTGGTCCGTCAAGGCCAACTCAATGTAGTCCCTGAGTCTTAAATTGGGAGAGTACAAGAGACAACTGTGTTTCAAAACTTAGGGTACATTGAAAATAACGAAAATAATGACAGAAACTTTTTTCTATAATGTGTTTTTGATTGGTGAGAGAAAAAGAAATCTTTTTTTTGTTCTTTTTTGGCACTCATCATACTAAAACTTTCTTTAACACTCACTTTGGCTTCATTTTACATCCCTAATATTAGAGGGAAATATTAGCTTTAAATCTGTTTAATTGAACAGATTTTTTACCACTGCAGAAGAAAGCGACAATGCTTACATTTCATCAGCTCATAAAATTGCTATGGATAATGGATTACCAAGACATTGTCCATCCAAAACAACGTAGCACCATTAGCATTCACTTGAAGTCACAACCTGCACTTTTAGCTGCAGATTAAAAATATCTATGGTTGTTTGAATTCATTCACTAGCTAGTCACTAGCTATATCTGTCTGCGGTTTGGTGCTACTGTAGGCGGGTAGCAAATTATGGCATTATATTAATATAATAATATATTTTTTTTTTACCTTTTCATGACAAAAGTAGACATTTGAATGTGCTATGATGAGAAAGAAGTATTCAAATGAACTGTTTGGGGACTGTAAACTACTCATTTATTGCACAGGTAAATAATCAGCTGATATTATTGCTAGCCAATTACTCACTGGTGCATTTGCGGCTCATTGGAATTGCGGATGTTGTTCAGGTGGGAAACCACAAAGTTCTTGAGCTGTTCGTCTCCCATGTTCTCCACATTGTTAACAATATCTCTAACCAGGGCTTGGTCTGGGTTCTTCATCAGAACAAGGTACACTGCTATTCGTTTTTCAACAGGGCTCTGAACATCCTGGTACACTTCCACGAGACTGTCTTTGATCTGTGGTCAACCAAATGATAGATATCAATGTCAATTAGATCCCACAACATACAACAATCACCCTATACTGACAATGTGTAACAAATGTGTGTGTGAAGTAATTTTCACCTCATCATTAATATTCATCAGTCTTAAGGCCTGTATAGCTGCCTTTTGGTTTGGTAGTGGAATATCTCTTTTCCTAGCACACTGCAAAAGTGAGTTCATCAGACTGGGGCTGACATCTTGCATGGCTTGACCCATGACACCAACAACCTAGAGATTAAAAACAATATTTAATTAAGGCACTGCACCCTCAGGCCAGACTTCCTGACCGGAACAAACTCATCACAGAATCCAGAAACAAGCACAGCAACTGAGATTCTTCATGAATGAATTCTTGAAAGTACCCTGAGTACAAGGAAGGACGTCTCCTTGGGGTCAGCGGGGAAATCATCATCGTTATCAAGGATTTCTTCTGAGCAGTCATTTAAGAGTGTTTTCATGAACTCTGCCACATCTGTGACCACTGAGGTAACGTCTCCTTTATGGAACCTGTGTACCAAAGACAAAGAAGATACACTGAGATGCTCTACATGGGAAAAGGATTATTAAATGGTTACATTTGTCTCCATCTAGTGGTCACCTGTAGTATTTACAAAGTTATCCAACATGTTTTACTTTTGTATTGTTTGAATGTACAATAATAGATAGAATGTAATATTTTTTTTTAAAGAAGAGATATCATAGTCTATTTTAAGGCCAGAGATAACTATTTTACTTACTTCTTGACTGTGTTGGCTAGAGCATACATGATTGCCTTGCTCTGTTTATACTGTGCCATGCTGAGCATATCTCGGACACGTGCAGCATCAGGATTAGCCTGTAGACTCAGCCCATAGACTAAAGCATCAACCTCTAGTGACACCCCATCAATGGTCCTGATACCCTGGAGGATGGCGCTGGTGCACTCCGGTGTCCCACACTGGAACAGAGCCTGCCAGGTGAGCCAGCCTGACATATCGAACATCTCAGTGACTGTCTCGCTCAGGGTCTCATTCCTCAGAACACGCAGGCTGGACACCAGCTTATGGAAAAGGCTGGTCCTCTTCTCACCCTGGTCTGTGCCTGCCAAAGCCACAAGGTCCCGCACAGAGCTCAGGACAGCATCCTTCGTCTGGACTGGGGCTTTATCGTCTGGGTCTTCAAAGTGGAGTGGCTTCCTCTGGCTGGGGTTCACAGCTGTGTGCACACATGTTTAGCAGTGTTCACAATAAGAGATGTAAAATAAAATTATACAAGTCAGGCAAAGCAAATGATCACTCACAAAATATTTTGTTGATCCTTCTGGAGTTTTGAAAGCTGAGCTCTTGGGTCACCACAGATGTCATTCCATTGTCCCTGCAAGCCAGATTAGAAGGTAATACAAAAGACACACAAGTGCATTACACACACACAAAAACATGCAGTCCGACGATGACTTACTCATGAGAAAAAGGTAAGTAGATGTGTTTCTCTGTGCACGTGGCTGTTGTGATGTGCTTTCCCTTGTGATCAAACTGGTAGTTGCAGTCCTGAGTGCTAGTGATCAGCTTAGAAATGGGGCGGTGCTGGAAACAAAAATCCACACTATTAACATGTGTTAATGTTAAGTCTATTTTCAAGTTGCATGAAAAGGTTGATTTGAGAGGACTTAATGACATAGTGATAATATACTGAGGCTCGTTTCTAGCTGTGTGACCCACAGACCCTGTGTGGGGACATGACATGAAAAGGCTCTCCCCAACTATCCGGTAAAAAATACACACTACTTTGTGATCATGATCTGTTTCACAGTCTTGTGTTTCTTTCCAAATATCAGTGATGTCATCACATGAAAACTGCTTGCCAATCTCATGATGACAACGGCAAGATCAGTGAGGTGATCCTGTCCCATGGATGCCATTTGATGCCATGACGCAATTGTTAATGGTGCCTACCGTTATTCTCCTTACTTCAGTGAATTTTGGGCAACTCATTCATTC
Organism: Nibea coibor; assembly: GCA_023373845.1. NCBI lineage: Eukaryota > Metazoa > Chordata > Actinopteri > Sciaenidae > Nibea > Nibea coibor. Next base: position 2,495,371 of record CM041722.1, on the reverse strand, counting down.
GTCATTGATCCCGTCACACCTGTCAGCAGACGTCACTCGCTACGTGACAGCCCAGCCCAAAGAAGATTTTGAAGCGATTACCTCACAAACACAAGACACAGTTTCCCTATAGGAGCCTGAATGCTGTTTTTTGTTGATAAATATTTGAATAATAATTTCAGTTGACATGTGAAAAAATATTGTTGTTAATTCTGATAAAAAAAGACATTATTTACAGGTGGACAGCTCATATCAATAAGTTAGTATTTAATTCGTTTCACTTAAAAATACGTGGATGTTTGTAGGTTCATAAAATCACACATACAACCTTCAACGTGGAGGAGGAGGTGTACGTTTATGTTGCTGATGTAAGACAGGTGGTCCATAATGTTGGACTGTTGTATCTTGCCTTATTTTTTGGAGTAAACGCTAAAAGAAACGAAGGAATGGTGTGGAGTTTTTTTTTTTTGTTGTTCTTCCGTACAAGTGGGAGGAGAGCGTCAAGCTCATGGCTTCGCTAAGTAGGAACCTACAGTCCCTATCATAGCAGCTTAGTTTGGCTTATAACCTATAAAAAGGCTTATATACTTTTTAAGCATGGAAGTGCTTCCTGGCTGCAAATAAAGACAGGTACTTTTAATTGCCAAATTATATTGAGGCTGCAGCTGTGGGGCTCTGAATGTAATTTACTTTATGTGCAATGAATGGGGCAGGGCAGTTGGGGCTCAGGAGGTAGAGCAGGTCGTCCACTAATCAGATGATCAGTGGTTGATAATAATGAACATAATGCTCAGCTAGCCTCAGATAAATGTGAGCTACCTTAGCTAGCTGGCTATGATTGTATGTATGGAAAGTCAGCTTTATCCAGAGTTGGCTTTATGAATGGACTCAAATAAATGTGTCATGTGAATGGACTGTGCCTAGTTGTGCCATCAATAACAATACAAGTTAATCCTATACTATAAATTAGATGCAAGTTGTCCACTTTGTAACTTTGTAAGATTTGTATCATTTATTTACCTTCATTTTTATCACTGTTATATGGAGTATAATGGGGAGATAAACACAGAAAAAGTCTGAAAGTTATAATTTTTATAGTTTTTATATTAAACATTACAATATACAGTGTCCCTTTAAAGCATACTACTAGTCTCAGTTTTAAGTCCAAGCAGGGCCAGAGGGATCTTGACCAGCAAACAGTAATATGACTATATAACTGTTCTTACTACTTTTTTGTTTTTATTGTTTGCACATTAATATCAATCCTGCTCCATTGTATTTTTATTTATTTAAGTAAGTTATTTATTTTTTACTGTTTTGGATTGGTGGGAAAACTTTTTAATGTTATATCACCTTGTTTTCAAAGATTTTTCAGGAACATGTTGCGTGTGTTGCATTTATTAATGTCCACCAGCCTGTTTTCCTCTTAAAATGTAGCAGACCGGTGTATCACACCTGCACATGCACCTCCTGATGTGAAATATTGTCTTAATAGAATTATTCTTACAGCAATCCCTTTTTTATGAGCTGGCATCATATTTGACACTGAAATTGTATTAAAGACATTATCTCATCAGAGGCATACAGAAGGTAAGAATGTCTCACCAGTTTTTGCAGCAGGGCCACAGGGCTGTTGGCTAGTTCTCTGCTGTAGAACTGGTCACACTGGACCAGATCTCTGACCAGGGTGACGTCTGTGTCAATATCCTTCCTGGCATTCACAGTGTAGTCTGTTAAACAGTGGCCGTGAACTGTGCTCTGAAACAGAGAGAAAAAAAAATCAAATGAGGGAGGGATTCAGCTCATGAAGAGTCTAGAGTCAAGAGTTTAGAGTTCTAAAGGTATTCCTATAAAGCAATACTATGCAACTTTTCTACCATTTAATTTGAATCATTTTGATGCAACACTGAGTTGTAATCAGGTGACTGGTGTGATTTGTTCTCTACGCCTCGTATGTCAGATCCCACACTATGTAACTTTGTGCTCCGGGTATGCTTGCCTTTGAGAAGTATGCTTTACGGCACTAAGTCATATTTCATAGAGAAAATGTTTTATGGTTTTCACTCTGATATCCGCCAGCTTTAACTCTCAAACTGTTAAGGTTGTTAGTTAATGTTTGTTAGCCGACCTGTCCGTGAGATGAAGGACTGAAAGACAGACACCAAGCTGGGCTTGGGCCAGCTGGGCTGAAAATGGGCTCTTAAATGGTCTTTAAGACAGATTTCAATGTGGCTTAAGACCACATCACAAGAATGGGATCACTTACTCTCTGACAGTAAATTGAACAAACCTTTTTTTAAATCATTTTTAAATGACTGTGCTGTGAGTGCCCACGTGAGTGCTATAGCCCTCTAGTGGGTGATGTAAACATGACAAATGAATGAAACCACTGTGTGTACTGCTCATCACACAGCCCTGTGGCTGAGCTGCAAGACTCGAACTTGAGGACGCGTAATTGAGTCGTGAACCAATCATTTTCCCCATGCAGAACTTGATCTAATGCAGAACTTGATGTAAGTTCAGCCAGGTCAGGATGCTCAGGTCGGGCAATACAGAACTGTACTGTGCTGTCAGATCACCAACCCTCAGGGGGCAGAACAACACGGCTGTGGACCCCAGTGACCAGCTGGCGGAGGAGCTGAACACCTTCTTTGCATGCTTTGAGATCCCAACCCATAAATCTGTAGCCTTTAATACTATCACCCCTGACATCCTGGTTAGCAAGCTGTCTGACCTCAGACTTCCACCACTCACCTGCAGCTGGATAAAGGACTTCCTCACTAACCGTGCCCAAACAGTCAAACCTGGCCCCCACCTCTCCTCCACCCGAACGCACAGCACAAGCTCCCCACAGAGGTGTGTGCTGAGCCCCTTCCTCTACAACCTCTACACCTCCGACTGTAGACCGGCCCACAGCGGCAACACTATTGTGAAGTTTGCCACTGACACGACTGTAGTGCGCCTGATCGCAGGAGGAGACGAATCACCTACAGAGAGGAGATCGTGCAGCTGTCCATGTGGTGTGCAGCGAATAATTTGGCCCTGATCACCACAAAGACTGGAAGTACAGAGCAGATCCGTCCACCTGAGAGAGTGCACACCTTCACCTTCCCTGGCACCACTATCTCTGCTGACCTGTTCTGGTCTGCTAACACCAAGGCTCTCGTCAAGAAGGCTCAACAGCGTCTGCACTTCCTGAGAGTGTGCAGGAAGAACATCAACCAGAGGCTGCTGTTAACTTTCTACTGTTCCTCTATCGAGAGCATTCTGACCTACTGCTCCTCGCTGTGGTTCTCCCTCTGCACTCAGGCAGACCGGATGAAACTCCAGAGAGTGGAGTGCAGAAGATCATGGGCTGGCCCCTCCCCTCCCTCAAAGACATATACACATCTTGCTGCCTCAGCAGAGCGCAGAGCATTATTAGAGACAACAGCCATCCATGCCTTTCCCAAAGCCATCACCATCCTGAATGCACATATGCACCAGCCCCCAATGTGAGCTTATGCAGCTGCCATGTGGCGAGGGAAGATACCGCATGAAAATGAACAAATCACTTACTGAGACAACTTATTACTCCTGAGTCATATAAAAGATTATTTCAAATTGAATGACACGTTCACGAACGACACACCACTATTGGGTGGGATCATCCAGCACAGTCCTCCTTGGTTCACATCATATCTCAAAGGCAGAGGCTATGTTGTGAGGTGTATGCATGAACATGTTGATGCTCTTTATCTTGTAGCATTTTCCTTTAACCTTTGGCTTGTGACACTGACCATGTGGCTGTGATGTTCATCCTCCATCAATGGCACCATGAGGGCTGAAACAATGCCTCTCTTAATGTTCAGGATGTTGACTGGCTCGTCTGTCTCAGGGAACAGCTGGACATTGGTGACTTCCTCCATGGTGAACTTCAGAGGGTTCCTGGATGAGAAAAATTACAGACCACTTAATAATATTCTACAATAAACATGTTCAATTAACCCAGTAAAAGCTCACACTGTGTTTGTACGAGAAGGATTTGTGTACTGTACAAATACTGGCAGTCTGCTCCTGAACTGTCACTCCCCTAACATTTTAGGAAATATCTTTATTCATCTTCTTGCTAAGACTAAGCAAGAAGATGAAGTTTTGTTTTTTTTTAACTTAGAAAAGAGACATTGTGTGAAGTAAAAAATCACTGAAGAATGTTTTGCACTAACTTTCCCATGGCAGCCTTGAAGGCTTCTGAGCTGGCGGCCTGCCTGTAGACCAGATCACCCTGGGGATTAATGACCGACACCTCACTGAGAGCACAGTCCCTGGTGTGCATGATGAAGCTGCATGGCTGAGGGACTTCGATCTCGACCTAAAGATATGTGACAGTGGACACAGGTTCAATGGAGAGACAGGGGGTGGGGGGGCAGCTAAAAACATATTGTTATCAAGTGAACTGACAAAGTAGGACACATAAACAGTAATGTACCTGACAGGAGACTTTAGGGCCGTTCCTCAGGCTGGCAGTGCCCACCACTCCGTTTCTGCTCTCTGTGGTATACTGGTACATATATTTCCTATTGGTCTTGAATCTGGATGTCACTGTAACGAAATAATAAGTGGTGATCAAATCATTTCAAACCAACACTACCTTAAAGATGTCCTAACCTATAGGATTGTTCTGTTCCTCCTATATCATGAGTTCACAGCCAAAGTCCAACTTCATCCCTCAGCGACAGATCTTTGGACCCAGAGGCAGCTGAATGTTCTCAACAGTGATCAGCTATTGTGCAGAATCACAAACAGCACGTTGCAAGAGTCCAGAAAATACCTCATGTGTTTGTTAGCTTAGCACAGTCACCATCGATCTGTTAGCAGGTCAATGTGTCTGTTTGCAGCAACATACCACTTACCCCCCTCTATCTACCCTATGCACATACAACCTCAGCTCTTTTCACTACCAAACACTGTTGAGCCCTGAGTGGAACTGACAAAGTCCATTTCTTTGTAATTATATCAGTTTAAGGGCTCTTCACATCGACAAAGAGTATACTGAACTTTCTGAATCATTATTTCCCCTTTCCTTCAAACAATGTGAGATACTAGTAAAAACAACTCAGTTACAATATTCAGAACATTATAATAAGAAGGTTTTGTTGATGAAGTAAAGGACAGTTAATGTGACTGATAGATAGCAACTTACATTGACATGATGAAGTCTGTTCATTATTGCCTTCCTCTGGAAAACAAAACAGAGGATCACGTGCAGTGATCAATACCCGTAAGGTTAACAGACATTATTGATAATCACCTTTTTTGTATCAGTCCACCAGCAGCAAAAGAAACTAGGCAGAATAACATGGACGTTATTTTACAAATTTAGGACTAAGCTTTAATTTCATTGATTTTGTAACTCCCAGTGAACAAGTAATAAATACAGTATTCAGAATTGTAAATTACAAATATCCTTTAAAACAGGCTCCTTTAATTACAAAGTGTTCGGCTGCTTTGCAACAATTTAATACCATTATACTCTCTTAAGAGTGAAATAACTGGAACTGGGTAGGACAGGGTGAACTTTTTCTCCTTTTACCTCTACTGTTACAAATTCAATTTTTAATGTTCACACATTTTGTGTGCTTTTTTAGCAGACACCTAAAGTATGGATGTATGTATAAGGACGATACTACACAATGAGGACAAAGACACATGAATTAAAAAGAAAGATTAAAATCCTAAATGCCAGTGTTCCATTTACTAGCTGCAATGAACCATAACAATGATGCAGCAGACAAAGACTCTGAATCCATCACATCTATGTCGGCGTTTTTTTACAGACTGCATTTTACAGTTAGAGTAAATGACAAAATGCATGATGGCAGAGCTGGTCACGGCTTACTGAGACACTTAAACCAAACCTTCCTTAATTAATTAATTAATCAATTCATTAATGTAACACTTTGAATCAGTGAATCAAAATATCTGCACAAAAGTTTTACTTACGAGCCAGCGTGTAGCTGCTCAGCAGCAGTAACAGCCAAAACTTGCTGTAACCCATCATGGGTTAAAGAAAAGGTTTTCTTTGTGTTCTTTAGCCCTCTCTGTCTTGCCCTCTCTACAGCAAGACCTTTATCTAGATCTTTTATAAACTCCCTCTTCCCCCAGCCCTGCTGAGGACCAGAATTATCCAGACACAGCAAAGTTCCAAAGTTCAAACTCTGACCAGCACCGAAGGTTATTGTTGGGTAAATAGTAGTTTTAGTTTGTGTTGCTGTCAGTCAGTTCTGACAGTATAGTTTACAACTAAATCAGAGGAATATTCATAGCCAGACTGTAACAGTCAACTTTTAGTCAGTAACTCCTGGAATCACTGTGGTCATTGTGTGTTTGCATCATTTCCTCGTTTGTTTAGTGATGCTCTGTTGTGGATGTTTTAATCGTGACTTTGGCACAATGTATTATGGTAATATTTATGCTCAATATTTTACATTGTCCCTTGCAAATAAAATGAGTATAGAGAATGTTTGGATTCATTATGCCAAAATAAAAGAATAACAGCATTGTTCCCTTAGAGCAACATCTCACAAAGTCTCTATGCTCATTTTGTCACTGAGTCATGAATGAAGACGGCTTTCCAGCTCCCACATATTTTTACAGGAGTTACAGAGGTGGTTGTGCTGTAATTTAATTCCTGAACAGATATCCACTCATCCTGCACGGGTGATTATTTACTGATAAACTAAATATATCACTTATCATCACATGTCAAATAAGCAAAAATAAATGAAAGTGAAATTAATTGTTGTGCTGGGGTTCACGCCCTGGGAACTGTCAGCATGCCCTTCAGCAAGGCGCAGAACCCCTTAACTGCTTTCAGGGTGCCGCTGTGTGCCATGACTACACCTTTGCACTCTGTTATCTGTTTCAGGCATATGTGTGTAAAGAATGAGTGAAAAAGAACTGTAACAGCCAGGCCTGGAATTTCATCATTTTAGGGGCAAGGCCACTTGGCCCTTTGTGTTCTCAATGTTTTGACAGCACCTGTCACCTTTAACCTGTCTTCAAGCCAAGTTTCCCTTAGGGGACAATAAAAGCAACTGAAGTGAACTGAAGTACACAGGAAATTATGAAGTCCATCACTCACTTCAAAAACTGTAAAACATATTACACTATATGTGCAGGAGCATCTTCAGACTGTCCTCAAAAAACTACTACACAGATTTTTGATTGATCAAGCCTACGGTGCATCAAAATGTTTGACTGTAAACAGTACTGTAAATATATATGAGCATATAGACTACTGATTAACCCGTAAGAGCCCAGACTGATTTCTCAATCAAGGAAAATTATGGAGGAGATCAAATAAACTAAATAGACAATAAAGAAAACATTTGACTTTTTATTTTTAAGAACAACACTCTCATGTCAAGAGATCTGAAATATTATATATCTGTCATGTTAAGAGTAAGTCAGTTTCAAAAACACTGTAACACATCGACACCATTTGTCTTTCCTAATGTGGCAGTGGGACCTCTTGACTCTGAGCCTGCCTGATTCCGGGGTGTGTGGCTCAATCAGCCAATCATAATTAGGCCGTAGTATAAGAGGGGGTAGGGTGTACTTCGCCCCCCCTCTTGCTTGTGGCCCATAGACATGCCCACTTCCTGGTTGCCTCTCTCCGTGTTTAGACGAGCAGGCTGCACTGTGCCCCCCCCCCGTGCCGAACGCCTCGTGTGTCTCGATGAAAGCGTAAAGCTCTCCTCTGAGGTCATTTATTTATGTACTTTTGTTAATTACATTCATTTTGTTTACCTGAACCAGTGGTAGGCTTACTCCCCGCTGGTATTGTCACTTATTCGGAACCAGTGCTGCAAATTTATGGTTGATTGTTTTTCTTTTTTCTCTCTCTCTCTTTTTCTGATGAGCGACTCCCACTGATGGTTTTATTTTGTCCTTTCAGGTGCTGAGAGCTGAAGGTGGTGGTCGTGGTGTTCCTGGTAGTGCTCCCCTCCTGGTATGACTGGGTTGTTTTAAGTCAGTTGGTTCTGTTTTAAAAAAATTTATTTAACAAGACTATGTCTCCATGCCACATTGATGACGAACCTAGCAGAACCCAGCAGCTCGACTGACTTTTTATTTTATTTTCCATAAGAGGTTGAATGTCAAGGTGTCAGACACTGATGATACAGCCTTCAGAAGCAATATATTCCATATTTGAGTTTGTATGTGGTCATGGGTTATTTACTTTCTGATCAGCTGTTACCACTTTGTCTCTCTCTCTCTAGGAGTGGTGATCACCCATAGAACTTTAGAGGCTGCCATGCAGAGTGAGAAGCGGTGCTCTGAGGAAATTTAAATTGCTGGATGACAGAAGAGAAACTGCAGTATTGATCTCATCATGTTAGTATCGATCCAATACCAATACTCACCTTGGTATCAATAATATCTATATTTAGATCGATACACCCACCCCTAGCAGGAGAGGAGATGATCCAGATCTAATTTTTGGGTATAATGGAGCCCCATGTCACGCTCCACAAGCCAAGCAGACACTCAGATCAGTCAAACCTCCACAGACAGCCTGAAATGTCTCTGAAGCAGAGACTATCCAGGTGGATTCAACTCTGATCATCTACCTGTGTTCTCAGTTTGTTTATTTCACGTAGCGTCTTCTAAATCTGAGACTGACTCACAATTTACAGCACAAAATTTAGTGACATGAAGAAGTTTGTGAAAGCTGGTTTGTGATTATAACATGAATATGTATCAATTCTCACCAAAAAATACAGTTAAAAGCAAAAACAATTATCATCAACATTCCATCAACATCATCAATATTAGCCTAAACATTAAATTCAGTGGATACGTCCTACATTAAAAATGAAAATAAAACAGCACAAGGCATCCTTGGCAAACATTGTAATGAGTACCAACTTCAGCCTACAGGGAAAGACAAGGCATGGTACTGGTTGAAGATGTAGTCACATCTCCCTTTACTGAAAACCCTCTCTCTCCCTCATCCTCTCTCTCTCCCTCCCACTCCCCCTCTATCTTTCTTTCTGTCTCACTCTCTCTCTTTCTCTCTCTTCCTCATTCTCTCTCTCTCTGTCTCTCTCTCTCATCATCATTACCATTAATGCATGTTACTAACTAAACTTTTTCCCTGGAGTTTCTGTGCTTTGTCGTCCAGCAGGTTCTCATGGATCGTGGCCGCTGCTGTGGTCTGCTGCTGACGTCCACCATATATAGCATTACTGTCATTATTGCTACCATATCTCCACTACAGTTTATAGTTAGTTAATGATTTACTGCTGCTGTGCATCTGTGTCTCTCTATCTCTATCACAGATTCCACTGCTACTGCAATCACTTTACCATTTATTGTAATTCATTGTAATTGTACAATATGTTTGTGTTAATTTGTTCTCTACATGTGACATCCATTGCACGTCTGTCCGTCCTGGAAGAGGGATCCCTCCTCTGTGGCTCTTCCTGAGGTTTCTTCCACATTTTTTCCCTGTTTTTTTGTAGGAAGGTTTCCTCACTGGAACCGAGGGTCTAAGGACAGAGGGTGTCACTCCCTGTACAGATTGTAAAGCCCTCTGAGGCAAAATGTGTTTTGTGACTTTGGGCTATACAAATAAAATTTGATTTGATTTAAAATAATTAGTATGGAGGTAGACGAAGTGTGTTAAAGGACAATTCCAGGCAAATTCAACCTGGGGCTATAGTTTACTAATATTTGAAGTTTTATGCAGTGGTAATGTCTGTCCCTGCATCGCAGCAGCATATAATGGGAGATCTAAAGCCATTTTCATCCCACAAAACCACATTTCTCTTCATAGACGTCAGATTGTTTCAAACATACACCAAGAAAGCGGGCATGTTTGGGAACGGAGCTGAAACAGAAACTACATTTGACCCTGGTATGTTTACAGGTTGTCTGAAGCTCCCGTTTGTTTACAGGTAGAATGAACAACAGCCAGATTTACTCTCACTGCTATGAAATCAGTCTGCCTCCATGCTCACAGAGTCTCACAGAGCTCACGTGAGAGTCACGTTGATACGCGCAAAGGTGTAAACGTATGTTGAATAATATTCACATTTGAATAGCTACCTGATGTTATCTGAAAAAAATGCGGTTCTGTGGGGTGTAAACAGCCTGAACAGCTTAACATTTGAGCGGCTTTACTGGATTATACCGGTTTATTTTCAACCAAATGTTAACATTACCAGTAGAAGCACATTTATAAAGAATACCAGTACCGTCGACTGAAAATATTTATCATCATTATGATCACTGCACTCAGTTCCTCAGTTCAAGACCAGTAACTGTGACCGCGTGTTACACTGTATATGTAAAAAAAAAAACAGAAAAACAAAAAAGTTGGATTTTGTTGAGGCACTTATGCAATTAAACAACATGCAGGTGAGTTTTAGAAGACTTTACCCTTCTACATAAAAACATTTCTTAACTTTAGCAATCGATGCACTCCCCTCGCTTCACAACCACCATGTTGGTTTGATTTTGTCTCGTCCAGGCACTGCCAATGTAATGACTCCTCCGTGCATTCAAAGGTTTTTAGTAAGAGTGATCATCACTCAGATAATTTAAGTAGCATGAAATTCTGACATTCCTCATTCGGAACACTTCTTGATATATTATATTGCATTCATCATGTTCTCTATGTTTCTGTTATTTGTCTCTGTTATGGTGCAGTCAGCTGCAGCATCTTGGGGCAGGTGAAAATGCCTATTTTGTATTGATCCTGTGTTGTAATGATCCATTAAAAGAATTTCAAGCTGGCCTATGAGCTCAGATCTTTAGATTCTGCTCAAGGATGAGATCAAGTCATAACTATCCAGAAATAACCTCTCAGTAACTATACTATGCCTTCAATCAGTTTTTGACAGGAGAAAACTGACTGAAAACTGCTAAACAAATCCAAACATGGGAAGCAAATGCTATGTTGGGTTTTCAATAAAGATATGATAACTTTTGCAGTGATCCTCGTGACTTTGCACTGTTTTAGATCTGATCTGGGCCCCAACACATCAATAAGTCATTCATTATAGTCTAATTTTCAAAGACTGCCATTCTGAACATCAACACTGTCACCACACGTTACCAAAAGCCCGCTTCTGCTTTTCAGGGGACGCATATCCTGTAACAGAAACACATTGTGTCACACTAAAAAGAATCCATGTGAAACATGAACTTGAATTTAATTTAATAACGAGGCAGAGGAAATACCTCTGCCTGAGGAAATATGATTTTTTTCTAATATTCAAGGTACTCGAGGTGCTCTAGGTCATATCGTAAAAATGAGTATTATCTCATGGACATCTTAGCATTACCAGCTGGTTAAACTGTTGAGTAATTTGCACAGTAATAATATAGAAATTTTCTAATTTATGTAATTTATGTGTGATATCTGTTTGTGTGTTTACAGATACGTGTCTTGCAATAATCCCACAAACCTAGTACATTTTCCATAAACATAATAGCTGCTGCCTACTACAGACGAAACACGCCATTTCCCACAAACGTAATAACTGTTACGTTAGAACTATTACGTTTGCAGGGATTTATTACATTTGTGGGAAACAAACAACAACCACAACCACCATTAGAAGTGAAAACTTTTCAGTTTAGTAGCTGCTTAGTAGTAGTGGTGGGAGGAGACTGGAATTGCACTACTAATTATTCAGTTGACAGAAATCAACAGAAGTGGACAGCCTCATCCACCATCAGCCTCTCTTTTATCCAATGTAATTCTAGAAAAAGATCTTGCAGATGTTTGGAGGAAACTGCATCCAACTAGCGGGCAGAAAGTCACTGAGGGCAGGGTTACTCTGCATTTTTTCTCATGTCATGGCTCCGTAGAATTCATACCAAGTTTTTTTTTTTTTTTTAAGCTTTTGAAAACTCAAGTTTTTAACATAAATATACTTATTTTCTTGCAAAGTGCTTTTCAAAGCACCCCACCAGTGGGGGCAACTGTGCCATCCTATAAATTAAATAATAAATTTAGATTATATAATTATATATAAATACCCTGCCTCGTTGTCCTCTGCGAACACAGTCTTTGTCTCCATCTAGTGGTCGAACTGTGCTATTGTGACAGATTTAGCCAACTGTACTACTTTCTAGAGGGTATGAACTTTAATTAGAGGTGTCAATCTTTCAAATTGACCAATGGGTTCGAGAGATATTGATGCTCTTCATGAAAATATTGCTTGGATTATTAGACTAAATATTGCTTGATAACAATACACAACGCATGCGCAGAGGTGCACACTGCAGAGTTGAGCACCAAAACATATCTCTACTAAAATGTCTCTAACTTTGCAATGCTTTACTTTATTAGCATGAGACTTGGTACAGATAATGTTCAGATGTTATGCTACAAATTCTAGAGGTTTTGTTTGGCTACAGCAGAATAATTCAGAAGGAGTTACTCTAAAAATGTAAATTTATGTCAGGCAAAAATGAAATATTTAATTTATACTACACCTTACTTGTGCTGTGCTGTCTTTAGACATCCTACTTAGAAGAATAACTATCTAACTAACTATATAACCATATCTTGCAATATGCTTTTTTAGACTGTTGTTTAAAAAAGCAATTTTTGGTCAAATTTGTTGCAGTCATTATGTTGAAACTGTCCTCTTTTGTTTAGCCAAGAGCTCATGCCAGTTCTGATGCCGAGATCCCCATAAGTGAACCATCTTCAGAAAGACTATCAGGAATTACACAAGAGGTCAATGTAAGTTTCAAGTGCTGGAAAACCTTATAAAGGAGATCGACAAGCTCACCAGTGTGAGTTAATTCTAAGATATTTAATGTAGAGTGGATGCAGAAAAACCTGGATTTAACTTAGCAAATCGATAGAAGCCTTCCATTGGATAATTACTGCAGTGATTAATATGTTTCAGCTACCAACATGTTATTTAACCCTAGCTGATGCTGTGAGTAGCATCTCTTTTCTTAAACAACCACGTGAGAACATCCTGCGTGTAGTGACTCGTCCCGGTTTAATCATGTTTTTGTTTCGGTTCTCCCTGTTATTTTGTATTCTCACCCTTTCCTCTCGTTTCAGGTGTTGTGACTTTCCTGCCCTCATGTTCTCCTGTGTGCTGATTGGCAGAAGCCCCACCCTGATTGTTTCCACCTGTGTGTCATTGTCTCCCCATTCCCTAGTGTATTTAAAGCTACATTTACACGTAGCTGGGTATATTGAGAAACGAATATTTCCCTCCCTCCGTTTTCCAAAATAACATCGTGCACATAGCATTGTTTTCAAAAAAGTTTTCGTTTACACCAATCCGCATAAATACGCCTGACGGTCACCTCGCCCTCGATGTAAGGACGCAGCAAGTCAGAGAGTACCAACAGTGATGACTGCGACATCCTAAAATTTTCACGCCACTCCTCCGGGACAACCACTTCATTTTCAAAATTATCCCACCAGACAGCAGTCTTCCTGGGTTGGACCCAAACCCGGAGACGTTGGCAGTGACGGGAAGTGGCAAAATTGCTGCCCTCCGAGCCCTCATTCATCCCTTGTCATCGACATGATACATCAGCTGTACATGCAAATGCAAACACATGAAAAGTGTTTTGCACCAGAAGAAATGCGACTGCTACTCTGAATGCTTCCGTGATCATTGTCATAGCAACAGGTAAACATTGTTGCACTTTTTTGATGGTAGTCGGTTGTTCAAGGTGACTTATGAAACCCAACCTGTCAAACTCATGATATCAGACTCTCACACTGAAACCATGACTTTCCACCTGTGTTCTAGCCCTACACATCCAGTGATATTGGGATTACCTTGGCTAAAACAACATAATCCACATGTGGACTGGGTTACTGGGAATATTCTGGACTGGAGCAATGACTGTTCAAAATTCTGTTTGTCGCCTATTTCACCTGACTCACTCCCTAAGACTTCCTTAACTGCTGCATCCCCTAACTCGGACTATCCTAACCTGCACAGGGTTACCAACTACTACCATGACCTGAAAGACCACCACACCGCCCTTTTGACTGCCCCATCGACCTCCTTCCTGGTTCTATGCCCCCTAAGGGCCACTTGTACTCGCTGTCTGAACCGGAGAGACAAAAAAAAAAAAAAGATTACATTGACTCCTCCCTAAAAGCAGGTGTAACTCACAGTTATCATAACCCTATATTATAGATATTGATGATGATACAATATATAGATACAGTGTAAAAATTAATTATAGATTTATAATTAAAATAAATAAATAACTGGGAACGCCCCCTCTGTGAAATCACCCGTCTTTGCATGTTTATTCGGAGCATGTGCTCGCTTTCTGCCTGATCAATGGCTGAGACGCACAGAGAAAAGACGACAGGATAGCGATATATTGTTGATTGATTGATTGATTGATTGAAAGAAGAAAAACAAAGAAACCAAGCCTGAAGTAGTTATAATCTTGCTGCTATTAGCTGAAAGAAAAAATCTTGGTGAGTTTTATATGATATAATATGAATATGATAACATAATGAAACCTTTAATGTAGCCGTTGATGTACTGTATCCGTTGATGTAGCTGTTAAACAAACGCTAGTTGCGCTAGCTTAATCCAGGAGTTTAAATGGTTTTATTTTGTTGAAGTAACAAAACACAATGGATTAGTTATATTTTTCTTTTGGCTTTGTGAATACAAGGCCAGGCTGTCATCTGCCGCTTCATCCACTGTCATCTGCCTGGTCATCTACCCGGACATCTGCTCTGTCATCTGCTGCTTCATCAACCTTCATCTTCCCTTCATCTGCTTCTTCATCATCCCTCGTTCCCTCCATCATCATTGTCCTCGTTTTCATCCATCGTCTGGTCGTCCCTTTCCTGTTTGGTGCCTTTGGATGAAGTAGAGATATTCATTCTTCATGCCATCTTACCGTCTGTGGAGAGAGATGTAGTTGGTTTTGGAGTGGAGAGCCATCCTACAAGCCAGAACAGGAAAAGAAAGGAGAGAGGGGAGAGAGTGGAGCAAGGAGATCGGTTGAGTTTTGATATTGGACGGACTGATTTTGGAGTTATTGAATGTGTTTTGTTTTGGGGCGGCCCATGGCGTAGCGGGTTATATAGCGGGTTGTATAGAGGCTACAGTCCTCGCTGCAGCGGCTCCGGTTCGACTCCCGCATCGGAGCTCTTATAGTTTACAATAAAGCCTAGCTATTCTTACATCTTGTGTCTTGGGTACTTCTTATATTGTACACACGGGCTGTTGTGGGACACTCCTGTGAGGTTGAAGGCATGCTGAGGTCGGCCTGATAAAAAGCTGCCTGGCCTGTTGTCGGAAGTCTGCCACGATTATAAAGGGACCGTACTTCTTCGTCAGAAGAACGGTATTGAGCAGGGGTATCGGGAGGATTTTAGCCTGTACACGCATTCGCCCGTACACGCATTCGCCATTGCTGCTACGAGATTCCAAGTGGACTGAAGAACTTTTTACTGCAGCCACACATTAAACAAGATGGCCGCAGGCACTGCCGTGAAGTCTGACGTCAGTTAAGTTTCATTCAATATATTCAAAGATTAATTTCCTGAACGGCATGCCATAATATATTTATAATATTATATTTTTATACTCGTTGTCGAGTGTGTGTGTGTAAGTATTGACAGGGGGCGGAGCCAGAGCCAAGATCAAAGCCACGGAACTTTGATCCTGGTTCCAAATTCTAAAGTGGTCAAAACAAGTAAACAAGTCCTACTGAAGAGAAACACAGGATTTACAGAAGGTAAAACAACAGTGATGATAGTGGCGGTGGTGATGATGACGATGATGATGGTGTTTACAATAATAATAATTATAATAATAATCCAAAAGGAAGAGAGAGACAGACAGACAGACAGTGTAATGGCTGCACACACAAACCAGGAACCAGTCCCCACCACCCTTCACCTCACACCTGGGAGCGTGCGCTCAAGCCTAGGCAAACTTTGGGCAGTCCCCCTAACCCTCCCGGAGCTCGGCCACCCAGCCTCAAGAGCCCAAGAGACAGAGTGGTGGCTGCACACATTCTCCAGGAACCAGGCCCTCCCATGCCTGATCTCACACCTGGGAGCGTGTGCGTGGGGGAAACATCGGGGCCCAGGGATCCGCCCCCCGGAGGAACTCTGGAGAAGGACCCAAGCCCCACCTGCACTCAAAAAATTCACCCAGAGCATGTGTTTGATTAGCTAATTAGAAATATGTTCACATTAAATGAATTAATCATGTTTATCTCCATTAAATGATTTGTTCTTGTTTATTTAACATGAATCAAAGAATATTCAGATGAATTAGATTCATTCATTTCAAAGCAATGAGAATGAGGTCCTTCAAATCAATGACTCTGATAGGGAGAGCTATTGCACAAGCGCCACACCCACCGGTTGCAGAGAAAGTTCTGGAAGTCGGAGAGGAAAGTTTGACCGCCAGCACATGCCAAGGTAAGTAATTCAGATATATATACACAAATGCATTTATTTAAACAGCGTTAGTGATAAATAGTACACAGTAGACATTGGTCACTCAGACTGTATTTCGTTTTCATGCTAGTGTAACCTTCCGCAGCTCTAACTGTAGGCAGAAAAAAAAAACTGGGAGATTCAGAATATGTGGTTATCAAGATCTACTAATTTACCTTGTGGACCAGCAGCTCAGAAGACTAGCTCGACTACAAGGAGAAAGTGGGTCTCGGCAGTGAGCATTGAGTGGCAGAGTGGAAAGGATCACAACCACAGATGTTTTCAGTTTGTGATATTGTATTGAGAGTTTTTTTTCTTTTTTTTAAATAACGAAAATAATAAAAAAATAATAATGCTGATGCATACACACTGAGATGTGAGTCACAAGAAAAAAAACCAAAACAAAATGAAATAATACAGGGTATCAATACAAAGTCTCTGTTCTCTCAGTTCTTCTTCCTTTTGTTGGCTCGCCACAACCACTGTGGCTCCTGTCTACCTCTATAGACGGAGGGAACCTCAGCAGAAGAACAAGAAGTCGACTCTTTCTCAGATTTCCATCCAAGGAAAAGACCCGGCCTAAAGAAGCCAAAACGAAAGGAAATTACACACATACATACACACATTGTAACATTTGGTCCCAATAACCTATTAACTATGACTCTCTAATAATAACAAAATGGTGGAACACTCCTTTAAATCTGTCTCCCTTTTTTTACCGCCACTCGCTCAAAAAAAACACAGAGCGAAGGTGACGCAATTAACAGACGAAACGCTTACGTTTATGTACATGAACAATAAACCATAAACCGTATTAACAGTAGCAGACTTTTAACATTAAACAACTCACCAGAGATTCATCTAACATACACACACACACTCCAGGCAAAGAATATATGGCTCAGTCCAGGCTTTGGTCTTGAAAGAAACAGGGACCCGGGAGTTCAGTTATGTGTAGCATTGAAATATGGCTAATAGCGGAAGCTAGCGCCGCTAATGCTAACAACAACTCACTTCGCCTCTGCAACTCGTTAAAACCCGGTCCGCTCGCCAACTCACAATGGGAAAATGAATGTTTACTCTCAGCGTTTCGAGGAAAAAAAACAAAAACTTCTTTCATGAAATATCTTGTCGTCTTAACCGCTAAGTCTGCAGGGGGGGGGGGATCTGCGTCTTAACTGTATTAACGTTGTTTTAATCTTTTAAAACTATTTCTCTTTTTACCAGAAATACATGCCAAAATAAAGTAGTATCCCATGGCCTGAGATTTGTATCCACCTCAAAAATTCATAGTAAGTTGTTAATATTTTTGTCATTCTGTCAATCTGTTATCTACTTGGCATGTAGCGTTGTACCAGGAGTTAATTCAGCTTTTTTCCCCTAGTCTGTATTTAGGTATTTTTTTGTATTTCAGGAAATGTAGTATAATTATTTATCATTTACTAATGTTTTTGATTTTGTTTTTCCCTTTTCTTTCAGTGACGTGTATGTGGCAGTGCAAGCATTGTGTTGCTAGAGAGAGTAGTAGGTACAAATTACTTAAACATTATAAACTACATCATCATTATGGAAGAAGCCAACATTTTCTGTGCATATATGTAAATTGTCCGTGCACATTCAAGACATGGAGTGGACTCCCACCCATGTCTATAAAGCTCATTCATCTCAGGTTACACAGACAATTTCCAGTTCAGTAACTTTTAAATGCGAGTTATGTGAATGCAGTGACCTCTAGGGGTGTGCAAAATAATTGTCATGACGATGCATCGCGATACTAACTTTCACAATATACTGCATCGATTCTTGATGCCAAATATCGATTATTAATAAAATAAATAAAATAGTTTGAATGGTTGTGGAACGTCGGCCAAAAAAAAGCACAATACAACTTCCAGTCCTATAGATGTCGCTGTCGTCGAGTTGTTGGCGACCGCTGCCTTTGCGCCAGCGGCATTTCCGACGGGCTATGTGACTGCTTGCAAATCCCAACATGGAAGAAACGGAGAAGATTCGTCCGCCTCCCTCAAATTTAAAATCTGATGTTTGGGTGCATTTTGGCTTCAAAAACAAAGAAGGTAAAAATGAAATTGACATGACAAACGCAGTTTGCAGACACTGTAACACGGTGATGAAGTATTGTGGGAACACAACAAACTTAAGAACACACATGCAGAGGTGCCATGCAGAAAAACTGCAACAAGAGCAAGCACCGCAACCCACGACAAAACAAACAACAATTGACAGCAAACTTGCGCCTTCATCTGCACGTGCCAAAAAAATCACAGAGTCGATTGCCGAGTTTATTTGCCAGGATTTACAGCCGTACAGCGTGGTGGAGAACAGTGGGTTCAGAAACATGATAAGCATACTCAAACCTCGCTATGTGATCCCAAGCCGAAAACAATTTACAGAGGTGATTGTCCCAGACATGTATGAAGAGGTGAAGCTACAAGTTAAAAAATCCCTTGCCTCTGCGGAAAGCGTTGCCCTCACATACGATGACTGGACTTCACGAGTCACAGAGCCATACCTCGCTGTAACATCGCACCACATTGACGAGAGCTAGAAATTAGTTTCCCATGTGTTACAGACAAGGGCTATGTTTGAGTCCCACACCAGCACAAACATTGCCCAGGTGCTGAGATTGTTCATTAACTCCCATTCTTCCAACGCCAAAGACTTTGCAATAGTAGTGGACAATGCCTCCAATATGGTCATCACTGCACAGTTAGCAGAAATGACACATTTCAAGTGTTTTGCTCACACCCTGAATTTGGCATCCCGATGCGCCCTGAAGCTCCCCACAGTCACTAGATTACTAGGGAGAGTGAGAAGGGTGACAACGTTTTTCCGACGCAGCACTGTTGCCTCCCACGTACTGCGTGAGAAGCAAACATTGCTAAATCTCCCCCGCCACAAATTGATCACTGATGTCGCCACTCGCTGGAACAGTGCGCACGGCATGCTGGAGCGCTTCTTGGAGCAACAACCTGCTATTCACGCTGCGCTCCTGTCTGCAGAAATAAGAAGGTCCGAGAAAGACATCTGTACCCTTACCGAGTGTGACATCTCGGCTGCTGAGGAGGTTGAAGCCCATGAAAATTGCTACACTCACAATATCAGAGGAGACCAGTCCAACGCTATCTATTGTAGCGCCACTCCATGCGCAACTCATCCACGAGCTCCAAGACAATCCGACTGATTCCATCTTGACGAGGGAAATTAAAACCACAATGTGCCAGGATCTTAACAAGAGGTATTTCAGTGAAAAAGAGGCTCTGTATAAGGCCTCGGCTCTTGTGTTAAAGTGTAATTTAACAATAAATAAATTCATATTTTAGCGTTTAAAAGCATAAATAAGTAATATATAAATAAATACACATTAATACATAAATTAATGAATAAATAAATCTATCATAGGTAAATGCAGTTGTCATTGGAAATAGATAAAAGCATTCACAATTCGATTGTGTTGAACTGATTTCCAGCAAAGCAATGGACTTCAGGCAGTATCACGGAAGGATGGCAGCCAAGGTCCTGACAAAGAAATGTCATCAAAAACATCAAAACGTTGTTCTCTAGCTGACTTACTTGGACAGACGTATGCAGCAGGTTAGTTTAAAAATATGGTACTACAATATGCTAAAAGAAATATTCTAAGTGAGTGTAATTGTTTCCTAATTTGAGGATGCTCAACAAACTATAAATGCATAAGGCATTTACATATAATGATGATGATGATAATTTAATGTACTGAGTAAAGTATATATTTTTTGTTTTTGATTATTGCCTTTTCCTCCCATACTGCAGGTGCTGCCAAGAAATTGAAAACTGCTGAGGACCAGGCAAAAGAGGAGATAGCAAGATATAAGGAGGAAGCAGCCCTGGCACTTGGTGAAAATGTCAATCCACTTGACTGGTGGAAAGAGCATGAGAGCCAGTATCCTTTCCTTTCTCAGGTTGCAAAGAAACACCTGTGTATTCCAGGTACCAGTGTCCCCTCAGAGAGGGTTTTCTCTACCGTCGGGGACATAATCACTGCCAAAAGGAGTGCAATTTCCCACTGGATGTTTCAATTTCCCCTGATCACCTGGACCAGCTTCTATTCCTCAACAAGAACTTAAAAAAGCACTAGGAATGGCACTGTACTTGTTCATTTGGTTCAGTTCAGTTTATTTGGACACTGGACACATGCAAGTGATGCATTTAGATGCAGAGGATTTTTACATTCTTTATTAGTTTTTTTAAAATATAAATCCTATGCACTTTTTTCTTTGTGAAAGGGTATTGTTCGTTACGATGGTAGCTACCTCCAAAATGGCAAATGTTTGAAAATCATTTTTTTGTTTTAGAAAAAATCCTATGCCCATCCTATGCACTTTGAATTTATTGAATAACAAAACAAAATAAATAAACCAAACCAATAACAGTTCTGAATTGAGTTGCTCAGAATTATGTATCAATTGAAGACGCTACCCAGATACACAGCCACTGATAAAGTATCGTGATGCATCGTGATAGTATCGCATCGTGGCATATGTTCATATTGGAACACATCTGTGAAGAAACAAGACAGTTAGTTCCTTCCTCCGCTATCATGAATCAGTTTTTTTCTCCCACTCCCAATATCATGATTGAGCAGCTACAGTAGTAGTTCACTGTTCATCCTTCCTGTGTTGTATATTGTTGTGATGTTCCAATAGGATGAGTGACAAGTGTATTGTTGAACTCATGCACATGATCTTTTTCAGATCGACAATATCAACTGTACCTCTGATGTCTACATTCTTTGCTGAGCTCGACCATGATGGAGCTCTTTCAAGGGAAAGGCGGAGCGGCTGTGAAAAAAAATTAGACAAATCATGGAGGCCATTTCCAAGGTTGGTATTAAAATGTGTAGACCTATGCATAATGCCTTTTATGTCCCTGTCACGATAATTGTGTGAGCATAAATCTCTATATATGTAAGCAAAAGTTCCATGAATCCCTTAATACTGTGGTTTTGGAACTGCTAAAATGCAGAATATTGTCAAAATTGGTTCTTTTTTCCCCTCAGGATGACACAATGCATACAAGACAAGCATGCATCCTTAAGTCCTTGTGCGTCTACCTGAACGAAGACCATGAGAGACTTGTTAAGGAGTATATGGTGATTTAGATACTCTAGAACAGCGGTCGGCAACCTGCGGCTCCGGAGCCGCATGCGGCTCTTTCATCTTTACACTGCGGCTCCGAGTGGCTTGGGAAAATAAATTACTTTAAAAAAGTATTTATGTGTATTTTCGACCGGTAGCTCGTCGATCGCGAGCTACCGGTCGATCGCCAGACGTGATCAAGTCGATCGCAGAGGTGCCTACCGCCGCAGCCGGCAGTATGGTGGGCCATCCACCCCGCTCCCGTGCGCCAGTATGTTGGGCTGTCCACCGCGCCCGCCGCCGCACCACCGTCAAATGCTGTAACTGCACCCCCCCTCCCGGTATAAAACATTATATGGCTCTCATGGAAGAACATTTTAAAATATGACGCTTTCGCGGCTCTCTCAGCCAAAAAGGTTGCCGACCCCTGCTCTAGAAACTTCAGGTTAACATGGTGCTTTGGTAAAGGCTGGCCGATTTTATGCAGTGTTCTTGATGCGTTTGTTTGATCCATATTCTCTTGAAGCCTGTAGCTCTTGCATAGTGATTACTGGTCTCTGTTACTTCCTCTCCCAGTTCTCAAATGAATAAAGCATTCATTTGGACATCCCTGTAAGCACTAAAGGCTGGTGCTCACAGGGATTTCCAACCTTATATTTCACTAGATTTTCACCATTTTTGTAATGTACACATCTGTACATCTCAGTCTATTTCCACACTGTCTAGACTCATATAAAATGTATTTATTGTCATATTTTACTCCATAGGACACAGACACTGAGGCCAACACTTCAATGGTGAAAACTGTGATGGGAGTGTACGTCATACAGAAGGAGGCAGATCCTGGAGATGATCCAGAGGACATCGGTGTCCTGATTGAAGGTGTGGAGGTCCTCAGTGGTTTGGGGGACACCGTGATTGCCTGTGCTCTTTTTTTTGGACTGATATACTGTCTGAACCTGAGCTACCCACCCAAGCTCAAATGTACTTTTGAAGTCCTGCAGAAGATTCTACTGAAGATGGATGGGCAGAGGTTGTCATCCAAGGCACAGTTCCTGAAGAACAAGCTTATAGGGTGAATAAGCTTGATGACTGATGCAAGCATGGCATTTGTCCAAATCTCTGCCAATGCAGATTTTTGTTTTTCAGTTCAAAATTAGATGATGTTTCAACAGACAATTTAATTCAGCACAAAGGACTGAGATTGAGCTTGTCGCCTCATATGTTAAAAATGGAGATGACACAGAACAGTGTTTTTGAACACACATCCAGACTGGTTTTACTAGATGGACAGTTGTGGCTGGAGCAGTTGTATTCATGCGGGTTTTAAAACACAATTTTAAGAGCTCAAAGTGCCAGTATGACTGCGCCACTCACAGAAACTGAGTATTATTTACTTTATTTATTTAGATTTTCTGACATTCTTTTAACAGTAAATAATAGTAATTTTTCACCATTTCTGATTTTAAAACAAACATGTGCATGTGTTGATTGTAATAATTCAGTGTTCAAAATAATGAGATGCATATTTTTATAGTTATGCACAAATTATGCACAAACTATTGCACAAATTATTTTACAAATGTTTTAAGACGTTTAGTTGTTGCACTGAGAATTTTAAAACTTGAAATGACACCAGTCAGTCTTAAAACAACCTTCCAGGGTTTGTGCATGTTTTCTTACACGGTCTCAATTATTTTGTTCCTAAAATATTCTACAAGCATTTGAGACAAAAGTTGAAAAAAAAAAGTTGAATGTTGAACTTTAAATTTTGCAAGATGCTAAACTCTGGGAGTGCATTTGGAAATGCTGTATTCAAACAACTTGGTTTAATTGATCCTGGAAGGATTTAAGACACAGTTAAGTTGTACTGTGGCATATTGTGGAGATGCATAAAAAAATTAGATAATGGTAAAAATCCGGAGTCAGTTCTGTTGCACCCACATGTTGAATAAAAATTGCATGTTTTTTGCATGTTCTTAATGTATGTTATTAGATCTTTGGTAATTGAATTAAAAATATTGCTTACACTAACTGAAGACAACACTAAAACAAGTTTTAAATTAGTATAACAGACAAATCCAATATTAGTCTGATTTAAGTAAATTAAGTTAGTTCATCCAACAAGATTGAATTGTGTTGCACTAACACAGTCAAGATAGATTGACTTTACATGATTTCTTTAGATGGAATATAGGTGGCAAGATAAAATTACGTTCATCCAATGAATTCTTTTTTTGAGTGTGCCCGCCTGCCTGTCTCACCTATGGGATGCGCCAGGCTCTCCGGGCGAACCCTAACCCTCATCCGTGGGCCGCCTCACACTTTGGCCGGACCAGGCTCTCCCTGCCAATCCTATCCCTCCCCTATGGGCCTCACACTTTGGAATGGGGCACTTTTGGGAGCCGAAAAAGTGACCCATTATGACCTCGCCCTTTTCGGTTGCTTTTTCTTTTTCAGGCTGAACTTTGAGTCGTGACTTGGATGGTTGCCACAATTGCTGTTAATTACGTGCATGTTCACTTTTTCTTTGTTTATATTTAGTGCTTTAAAGTGTTGTATACAGAAGTTGACTTGTGTTGCTGACACACAGTTTCCTGGTCAGTGAGCCTAGTTTTTCTGTCTTTGATCTCATAGATGACCAAAACAAGAGCCAGAGGCGAGTGCCCCATCTGCGGCAAAGTGCTGCAGATGGTGGCCAAACACCTGAGGGAGACCCACCTCATGAAAAACGGCAAGGAAAGGGCCATATTAAATAGCATGGCCACCGGCAGGACGGTCATCCCGCCGGGACCCTGCCCCATTCCGGGCTGCAGCCCCGCCATACTCAATGTTGAAAAGCATTTAAAGGCCCACAAGGACCTCACAGTCAAGCAGATAGCTGAGGAGCGGCGAAAGGCTAAAAGGGCAGCTGCCATCCATGCCTTGGCCGGCCTGAGGGCCAGCAGCCCTGATCCGCCGATGCAGACTCGCCTGGATGTGGCGGACCCAGCTGAGTCTGCATCGGAAGAAGAGCGCTGCCAGACCTGCAGGACATCGAAAAGGAAAATCCGCAACCTGACTGCACAGGTCAAGTGCCTGAAGCGGCAGGTTGCGGACTTTAAGGTGAGTGAATAAAAAATAAGAAGCAAATATTCAATCTATCCCTAATCAATTTCTTTGAATAACTAAATCATTACATTGCCATTCATTTGCGCCCCTGTTTTCTCTTGCTGTTTGTTTTTCCCTCTGCAGAGCCAGCTGCGTCGTGGCAGGCCGGCGCAGCAGCCTGAGGAGCCCCAACAGCAGCCATCCTCTTAGTCTGAGAGCTTCGAGGAGCCCCAGTAGCAGCCGCTGCCGCCGCAGCGGAAGAGCAAGCAGAAGCAAGGGGAAGCCCCAGCCGCCATCCTCGGAGGACTCCGAGGAGCCCCAGCAGCAGCCATCCTCGGACTTCTCTTCTTCTCTGCCTCTATTTTTATTTATTTATTTATTATTTTTTGCAGTGCCATAAAAATAAGTAAAAAATCTTCTTCTCTCTTTAACTCTCGTTTCAGAGGACATCGAGAAAGCCCCGCCAAAGGACCCCAAGACCAGGTACCGTTTTTTTGGCTACCTGGCGGCGTACCTGTCTTCAATTTATGGACACCGGACAGGTGTCCTCACTCGTATGCGGGTCAAGGAAGTGAAGGAGGCCATCGGCGGAAAAGACACTGGCTATCTCATAAATGTAAGTATCATTATATCTCTTTGGTTGCATTTCTCTCATTAAAAATGAGTAACAAATTGATCTCTTCATTTTGACATCTTTAATGTCAGTTAAAAGTTGTCTTCACAGCTGTATACCGCTGACTGACCTCTCTGCTTTCTGGAGGCAGAGGAGTTTGAGTGGTGCCGCACTTGGCTCCGCCTCCGGTCCCGGGCGGTCCCAACAAACCCTTATTTCTTTTTCCTCAAGGGGCTCAAGGGAGCCCCATCTCTGGTGGACAATAACTCACCAACGACGTTTTTTGTCAAAAACTGCATTTTTTAAATGGGAGTCTGAGCCAGATACTTGTTGTCTTAGCTTGGACACAAGTTCATCATTGTCTGGGGACAGGCTCATGGTCAGTAGCAGTGTTTCAGCTCAGACTAGTGAGCATCACAGAGCAGCAAACAGTGCTTTGACACATTTTCTTTTTTTTGGCTTGCCTGTAAAATGTTTTCACTTGAAATTGCTCAGGAAAAGTTTGTGTTTTATTTATTTATTATTTCATAATTAATGTTGTTTTATGGGCAATAATTTTGGCTTTGTTAGTTCTAGGATCAATATGTGCAATAAGGTCATTTCAACGAGTTTTCAATAAACATTGAACCCATCTGGCCCTTGA
Organism: Nibea coibor; assembly: GCA_023373845.1. Classification (NCBI taxonomy): domain Eukaryota; kingdom Metazoa; phylum Chordata; class Actinopteri; family Sciaenidae; genus Nibea; species Nibea coibor. Next base: position 2,469,446 of record CM041722.1, on the reverse strand, counting down.
CTTGTAGCGATTTTTTTTGTAGCAATTTTTTAAAATTTCAGCCCACTGTGTATTTGAATTTGACACCTTTGCCCTAAAGCAGGGGTCTCAAACTCGCGGCCTGATAGTTTGTGGTCCCCGCCTTAATATGAAAGTTTAATGTTAGAGCGGCCCACAGGTTTGATATGGATGCTGTCCCGATTTATCCTTCTCCATATCCGTCAGTACGCAACGACGCAGGGCACTCTGCGTCATTGCGTACCCTCTCCGACCCCCTCTCCGTCAGCTTATTTGCACCTCCCCAAACAACAGAGAGCTCACGAAGACCGTGTCGCTCTGATTGGTCCGCTAGAGTTACATCATTTCCGGAATCCCGATTTGCCGGCCGTTTTCCTTCCACAACAATAACGTAGACACTTGTCTCCTCTTTAGTTATCGTCTCAGTATTTACAATAAAACAATCCGTTGTTCAATGACGATCAGTTCCGGTTCCAACAAATGTCTTCTCTGTGTCTCCATTGTTCGTTTTGTTTGTTGATAATCGTAACGGAAAGAAACGTATCACCATCTATTGTTAGCATAACGGCTTAGGCTGGTGTGGAGAAGTACAATGAAAGCATTTAGTATATGCTATATTAATCATACACTCACGAGTGTAACAATATAGCAGTTGTGTGTGATGTATAAACTGCAGACTATCTTTAGGGCTAATCAGGATAAACTTTCTATCACCCTTGAGCAGGTCAAGAGTGGAAAGAGGGAGTCTCAGGTAAATCATGTTAACGAGAGGTATCTGCTTGAACTTTCTCTGAACTTTGAAAACAACCATGTTAATCATGATGTAAGTATGTAAGGATGTATGACGCTTATATGTAAGATGGCCCACTGATGTGTGTGTTAATAAAAACAAGCCTAATGTGTAAACGGGCAGAACTCAGCAGGGTGCATGGTAAACAGACTGCGGAGTCTGTGCTGGGTTCTCCCTTTGCAAAGGTGAACACAAAGACTGGGTCTTGTGTCTTTTATTTTCTAACATAATTGCTCTATCTCACAACAGCTTGATCAGAGGATCCGGGGTGGTGATTTGGACCACAACACTGGGAACACCAGTCCGGCAAGCAGGTAGGTAGGCGTCGAGGCAGACGTACCAGGAGTGAGCCACCAGTAGCTGGGCCGACACCAGCTGGCAGAATCCAGAGGGACCAGAAGCTTGTGGTCAAAGACAGAAGGCAGGGTCGGCAACGGGAGATCAGTCCGGAGAAGAGTGCTGGAAAGTCTAGCGTGAGCATGTAGAACAATCTGGCAGAGTGTGAGTGAGCAGGGAGAGCTTAGGGAGAGAATACTGACTTGATTGGTGATGGGAAGCAGGTGAGGGGAGTAGGTCTGATGAGGAGGGAGTGGCTGGCAGGTGAGTGGAGAGGGAATGGAAAATTACTGAGGGGCAGGTGAAAGGGGAGCAGACTGTGACACTGTCTCCAGTGGCCCCTGGGTAAATTGATTTTGAGACCCCTGCTCTAAAGGCTGCGGCACATGTCTGTTTGTTTGTTGTGATGAAAAAAGATGACACTTATCTGCAAGCAGGGTTACTTTTAGAGTTGAGCCAGATACCCAGCAAAAGTGCTTTATCCATACCGGATACTCATTTCAGCCGAGTATGAGTATTATAGGCGTAATATGAAACAAACAACCCGATGAATCTCTTTATTAATACAATAAATGGCATGTTTATCTTGTGGGACGGGAGAAGACACAAAATCACTGTATTTATTATTATGTTGCGGGCATAAAGTTTCAGAGTTTTATGGGTTGCGGGCAGGAGTAGACACGTACATTGCAGGATTGGGCGGACACGTTGTGCACACGTTGCGGAGGCAGGCGGTAATGGTCAGAAATTCAGCGGGAGCGGGCAGGAGCAGGACGAAAAAAAACAGTCCCGCGCAGTTCTCTATCACAGTGCCACTCTCCTACGCACATACAGATGTACTGTGTTGCTGTGTCCCTCTGCTCACTCGCACACAGAACAGCTCTCCGTCTCTCCCTTAGTCACTCAGGTTCACGGGTCTTTTCCGTTAAAGGGATAGTTCGGGATTTTTGACATGAATCTGTATGGCATCCCCGTCAGTAGTGTCGCACATCCACACCGACTTACCCCCGACAGTGTCCCTTGGGCTGAGTTCTGTCCAGGTTTGGTCAGCAACGAAAGTAGTCCGGCAGGTTTGCTGGGACACTTAAATAAAAAGTTTTTCTTTTCAAAACAGCATGTGTTCAAAAGAGTGATTTATTTGCACCACAAACTCGAAAAAGTCCCACCTCGTAATCGCTTGGCCCTACTTTCTCTCTTTTTGTATCCCTGCGCTGCTGCAAGTGGCCGCTACTGTTTAGTTTTGTTCGCGGACGTGCCGCGTCGGTAAATTAGTAAATTAAGCTTTCAGCCAAGCTTCTGTATTTTGTTGCACATTTGGGTCTGAATTTTTTATGCAGCATGACTACTGTGAAGAGCCCAACTCACACCGGGGACGTCAGCGGCGCGTTACGACTGCGGCGCGTTACGGCTGCGTCGCGTCAGCCGTTGCTGATCGCTGCCATTATAATCAATGAGACCACTCACACCGGGCGCGCTGCGTAACGTCTCAGCAGCGTCCCAGAAGCGTCTCTCCACAGCGCAGCGCTATCTTTCCGTAGCACTTCTATTTTTGACGCGAGCCGTTGCTAAACCGCGTCAATTTCAACAGAGCAGATTGCACCAGACAGGAAACCTGACACAGAATCAGCGTAATAAACTTCCGCCCCCTTTCAAAATAAAACACAATATGCAGTTAATGTCGCCTATCACGGCTTCACGTCCACATTACGTCATGACCGGTGGCACCAAGTCAGCTGTCAATCAATCAAAGAGTCTCAACATGAACAGCGAGAGACTAATTGTTGAAGTGGAACAGCAAACAATAATTTATGACACAACAGATCCTTTTTATAATCACTCCCATGCCGGAGAAGCAAAGTTAGCTGTTGTTGTTTCTTTTATACACAGTTTATCGCGGGGACTCGCGTATGTTCGGGATTCTCGCGTGATCTCATGATCTCGCGTGAATACGGCTAGTTCGCTACGCCGCCGTAATGCTGCCGTTACACGCCCGGTGTGAGTTGACGCCGGGCAGAGGACGGAGCTGAACCGTGGCGCTGCCATGACGCTGCCGTTACGCGCCCGGTGTGAGTCCCGTGAAAGACCGTGCTGTGTGTGCATGTTAGAGGCCAGGTAATGGGGTTGCTGCACACCTGGGATTGTTTCTTTTCTTTTGTGGCAGCTGTTCTCCTTCCTGTCCTCCCTTGTGTTCCTTTCTTCACAAGTGCCAGTCAATCTGGTAGTCAGGTAGGGGTTAAAGAGAAGGAGGAGGGAGGCAGATGTCTCTCACACTGGGGTAACAGCAGGGGACGGTTTGCCTTTCTTTCTTTGAGCTGAGTTAACCCTTCTTTTTACTCTGAGTTTTCTTATTAGGGCCCGAGCACGCACTGTGTGCAGGGCCCTATTGTTTTTTGAATGGTCATTTTATTCCCCAAAGTAAATCGCATTTTCGATGGCTTATATGTACTCGAAAACTCACGAAAATTTGCCAACCCCCCCCAAAGTCGGGCGTAAAATTACGTATTTTGGGGGTCTCGCACATGGACGTATAAAAATGGCTCTACGGCGCCACCTACGTTTCAGTTGTTGGAAAAGCCCCTCGACGCGGTTTCATCCATGTGTACGAAATTTAGTGGGAGTATGTAAGATACCGAGCCGCACAAAAAAGTCTCTTGGTGACCTGGGCTATCATGAAGCCTACGGCGTCCATTTTGTTTCAAAGTTGGCGTTTTCGTGTTTTTGGGGTCATTTTCAGGGGTCGTATTTGAACGAACTCCGCCTAGAGCTTTCATCCTATCTGTTTGAAACTTGGCGTGTGTGTTCTTAAGGCCTCGACCATGAAAAGTTATCAAAATTGTGAGTTTCAGATTTACTGTGTCAGAGGGGAGGGGCCACGAAATTTGGCGTGTCGGCGTGGAATTTCAACGTGCTATAACTTTGCGAAAAAAATACTCCAATCTTCACCAAACCTCTGATATAGAATGGCAGTCTGGCCTAGAATACATTTCCATACAAATATTTGGTGATTTTCACAGCGCCTCCTAGTGGGGACAGAAAAGACCACTTTTACGAAATGACGTCCAGCTTGGAAAATATTGACCATATCCACCTCAAACTAGGTGTGGATGTTGTCAAGGCCTTGGTCTTGACATTTGAGAAAGAATTTCAACTTTTCATCAGAGGGCGCGGCCGTGACGGCGCGTCAAAGTCAAACATGCAGATTTTTTCGAAAAAAAACCAAAAACAAACTCCATTGACTTTTTGGCTGATTTTCAGGCAGTGCCGTTGGGCTTTCTTATACTTTGTCAGAGCTGTCTGAACCTTCTTGTGGTTATTTAGGTTTATATTCTGCAAAGATCGGTTGCATAATTAATTAGGGGGCGGGGCAAAATCGCTCTATAGCGCCCCCTTGAATTTTTCTTTCAGGCAGCCCCGCCACAGTTTTGGACGCAGAGTTATGAAACCTTAGCCGAATTGTAGATGAAGACATAACCTACAAAAAAGTCTCTTTCAGCAATGGGCTAAAATTAACAGGAAGTGAGATATTTAAGCATGAAAATCACCACTTTTGCTGTTTTGGACGGTTGAGAAAGGGTCATATTTGAACGAACTCCTTCTAGGGATTTTGTCCAATTGACTTCAAACTTGGTAGTTACGTTCATATAGACGTCCTGAGTAAAAGTTATCAAAATTATGAATTTTGAGGAAACTGTGTGGGCGTGGCGCTCCATTAAATTTCACCCTTTGATTCAACATCCGAACTCCTTTGACTTTTTGGCTGTTTTTTAAGGCAAAAGCTGTTGTGCTTTCATATACTTTCTCAAACCAGTCTGAAACTTCTTGAGGTTATTAAGAACAAAAAGTTCCAAAAGTCGGCTGCATAATTAATTAGGGGAACTTGCTCCATAGCGCCCCCTTTTTATTTGAGGCAGCCCCGCCACAATTTTGGACACAGAATTATGAAACCTTAGCCGAATTGTAGAACATGGCAAGACGTACAAAAAAGTCTCTTGGAGCAATGGGCTAAAATTAACAGAAAGCAAGACATTTAAGAATGAAAATCACAGTTTTTAGTGTATCGGTCTGGTTGAGAAGGGGTCCTACTTGACATACTCCTCCTAGGAATTTCATCCAATTGACTTCAAACTTGGTAGGTGTGTTCGTATAGATGTCCTGAGTACAAGTTATCAAAATGATTACTTTTGAGGAAACTGAGTGGGCGTGGCGCCCCGTCAGTTTTGACCATTTGTCCCAATTCTGGCTAATGTGTGTGGTCAACTTGCACAAACTGCTTTGAAGGCTTCGAAGGCTTGCGTGTTTTCCGCCTGGTGCCTTCCGACGTGCCAGCCCGTCGAGTTGCGCGGGACTGCGAGGGCCCGTCCAATGCTGCTTGCAGCTTTAATTTTAGTTTGTTATTTTAGTTTGAGTTGGAGACCACCGGTTTTTGCTTTGTTAGCTTAGGCCTGCTTTTGTCTTAGTTAGTGGGGAAGTGCAGGGTACGACGCCCCACAGCGTGGCTGGTCCTGTGTTTCCCCCTCTTTTGTTTCTTCTTTTTGGTTTATTACTTTATGGGTTAAATTTTGTCTTTTTCTTTTTCCCCAGAATTTCTTAAACCCTTTCCTTTTGCAAACCTTGAAATTTTTGTGTGGCGTCCTTTTATGTTATGGCCCCATTGAGCCAATTTTAAGTTGAATGTTAATTTAATTTTATGAGGCCGTAACAGGGCCATATGTTGTGAAAATGTTGTGTGCCAAACGTCAAGCGGCATTTTGAAACAAAGCGCGAGAAGACCAAGCAGATGAAGCAGAATCAATTAAGCGTGCTGTGTCCAGGTATGAAAAACAAGCCAGCTCCCTCAAAGTTTTTGCTAAGGCTCAAAATCACGCCACACAAGCAAGCTATCGAATTGCTCACTGCATTGCTAAACATGGAAAGGCCTTCACTGATGGTGAATATATAGTGAGCACAACAGAAAAAAAACACACTTTCGGACATTTCTCTTGGCACCGGTAATATAACACATAATACTTGTCCATTTACTACTGCATTTGTATTAAATTCTAAATTCTTTTGATTTCTGTCCTGTACCTTTTATTTTCATATTTTGTTTTCTATTTAAGCATATTTTCATATTTTATTCTCTTTATTCTCTTTAGTAACAAAGTTACAGTATACTCTACTGGAATGTTTAATTATATGCTGTTTGTTTTACACTTTTTTTCAATGAATGTAGGAAGTCATTTAAATTGACTTTAAATAAAATAGAATAAACTGGCCTCGTGCCTGTTGTACTGCTCCACAACTCATGAATTTGTTTCGCGCCACTCATCCATCCACCCGTCTGTCCATCTAACTACGAGCAGCTCCCTAGGAAAAAAACACTTAGCGTTATTCTTGAAAACTCTTGTAGCACATAGAAATGCCATCCACAGTCTGACTGTTTGTTTTATCAATAATTCAATTATTGATGATTATTAATGATCAGGAGGAGAATTAGAATTGTGAGAGAGAGACAAAGGAGAAGATGTGCTGCTCTTCTAGCAAGATGTCGTCAAATTGTGAGTGATAGTGAGCCTACGTTTTAGCGCCTTGTTAATTAGAGTAGATATCATTTTCTTTAATTCTCTGAATAATAAACTATCCTCCATCAAACTACACCCCCTGCTGGAGCTGAGCATAGAGCCAATTGGTTTGCATAGCCTACCACAGTTCTTTTGTCAAACAGTGGTATTGTCACTTTTCACTCAGCTTTTAGTCACACTGCACTAGCCATCATTAATAAATGGTGAATTAAGCTTTACTTATTAAATGACTTATGTACATTTTCTAGATAAAGCTGCAACCATCTCTATTAAGTTTAAATATTAATTTACCATTTATCAATGATAGTTGCATCTTTCTACAGCCAAATAATGTTTATAGATGATTTACAAAACAATTAGCATTGATAAACAAGAACGGCTTTTGTCATCACTTTTATCAATATAATAAAATTTTTAATGATGTAATTATAAACAGTTACCCAACAGTGTGATTGTATTGTCATACCTTGAATACACATAATTTCATGAGACCAGTTTAAATAATTCTTTACAGCATGGTCCCCCATCTCAGTACTGTCGCCTGAACCGTCACGTCCCCGTCTTGGTCATCTATTTTGATGGTGAGAGTGAACTGCACCCAGACTTCTGCCTTTCCAGACCAACTGTTGCTCCTTTGCTCTCCACTAGACCACGGCTGGGGTCATGACCTGGAGGTCCTCTTCTGGATGGCAAGCGCAACATCTTACCGCTTACCCGTGTACAAAGCATTTGCCATCCCGCGATCCACGGTCCATGACATCGTCCACAGGGTCACCGAAAAAGCCCTCAGACTGAAGACCAGGTTGATCTATTTCCCCTCAGCTGATCAGCTTCCAACAACTGGTGCAGGGTTCGAATGTTTTGGCTGGATCTGCAGCGTTTGCCAGGCTTGTGGGCAGTATTGACGGCTGCCACATCCGCATTAAGCCACCAAGTGTTGATGCCCAATGTTATTTTAACAGAAAACTGTTTCATGCCATACAACTCCAAGCAGTGTGTGACCACCAGTGCCAGTTTCTGGACATATTTGTTGGCTACCCTGGCTCTGTCCATGAAGCGGGCTGTTTTCAAGCTTTATGTCCAGAAGTTATACCCACCTGAAGGCTTCCAGATTCTCGGAGATGGTGGGTATCCCTGCACCTCGGCGCCAATCGCCCTCATCACGCGGTACAGGGAGCCTGTCAGAAACCCTGTTGAGGCGAGATTTAACAGGCACCACGCCAAGGCCTGTTCCGTGGTTGAGAGGGCATTTGGCATCATTTTTCAAGGCCTTGGGGGTGAAGCCAAGCTTTGCCATCAAAGTCATTGCTTGTTGTGCCATTCTCCACAATCTCTGCATGAAGGATGGAGATGTTCTGGAGCCTGTGGAGGAGGCACTGGGGCCAGATGATGGCGGTGATCAGGTCCAGCCAGATTTTGCATGTGGAGAATGGTTGCGTGGTCGCATGGCTGCTGCAGTTTAAGCACCAATTATTAATCCTGCAGCTCTGCAAGACCACGATTATTAAGAGACAAGATAAAGAAATCAAATCACAATCAGTTGTTAATAGGTTAAGCTCAGATGTTCTCTCTCTCTTCTCACAAATTTAATTCTCTTCTCTCTAACCTAATTTCACCTGTCACTCTCCTCTGCCCTCTTATTTTCTCTTGGTTCAAGTTGTAATTCATGTAAATAGTTTCAGTAGCCTTCGATCGGTTTTATATGTTCTCTGTCATTTTGTTTGTTCAAATGTTCATATGTTATAATTTAGTAGTTAAGTTGATAAAGAACTGTGTTACAATGGAAAACAAAGTGAGACGTGTATTTCCTTTTTGGTATTTATTAATCTGATTCACATTCTTTCCACAATTTTTTCAAGGATGTTTAAAAGCTTCTCCTCCTCCCTTTTCTCCCTCTCCTCTGCTCTCTTCTCCTGCCTCTCCAAAAGTTCTAGAATAGGGTCACGCCGCTGTCGTTTTGGTGGTGGAGCTGGCTCTTCAGACTCTGAGTCCTGCTCAGCACCCTGACACTCTGGCTCTGGTGGCACTGAATCAGGGAAGGCTGATGCTGAGACTGGTGGGTTCTCCCCCCAGGCTGAGGCAATAAGGCAAGGAGGCTGAATAGAAGGCTGCGGACGCGAAGCGTTTGCCTGAAAAAAGGTGCTTGTTCTCCTTCCTCAGGCGAATTTATGTTGCCATATCGTTGTTGGTCCCTGCGAGATTAAAATAAATTAACAAGCTTCTCCCGTGTTTATTTGACGCTTAAATGTAATTTCGCTAACGTTACTTATTGATTATAATAGGCTGTAGTACATTTTTACTCCAGCTAACTCGAGCAGAAAAACAGCATTAACAGTTACCTGTAGTAATGACCTCGGTTGCTAGCCATGATTGGTGCCGTAATGGCCTAATGTGTATCTCCCGGTAAGTTTTTAAAGAGTGTTGCATATTAACAATCTATTAATGTGTTTTAAACCTCGGAATCAAAGTTAAACGGAAAAATACTTACGTTTGTACACAGTCTCTGTCCGTCTGCCATATTTATTTTCGCGATGGTCAATAGTTTTTGCGCCAGTAAGCACAACAGTTGGTTCACACACCCGGGTCATTCATACGGTTCGTTTTTTCGTTCATTTGTCATGTGAGAGGAGGAAAGGAAATGAATGATTTGTTGGTGTCTTGTCATACACAATATACATCAATAATTCATGAAATCATAATTAATTAGTGGTCTTCAGTTCTTGTAGATGTGTATAGTTTTATTGGGTATATAATATATAGTGTGTTTGTAAATAGGCCTAAATACTTTTGAAAATTATATGCCATGAAATAAATTCAATAATAATAAATACAATAATAATAATAACAATGACAACAAATGTATTATTATTATTATGTCATGTTTTGGACACAATAAATGCATCACTTATTGTTACTTTTTGTCTCACTTAATTGTCAAAATGACTTTTACATTCCCTCGTCCTCTACCAGCTGTCATGTGACAGGCAGGTTCGTTCTCGTTCATTTGTCACGTCACACGTTTGTTTATGATGCTTTGTCAGCTGAACAAACCACGTTGCCTTCAGTGTGAAGTGTTTGAGAACCACAGTCGTTTTTACAACATCCATGAGAGGGTACAGCGCCGCCTGCTGTGAAAATGAACAAAATGACTCAAAAAAAAAAAAAAAAGATTGGTTCAATTTACTGTCCAAGAATAAGAGATCAGAGTCAGTAAAAAGACTCAAACTTCCCAACACAAATGGCAGTCTGCTGTATGTGTTGTTTTTTAACGCACCTTCAGTGTGCTCATATTGAGCTGCAATAGCTCTCTATCTTTCATTCATTTTGTCATGATGATATGTGTTAGAATCCCATAAAAATGTTATCCTCTTTTTATTATTATTTTTATTATTTTATTCAAAAGGCTGAATATTTCCTTTGGCACGTTTTCTGAAGCAGGCTCCATGGACGCATTTAGAAATCAAGATCAAGATTTTTATTAGAGATTCATGAGAAACTTTAGCAGGAAGAGTTAACTAGCTCTCTTTACCTTTTCACCAGGCGCGCTGCGGAATGTCTCAGCAGCGTCTCTCCGCTCCACAGCACTATCTTACGTAGCACTTCTATTTTTGACGCAAGCCATTGTGAAACTGTGTCAATTTCAACAGAGCAGATTGCACCAGACAGGAAATCCAACACAGAATCAGCGTAATGCACTTCCGCCCCCCTTTCAAAATAAAACACAGTATGCCGTTCATGTAGCCTATCACAGCGTCACATCATTACATCATGACCAGTGGCACCAGGTCAGCTGTCAATCAATCAAAGGAGAGTTGGCAACATGGATGATGAGAGACTCATTGTTGAGGTCAAACAACATGAAATCATTTATGATACAACACATCCTTTTTATAAGGATAATTCAAGAAAGGACAAAGCCTGCCATTTAATTGCAGGAGTTTTAGGAGTGGATGGTGAGTATAAACTACTATATACGATTATAAAAATGTGATTTTAAATGAACTTCACAGAAACTACCTTTGAGTATCTGTAAAAAGTTGAATTATTTCTTAATATAGCACATGTATTTCTTTATATATTTTCTTTATATATTTATACATTCAGCTGTCGTGTGACAGGCAGGTACGGTAGTTCACACTTTTGTGAGGGAGATGAAAAGAATACAACAGCAGACTAAATGCTTTATTTGCAATAAATGACAACATCTTTAGAACAATACATCTCTAATGAGCATGATAAAAAAAACAACAACTGAATAACAGAAGATATATTTGAGGACAGAATGCCAAAAGCATTCTCAACCACCATCCTTGCCCTTGAAAGTCTGAAGTTAAATATCCTCTTTTGGTGATTGAGTCAAGGGTATGGTCTCATTAGGTATGGCTTCAGTGGGAAGGGTGCATCACCCACCATGACATGTGGCACATCACCCAGGTGAGCAGCACCAGAGATACTGGGTGGGACATCGTGTGTTTTGGTCTCCATTCGTCTCCCCAGAGCTGTTGCCGCACAGGCTCGGGAAACAAGAAGAGGCCAGAGAACAGACTCAGGCACAAAAATGTGCCTTATACAAGGCTTTTAATTCCATTATTCTTGTTAACATGATATATGAGTAAATAGTATATATTTCTGAGAGTGACATACTATCTTTAATCATTTTCATGAGTACATTTTCACCATGTCCAGATTGATACAATACAATACATTTCAGAATTTTTATAAAACCTTTATTATTTCCACAAGTATAAGTGTGTCACTGATTCCATGAAATATATGTATTCAAAATAAAAACATTATTTTTGGTAAAACATTTATAATTTGTGTGTGTCCCTCAGTTTGTCTTACCACTCTGTCACACTCACCAGTTTTGCCTATAAATAAATGACTGCTGCTTTAAGTGGCATCACAAAGAGGAAGTGACATCATGGAACGCTGGAGCAGCCAGAAACAAAGAAGGGAAGTTCTGACATTCTTTTTCGTTGTGTTTTTCTTGTTTTTTCATCTTAGATAAAGTCTGCCAAGCTCAACCCAGCAACCCCGTTAATAAGGAAAACTGTTTTTATTAAAAACTATTAAATGATACTATTAGTGTAAAGAAAATGATTTTTTCAATTGAAAATATACTCACTTAGGTCAGGAACTTGACCACATGGGAAACGATGGCCATTTTAGGATGAAATTTACCACCCCATCAAGAATAGAATGAAAGTCTTAATTATATCCCAAGTACATACATGCAGCCTTTCACTTTCCTACCATAGACGAGTTATCATTTTCTGTTCTTGACCACGTGTTAGAATATTTGTGTTGAAAGAAGAGCTCTAAGTGAGCAAGGGAAACATCAGCTGCGTAAAAAGTGGAGGAAGCAAAACAAGAAGAGGAAAGAGAAAGCAGAGACTCTGAAGCAATTGGCCACCCCTCTTCAGAGTCCAGAATCTGTCCAACAGCCAGTGCAGCAGCAAGGATCTTCAAGGTCAGGGTAGTAAGCAGTTAGGACTGAAAAAAATTGGACACATGTAGAGAATACAAAGCAAGCTTATCATTGATGAAATATTGACAAAGGTTGCATTCACTCAGTAGGTCACAGCCGAGGAAGAATGAGAAGATACAAGGGAGGGGCCTACCACAGTCAACATCACAGTGAAGAAAACAATGGAGGATACTCAAGACAATCTTGTTAGAGTTATTTCACACTCTCCTGCATAAATTCAAAAGGCACACATTCAACATAAAACAACAGCAATGCTGCAGAGCTGCAGAAAAAAGACATGTCTAAAAATGACTTCTCTGAAAACTACACATGCAAATACAGTTCAGAGATACAAGCTGTCCGCTTTGTCCAACAAGCTAAAAAGTTGTGCTGGAAAAGAGCCCATTTGTTTTTGCACTGTGTCATCCCCCCAGCTATATGGGAACACATGAATCCGGTCTGGATTATCTGCAAGCCACATATCCGCAAGTATCAGTTCCAGACTTTCTGAGTGATGGACCATGTACTCGGTACAAGAGTGGTCTGAAAGGTGGCACACGGAACTTTTTTCAGGCAAGCCATGGCAAGGGGGCCATGGTGACCAACTATCAAGTTGTTTTATATTGAGAGTGAAGCCGTGGAAAGAATGCCAGTCAATGCCTGTGTTCAGTGAACACACTCTTTTAACCTGGTTTGATGCACAGCATATTCACACTCTCCACCATATTGTCCTCATCATTCTGTTCCAACCTGGCGAGGACCTTGGGCTCTACTTGGAGAAGTGACCTCTCTCCTTCCCAGTGCTGCTTTTTGATGGAACGACCAGCATCACTGCCATTGGAAACAGGCTAGTGTGCGACCTCCCCCAGCAGGATTTTTGGGAAGGAATTTTAGTGTTAATGGCATACTATTACACTTTGCACTTGACGTACCCAAAATGTTTTGCAATGGTCCTCTCTGTCTTTCAGACCGTGGTCATTGGTGATGCCATCCATGGTCAAGATGCTACTGGCACATATACAAAAGCAGAATGGAAGGAGCTGAATGGAAGTCGTTCATTGAAAAATAGGTGAATGGTGAGAAGGATTTTTTCAGGTCAGTTGTTTTGTTTTTGTTTTTTTTTTTGCTGTGCCTTCACTTCTTTCGTTCATAACTTGGCTAGCACATAACACAAGTTTTGTCCAGGTTATTTGCCTAAAATACATGGAGCACACATCCTTAAAAGGTCTTTTTTGTATTTTCCAGAGGTCTCATACGGCACTTTAACTGAGATGTAAATGTGCATTTTAGTTTTATTTTTCTTTTTGGCATATACAGTGTATAACATCTGATGGACATTTTTTTTGCAGTGCAGAATTTCTTACATACCTTAAATTAGCAATTGATTTAACTGCTTTATAGACCCGCCTCCTCGGGATGCATTCTCCTGCGCCCCAGAACATACTGTAATTACAGTTATACAAAGCTATGTACATGCACTCTGCACAGTGACAATAAATATCACCACTGTACTTTTTAAATGTCTATGTTGGTAAAGTGTGGTGATGGTAATACAACATATACTTTATATTTTTTAGAATACGTCCAGACTTTCTAATTTCTCTGAGGTTCTGTGCTTCTTATATGGCTAATTTCATGATGATGTGAAGTGTAATTATTCCAACATGGGCTCTCTCTCTGCCTGCCCACCCTGCCTTAGCTGTCAGAACAAAAACATGCCTGTTTTTCTTGACAGCTGTCACTGAGGCTTCCACAAAAAAAACAAAAAAACATCTGTGTTAGGCCAGAACACAACACAGGTCGCTTCTCCACCCAGCCTCATGGATATTAGGAGCCCCCTCCGCTTGGACAATTGCACTACCACAATTCACTTACCTGGGTATATGTCAGCATATTTATATTTATTTAGTCAAATAATAATAATAATTAATTAATAATAAATAATAAAATTAATAACATAAATTGCTTGAATTTGCTGTATTTATTCATGTTTTACAGAGGTTTTAACCTGAACCAGGCCTTACCACAGTGGAATGTGTGTTGGCCCCTGGGAGACTGTAATAATAACTAGAAACATTTCTGTCACAACTTAGTAAGAAACCTAAAATAAGACACCAACTGTTGAAGTATGGACAAGTTTATTTGATAGGGGAGGTGTGGGGAAGGAGGGGTGCTGGTGCAAGGGGGTGAGGGGCTGCAGGGGGTCTTGAAGAGATAACAGGGTTACAGACGGGCCGGCAGGCAGGCATTCAGGACAGGATCTGAACAAAGGAAACCTGTACTGTACTGACAAATTGTGTTGACTGAGTGATGATCTAGAATGGAGGACATACAAATCCACCTAGATGATATTTACCTCAAAGCATCGCTGTCACTCTTCTTTGCAGGAGCCTCCTTCCAGAGTAACGCACAGCAAACTCTTGGCTTTCTCTTTGTCCTGTGCCTCCAGACGCTCATTGGTTTCCTTCAACACTTTGGACAACTCTATTATCGCACAATAGATTTGTCCAGTAACCAGGCCAGGAAAAAAAAAACTCAAAACAAACAAAAGTCCCACAGAAGATAAATCCAGGATTTACAGAAGGTAAAACAATAAGTGATAATAGCGATGATGATGATAATATTCATAATAATAATACTAATGCTACTACAACTACTACTACTACTACTAATAATAATAATCATCATCATAATAATCTAAAATGGAGGGAAGAGAGAGAGAGAGAGAGAGCCTGAAGGAGCTTCGTGGCCTGAGATTTTTGTTCCTTTGCCGTCTTTTTCTCCCGGCTCATGAAGTCTCTGGGAGACTCTCCGAACCAGGCAGCTGCAGGCCACAGCGTGCCAGGGGCACGAAATCTCACGCGCATCTCATCATATGTGTCAAAGTATGTACGTGACCCTGATAGAACGGGCAGGTCTACCAGAGGCACGAAACCTGTCTGGATGTATGTACATGCCCCTGGTAGAACAACGTGGTGTACCAGAGGCACGAGACACAGAGGTGGGGCGGGGGAATCATGGTAGAGCTGTGCTCCCCCTCTGTCTGTCTGTCTGTCTGTCTGTCTGTCTGTAATAATGATTGCTACTATGACTACTGCTATTAACTCACCAACGAGGTTAACTTTTTGAAATCAGTCAGTCACTCACTCACTCACTCACTCACTCACGCACAATCACAGGCAGGCAAGTCATGGAGGCGCCTCTATATATAGACTCCTACTGAGTCTATATATAGAGGACTGACAGGGAGGCGGAGCCACAAGTCCTACTGAGTCTATATATAGAGGACTTACAGGGAGGCGGAGCTACAGCCAAGATGAAAGTAAAGGAACTATGATTATGGTTCTAAATTCCAAAATGGTCAAAACAAGTCCTACAGAGTCTATATATAGAGGACCTGCAGGGAGGCGGAGCCAGAGCCAAGATCAAAGCCACGGAACTTTGATCCTGGTTCCAAGTTCCAAAGCGGTCAAAACAAGTAAACAAGTCCTACTGAAGAGAAACACAGGATTTACGGAAGGTAAAACAACAGTGATGATAGTGATGATGATGATGATATTCATAACAATAATACTAATACTACTACAACTACTACTACTAATAATAATCATCATCATCGTCATCATAACAATCTAAAATGGAGGGAAGAGAGACAGAGACACAGAGACAGAGACAGAGAGAGGCAGACAAACACACAGTGATGGCTGCACACATCTCTGGGACCCAGGCCCCAGCATTCTTCATCTCACACCCAGGAGGGTGCGTGCCTGCCTGGGCATGAATTGGCTCCAGGGACCCCCCTAACCCTCCCAGAGCTCGACCACCCAACCTTAACAGCCCAAGACACAGACACAGTGGTGGCTGCACACATCTCCGGGACCCAGGCCCCAACATCCTTCATCTCACACCCAGGAGTGTGCACTCGTGCCTGGGCAAACATCAGCCCAAGAGACCTATGGGCCACACTTGGCCGGACCAGGCTCTCCAGGCGAATCTGCGTACCCATTCTTAAGCACCCTCCCCCGGGCAGTACACACCAACAGCCCGGCCGACACAAGTTCTGTGCCCCTGTTACAGCTGTGGGGTCTTTGCGCTCCTGGTAGTCCAGCTTTATACTTTGACAGCCTCCACACTCTCTGCTCTCTCGCTCTCTCTCGCCCTGGCTTCCGCACGTGCCCCAGGCACAGCGGTGGAGCTCCGTGGTGCCCCTGGTAGTCTGCCTGTGGACTTTGTGTCGTTTTTCCGCCCACCCTCCTCTGCCTGCTGTGCTGTGCCCCTGGCACTGCGAGGGAGGGTGGTCAGAGGGGCCTGCGCCTGACAAAAAGCTTGCATCAAGGGCGGGTGTGGGTATGTCTTGAAAAAAAAATTCAGAAACATGTTAAGTTCACTGTGTGTGTGTGTGCGCATTAAAAAAAAGTCCAGTGTGTGTGTGTGTATGTGTGTGTATTGAAAAAAAACAAAGTTCAAAGTTCAGTGTGGGACTCTCCTAGCCGACCCTGTGAGGGGGCAGAGAAAAAACCAGGCCGCTGTGGGGGCTGCGGGGGCCGCGGGAGCCGCCGGATCAGCTGCGGGAGCCTCGTGGCCTTAGATTTTTGTTCTTTTGCCGTCTTTTTCATTTTTCATTTTCATTCCATAAAGTTTCCGGGAGACTCTCCTAGTCGACCCGGTGAGGGGGTGGGGGAGAAACCAGGCCGCCGCCGGAGCCTCCCGCCCTTAGATTTTCGTCTTTATCTCCCGCCCATAAAGTCCTGTATGTGTGTGTGTGTGTGTGTGTGTGTCAGAGTATAGTACGCGCCCCTGGTAGTACAGGCAGGTCTCGTGATAATATTCTCATGAAACCCCTCTGGGAGACTCTCCTAGCCGACCCGGTGAGGGGGAGGAGGAAAAACCAGGCAGCTGCAGGCCACAGCGTGCCAGGGGCACGAAATCTTGCACGCGTCTCCACGTATGTGTCGAAGTATGTACGTGCCCCTGGTAGAACGGGCAGGTCTACCAGAGGCACGAAATCTGTCTGGATGTATGTACATGCCCCTGGTAGAACAACGTGGTGTACCAGAGGCATGAGACACAGAGGTGGGGCGGGGGAATCATGGTAGAGCTGTGCTTCCCCTCTGTCTGTCTGTCTGTCTGTAATAATGATTGCTACCACGACTACTGCTATTAACTCACCAACGAGGTTAACTCTTTGAAACCAGTCACTCACTCACTCACTCACTCACTCACTCACGCACAATCACAGGCAGGCAGGTCATGGAGGCGCCTCTATATATAGACTCCTACTGAGTCTATATATAGAGGACTGACAGGGAGGCGGAGCCACAAGTCCTACTGAGTCTATATATAGAGACAGAGAGACAGAGACAGAGAGAGGCAGACTTTCTCAGACTGAACTTTGTGTCGGTGACTTGGGTGGTTGCCAAAATTGCCGTTAATTACGTGCATGTTAATGTTTTTAGTGTTTATATTTAGTGCTTTAAAGTGTTGTTTACAGAAGTTGAATTGAGTTGCTGACACACACAGTTTCCTGGTCAATGAACCTAGTTTTAATGTCTTTAATTTCATAGATGACAAAGACCAGAGAAAGTGGGACTTGCCCCATCTGTGGGAAGACCCTACAGATGGTGGCTAAACACCTGAGAGAGACCTACGTCTTTCAAAATGGCAAAGAAAGAAATTCCCCCAGGACCCTGCCATATTCCAGGTTGCATGCCACATGTATTCAATGTGGACAAACACCTAAAAACACACAAGGACACTGCAGAGAATCAAGGGGGAGCGGTCCAAGACCAAAAAGGCAGCGGCCATTGCTGCCTTGGCAAGCCTGAGGGCCAGCAACCCTAACCCTTCCATGATGACCCACCTGGATGTGTTGGACCCAGGGGAGGAGTCCTCCACCTCCAACCGCCAAGGCTGCCAAGGTTGCCAAGGTTGCAAAAAGGGGGTCCAGGATTTGTCGGCCCAGGTCAAGCACCTGAAGAGACGTGTTGCTAGCCTTAGGGTGAGTGCATGAAAAATAAATAGCAAATATTCAATCTATCCCTAATCAATTGCTTTAAATAACTAAATTATTGCATTGCCATTCATTTTCAGCCCTGTTTTCTCTTGCAGTTTGTTTTTCCCTCTGCAGAGCCAGTTGCAGGTACACAGGCAGCCGCAGCAGCCATCATCAGAGTCTGAGGACTCTGAGGGGCCCCTGCAGCAGCAGCCACAGCACAACATTTATGATGTCCTCATTTGTCTGAGTGTTCAACAGTATTAAAAGTGCATTGCAAATCCCTCAAACATGCTCCCAGACCAAAAAAAAAAAACCGACGTCCTAAAATATCACGTCATGAAATTGAGTGTGTGTCTTTCTCATTTTTGCTCACCTTTGCAAACAGATCAGTGAAAACTGCCTATGTAAGTCTTTACTTATATTACATTTTCTGCTCTTGTATTGTACATAACAACTGTACATGTTTTGTCAGGATGATTTGAATTGTCAGAATATGCTACAGGGATGTCATATGAAAATATAGTTATATGACCAGAGTGACAAAATACAATCAAACTTGGAAAAAGAATGAACAAGAAGTTTTTCAGTTTCTTCTTCTTCTTTCAATTTCACAAGTTTTGCTAATCTGATAATCATTGTTACACAAATCATAAACTTTTCATATTTTATTCATAATTGGGTGGGCAATAGACTAGTTGGGTGGGTGTGTTTTGCAATTTGTTCTTAAGTTTTTTATGTGCCGTTGATGCGCATCGGCAACTTGTTTTATTCTGAAAAGCATAACACATGACCTGAGATGACTTGATGACTGCATACAGATGCATTGATGTTCCTATTGGTTGAACATGAATACTTAAATACTTTGAATGGTTCAATAACTTATCTTGAGTGTGATTAACAGTACATAGGATTTAAAGTAAATACGGAGAAGAAGGATTTTGTACTTCAAATAATCTGTTTGACAGCTGAAATATAAAGTAACATATTTTTAGGGAGAACCCACAAATAAACTATTGAAATTCCCCAGTAATACATGTCCTTATAATGCCCCTGGTAAAATCATTCCACTATTTGATCTGTTGGTTGTGCCGTGCCTCAGCAGTAGTTTTCTTGAGTGGATAGCTGGGCCCATATGTGGCCAAGACTTCTGCATTAAACTGTTGGCTGCTCCTATAAAGAGCTGCCAACCTCAGGAGAAAGCAAGGAAGCTGGCTTGTTGTCAGCAGCAAGGGTGCAGGTTCTGAAAATAAATAAATAATGAATAATGATACTAAGATAATATAATATTATTCCACAGGTAGTTTAAACTTAGTTTTACAATGGTCTGGGGTAAAAATGACTGACTGCAGGGTGTCTGTTAAAAGGTTATAGGACACCTATAAAGACGTTTAGGCCAGGCAAATTGACTGATGTCAGCTCTAAAGTATTGTGCTGGCTCAGCTGTTAGTTGGTAACCGTGGAAACACACAATCAGAGCATACAACTAGTTTTCTTCAGCGCATCATCCTCTGACTGTGACACACAGGCGATAAGAAGTGCACTGGCCTTCTGAAATAATACTCTGATACTTTGTATCACGTAACGTTTAGATATCATACTTCCCTTCACTGATCAGCTGTTAGGCTGTGGAGTCCCTACGGCTCTACGCTGCGGCCACAGGCAGGTCTCTGAGAGATATTAAAAACTCATGATTTTAACTGTAAAACACGCTATAGTATAAAGAAATAAATAAATAATTGCATATATTTCTTTGGTGATTCGACTTCGCTTAGGACAGTTCACATCTCCACGTCATCGATTAATTCCTGATAATTAGAAACTTGTCAGGCATTATCTCTTACTAATTTTCTCAATAAAAACATGAAAATGAAAACAACCCGTCGTCATCATTGTTGCAATAATTCTAGATGATTCTCCAGACTGGATTTGTAATGATAATTTTAAAAAGCAGGTAAGTTATTTTTTTGTGAGAACAGAACTTCAGCTCCAGATCCTAACGGCGCTATCAACACATCTTGGGCTACTTTATCTTGCGATTTTATGTATTGGTAGGGAAATGGACACATCTCACGTTATTTTAGCTCAACCCGTTTGAGATGCATGCTTAAGGCTGGATTTATAGCCTGTGATTGGTCAGCAAATCTGTTATGCAGACCCTGATTGGTCGATAGGTAAAACCACAGGCCTGCAGCAGACATGCAGGAGCAGGAGCTGATTTCTGGAGCTGTCGATGAACGCACATATGGTAACTTTGAATATCTACCGTCTTTTTCAACGTCTATGTATGATGTAAAGTTGGTTAATTAACAAGCTAATGTTAATGTGCTAAAACGCTAACTAGGGACCTTTTTTTTTTTTTTAGAAATATAACCGCGTTGTTACTGTGACTATACTGTTCTTAACAATATGCACCTGAGCTAACATGGATGTCAATGACAGTTTATATAATGTTATATAAAGTTTATATAATGATTTTACAGCTGTATTTATTTTTGAAGATGCTGTAAATGAGATTTACTGGCGCTTTGGTAGGTTATATTATTATTTGTTAAAGCAATTCAATGCTGAATCTAAACCACAGGTGCACACGGTTTTCACTAATCTGTTTGACAGATTACCAAATGAGTTGTCATTTTCAGGCAGAATAATATACATTTAATATACATTTTAAGCCCTGTCTAATTCTAGGTGTCTGGCTTCTTTTATATTTGTCTTGCTGATTTTTTGCCACCTTCCCAGGCAGATGTTAACAGATTAGAGCATGGCAAAAAGAAAAGCCAGGATTAGTCCTGATGCTGAGGCTGCCCAATATATTTCCTCTGGACATGACAAGCCCTCTTTGAAGAGACAGTGGATCAATGACTTTATAGGTATGTTGTGGATCATTGGGGCCTAGCAATGTAGCCTGCAAAGGCACCTACTGTGTTAGTACCTTTTCCTATTATTATTATTATTATTATTATTATTATTATTGGGGCCTAGCAGCATAGCCCGTGAAGGCACCTATTGTGTTAGTCGTTTTTCCTGTTATTGGGTGCTTAGCAGAAAAGTTGTGAAGGCAACCATTGTGTTTGTAGCTTTTCTTCTTCTTCTTCTTCTTCTTCTTATCATTATTGTTATTATCGATCTACTTTCTGCTAGTGTCTATGGCAGCCCCTAGAACATCACGGTGGAGAAAAAAAAAAGGTTGGCACACGTATTCAGGGCAGTCCCATGGTCAACCTCAAGAATTGTCATGCTCATACAGTAAACTCTCTAGCGCCACCAACATGTCACCACTTCTTTGAGAGGCCCAAGCATTTTCATGACCTTTGACCTTTGGGGGGGGGGGGGGGGGGGGGCGCTATAAGTTGCCAAAATGCATTTTTGCTCATATCATGTTGCTTTGGACTTAAGCCTTGAGTCCAGTGTTGACTGATACTTTCAGGCATCCCAGTACATTTTCTAAAGGACTGTGTAATACATGCATAAAGATTTGGCAGCCATTTTGAAAAACACCTTTATGATTACAGTTCAATTGTCCGGCTGGCTGATGGTTGAAGTTTTATGTCTGAACTCCAAACTCTTTTGCTGTAACAGCCAATCCACCACCACCACCCAACAGTAGAAGAATGGTGTCTTCGTCAACATGATTAAGTTCGGAGACACAGATGTCTGTTTACGCAGATTGGAACGTCAGTGGCAAGCTTTCTATTATGTCTAAGCATGCAGCACCAGAGTCCTTCGACCCTGGCCACAACAGTGTTGAGATAGGATGACACCTGCTACTGCCAGCTAATACAGCTGAGGACCTCAAGGCCCACATGTGACTTCATGTAACCTTGTATAATGTCTGTATGTTTGTGCTTTTATTATATTCCATTTAAAAGTATGTATGTGTCACTCAGAACACTACAAGAATAGAAAATTACACCTTCCTCTTTGACTTTGTATGGGGCAATGCCATATGGTGGTAAGTAAAGGCCTATTTGAGATGGGTTGTTGTTGACAATATTATATATACATATATTAATACTCAATAGTGGAAAAAAACTTGTGTTGTGTTTCCTTGTTCAAATTTAGCATTGACGCCTCACAAGATGATGGCTCCCTGGGCCAGCTAGTGAATGATAACATTTCTCCGATCCAGGGTACAGTTGATGGAAAAAATAAGTTGTGATAAGATAACACAGAGGCAGCGCTGCAGCCGCTCATTTCTACAGCCTCATGTGGCGCACAACATCATCAACAACATGCCCACCTCCCCCTTTCAAATAAACTGGTAACAGCAGCTCTGACGCGGCAGCCCCGTAACGTCTGATGGACCCTGAGTTTCTTTGTAACTTGTTGTAAGGGCCATATCTGTTTGATGCTTTCTGAAGTCTATGAAACACACTCGACTTCTGACTATTTATTCCTCTCTCCTCAGTCATATTAATGGCTATATGAACAGCTGTTATAGACCGTGTGTCCAGCTGTGCACTATATGCTGATCAGGAGCAAGCGAGGAGAGAGAGAGTGCGCAAGGGCGAGAGAAGAGACGCGTCAGTAATTCTGTAAAGAGAGATCAGCCTAGATGTTGATTTAGTAAACAGTGACATGTTAGATATAAGATATATGTCAGTATTATAGTTTTGGTGTCAGACATAAAGATTTGGCAGCGACACCCATCTCCTGCCCAATGTACTTCCATGTTAATTTGAGAGGAGAAATCTCCAGAAGCAGCAGGGAGCATCTGCTCGTTACCTGACGACCCAGACCAGAGATTTTAACATTTACTCTCAAACTGGGCACAGAACTGGTCGAGAAGAAGCCCCCGATCATGAATATTTCAGCTTTTGGATACGACACACCGTTTGGCATATTTTGCCACCTCTTTGAGGGGCTTCATTTGGTTTCTCTCTCTCCCTCTCTGGGCATTTCCAACTGACATAACAGGTGCTCCTAACTGCTCTGCTGATTAGGGCCCAGCAGTTGGCCCTGGTTACTTGGCAACCTCAAGCCTGCCTGAGGGAGGAGAGAGGGGAGGGGCTATTTTCACTGTTGCTGATTTGCGTCAGATACAAGTCATCTGATTTGACAGTGAATCCAGCAGGACATAATTTCTAGCCCTGATTGCTAACATGCTAATTGCTTACACTAGATTGTCATTTTAGCAGTTATTTGCACTGAATTTGAACTTGCCTGTCCAAAATGACAGAGACAGCAGAGCAGCTAGCCTCTAACTGACAGACAGTAACACAGGCACAGAGAGACAGACCGACACAGATAAGTGCACACGCAGAGACAAACAAGACAAACACACCATTTTCATAACCCATCCGCTGGGTAGCTGTGGACTTTGACCTGATTGGGTTGTTTTTACCCAAGGTTGGGTTAAATATGTTGACCCAACAGACTGGATTGATATTCGCGGTCTTTATTTGGGCGGGCTTTTGATTTTAATGGGCTGAGGCTACCACTAATCACTCTCCAGTTTAAAACTTAAATTATTATACTACAACATCTAGTTTTGGTAGCTTAATGTGGTAACCAAATAGTTAAAGTTATTTACACCTGATAAATATACTTGTTTCCGTCACTTGTGACACACAAATAATGCTTAGTTCAATCATTTAGAAAACCACTACATTTATTTAACCGTGACGGGCCGCTACGCTGCTGTTTGTGTGAACACAGCCTGCGCTGTGTAGCGGCAGAATGGGGGTGGTAAACAGACCTGCGGTCTTACTGCGTGTGTATCAGCACAGACAACGGTGATCTGAAAGAGAGAGAGACACTGTCATCGCACCAACGTGACAGTTCATAATGATGATGAGAGATAAAGGTACAAATTGTTTCTAAAACTCAGTTTCCATGTACCGGAGAGCAGTATTCGTATTCTTGGGACAAAACCTCTGAACACTGATATGACCAGAATCATAATATATAATAAATGTGTATAATTTACCCATATTTATTTAAAATGGCACATATTAAAAATCAAAGTGTAAGCCTAAACTGTTTATTTATTATATTATTATTTATTATATATTCATAGCTACCTGGGATGGATAGTATGTGTATTGCCATATTACGTGTGTGTGTGTGAGAGAGAGAGAGAGAATAATTAATAATTACCCAATTTCATAAGACTTTTTCCTAGGGTTTTCCATTCTGATAAGATTTGTGCTTGACCAAAATGGTAGACATAGATTCTGATTTTGTGTTATTTCATTGTGAAGCAGTAAAAAAGTAGAGGTCACACACAGATCCCAAAAAAACATCTAGTTGGGTGCAGGATCTAAAAAAGACTCAAAGTAAAAGAAAACAAGACGATCCACACACCAAACAGCTGTCATTACCGTGATGACGTATGGCTAAAGGATATTTATTATGTGAAACATTTTGAAACGTTACACATAATAAATATCCTTAAAGGGAGCTGTTTGGTGTGTAGATCGTTATGCTTTCTTTGCCTTAATGGTGAAAACACATTATGAAACCAAACTGAAACCATTTCAGGGATCACTTTGAGAATCACTGCTCAGTGGATCCACTAGAAGTTAGTGTGTTAAAGGACAAATTTACCCTTTTACGTTACATTGCATAATACATTGCTTTTATTAATGTTTTTTTCAAGTTTGAAATTATACTTGAAGAGAACAAACCTAAAAAAAAATGTGGATGTCACTGGCTGTCAGGTTTGTCAGCTGTTCACAGTCTTAGTGGAATTGACTGGTCATTTTGGCATGTACAGAGATGTTCTTATTGGCCTCCAGATACAGTGTCTGGTACAGCACTGTGCATTACCTGTGGAGTTGAACCTAACCTGTTGTACGAACTAATTGTTTAATCTTGTTTTTTTTTCTTATCTTTTTTCGTTTCAGCCTGGAACAAACATGGTGCAGTACCTGGCTGCGATGGAGTCATCTAACTTCCCAGCTAGTTAAACTGCTAGGCGAGCTCTCACCCCATTAAGTAAGGTACCAAAAACTGATGTTTACATTTATTCCAGTTTTAACTGTTTGATTGTTCTAGTTTTTACTGATGTAATCTCCCAAAATATGTGGACTGAACATGTGAAGGGGCAAAAACCTATGAAATTTGAATTTGAATATTTAGGTTATTGTATGTATGTTTTGCACTTAAATCGATGGCATTATTTTTATGATGCAGCAATGTTAAAAATGTATTCCAGTGTTTTAATGTGAACTTGAAATGTCCCAATTAAATATTATTTTATGATTATATACTTGTTTCATCGAATAATTTCATGTTTAATAACAATTTCACTGTATAATACAAGAATAATAATAATATAAGATTAATGTTCATTAATTGCTGATTAAATGTCAATTTTGCTCTCAAGACAACATTTTGATTTTAACCCACTTCTTTGGTAACATTTACCCAACAACATGGTTCTATTTTAGCCCATTTATTGGGTAACATTAACCTAACAGGGTTGGGCTGAGACTTTAACAGTCTCAACCCAACATGCTGGATCAAGCCCATAACCCAACCCTGCTGGTCTAAAACAACCCAGTGTTAGCCAGGTCCAACTTTGGACCAGCGTTGGGTTACCCTAATAACCCAAATTATTTTCAACCCAGCAGTTTTAAGAAAGTATATTGTTTCAAGGCAGGTTGTCACCACCCATGCTGATGACGATAACAATAAGCATCAACTACTGGAAGGTAGGTAGTAGAGCTTAGTGTACTGCTACTGTATATGGACTTCTTGTTATATTGTTTCAATATATTTATTTATTTCTCTCAGTGGATCAAGCTTCAAGGCAGCTTGCCACCTGCCGTTCTGGCACGTGGCTGCTAGTGCCAAAAACAGTAAGTATCAGTCTCAGCTATTTAGTACTGTCATCTTATTACTATTACTTACTATCTTATTTTAATTAACACTAACCCTATTCAAACCTAACTAAATGAGCCACACTTTTTTGTTAACTTTTTTTTCATCAACTGAAGCACTTGTTCTCTTTGTTTTCCCACAGTCAGCGTCTGGATGATGCTATCTCTGACGTGGTGCCCAGAGAGCTGCAGAGAGGACTGGAAGGAACTTTGGCCTTGATGACGTCTCCATCCGTTGGTTTGGTTAGGCTGGTGACGGCTTCTTCCTTTTTTCCTGTGAGGAAGAGCAGCACCAGACGTCCTCTTCATCACTGTGGCGGAGCAACCTGGGGGGACCACCAATGTTGAACTCGTGACTGAAGGAGGACCTGCACCAGCTTCGCCACTGGCACCCTCACATCATAATCATGTTTTCTTCATTATGTCAGAGGTGCCAGTGGAGGGCTGGTGCAAATCCGGTGAGAGTGGACAGATCTAGGAGATATGTCAACAGTGTTATGGCTATATTTGCGCATAGTTTGTATGGTGCCATTGTTGAGCACCCTCTCATTAGACACAACACTCCAGGGCTATTCTTGCTAGATAAAGTTCATTTCACCCCCAGGGAAAATGACATGACTAATGACTAACTGTCTTAAAGACCACATCCAAATGCAGGGAACTGCTACACTGCATTTAAATCTAGCCTTTAGGACACCAATTTTAAGTCCTAAAGATAGCCCTCAGTGTCATGGCTAATGTTGAGTTTTTCATGTTTGTTTTCTTTTTTTTTAAAAAAATCATAAAAAATAATAAACTATAACATCTGTATCCATCACACTTCTGCTCTTCCTCAGCCTATCCTCTTTCCTTCTCCCTTTCCTTTTAATTTTCCTCTTCCCTTTCCTTCCTATCACTCTGCAACGCTCTGGGCCCATTTCGGGCATGACTGCCTGTGTTATATTGTAATTTTTAGACTGTAAATATTGTATATAATTGTTATTATTGTTAATGTTGTTAAATTATGTATATCTGTATATTGTAAATATAGTTATAGTGTGTGCGTATAAAACCACTATATTTGTTTTTGGATTAAATGAAACCCAGTGGGCTTCAGAACTATTCAGTGTGAAGATTATTTATTTTTTAAGCATTTGTTTTAAAGAAATCTTCAATCAAAACCTGTACATAATTTCATTACTTCCTGAGTAAAAGTTATCAAATTTACAAATTTATTATACCTTAGTTATTATTTCCTTGATTATGATTATTACTCTTTTGCTTACTTTAGCAGTTTGAATTAAACCATGATGCTCTCTGAATACTCCCGGGAAAATATCACACCTAGATCCCTTTAAGAAATATCATGTATTAACAATGATTTATGGTTTACATAAAAGTATTAACTGTGGAAACACAAGAAAAAAAAACAAAACTGATCTTATTGCAACAGCCTTCTTGTCAATTCGACATCAATATAATACATAAATACAAACTTTCTGGCCGACTTTGTTGCATCAACTTGTTACCAGCCTCACTATTTCAGTGGGAGAAGACCATGGGAATAGATGGAAAAAAATATCAAATTATCATTAAAATACGTGGTGGTTGGTGGATTACACGTACAGCAAATTAAATACAGGTAAGAATGCTTATGAACCGTGTATTATGTGTCTGTCATGATAAAGAACAGAGGAGAGAAGATACAATAAACAGAAAATATAGGAAAATATAGACGTAAACTGCTGTTTGCCACCTCAACTCTGCACTCCGTACGTCATCACGGTAATGACAAGCTGCTATCGCGTTTTATGACATGATTTAACTTTGATTGGAGGACAGTTACGGGACAAATCTAATTGGCTGGATTTAAATAGAGTAGTCTGGCTGGAACGCATTTTTTAAATTGTGTATTTCGCTAGCATTCTAAATTGCTAAATTGCTAAATTGCTAAATTGTGGCTTATAATGTTAGCTGTGTTAATTGTGATGTTTGCTATCAAAAATGTGGGGTTTTTACTTATTTAAAATGTGGGCTTATAGGTATTCATGTGCTTATAAAGGAAGTAAGAGTGAAAAAGCTATAATCTATAGATTCTATAATAATTTCAAAAACGAAAAGTAGATTTTTTTTTACTCAAAATCACACCTCAAACAGTACTGGTGAAGAGAAAATATTATTTTTCAATCCCTTTGCCTTACATATTCAGTTTTTCAACCAAATATGTGAAGAACAATAAAATAATGCCCTTACAATACAAAAGCTGTATCTCTCTGTTGTCCCTCCCCCACAAGACCCATTTCTCCCCAGAGTCTTTTGATTGGCTAGAATATGTTAGATACCAGGTTGACTTTTCTTTTTCTTATCAAACAAAGATGGTCTTTTAGCAAAGATAAATGGGGTGCTGCTCTCCCCATAGCATACACACAAACCACATGCACTATTCCCCATTTTCAGTGTTTTTGGGAGTACATTTAATTAATGACTATGCTCTCTTTAAATAGTAAACCAGATACACAATTAAAATTGTATACAGCAAAGAGTGAAGGAGTTGCACTTCCTCCCATTTCACAATGCTGTATGGTAAACTGGTATGGCTGGAGGGCTAAACACCAACACAGGATTCTTGCATTCTGATGCTGTTTTGAGTGCATCCACCTCAAGGGTCTATGGTCCGTCTGCAACACAAATTCTCTTCCCATAAGATAATACTTCAATGAATCAACAGCCCATTTTATAGCTACTCTCTCCTTTTCCACTGTTGAGTATTTTTTCTCCCGCTCGAACAGCTTCTTACTTAGGAATAGGACAGGTTTTTCCTCACCTGCCCTTCCTTGGGCTAACCCAGCTCCTAATCCCACACCAGAGACATCAACTTGCACAAGGAATTGTTTTGTGAAGTCAGGAGTCTGCAACACAGGAGCTTTACAGATCTGTTTCTTCAAGGTCTGGAAGGAACTCTCACATTAATTATTCCGAATAACTTTAGAGACTGATTGGTTTTGGCTAGTTCAGTGAGTGCTGCTGCCAGTGTAGCAAAATGAGGAACAAACCTTCCATCATTCGTTCTGGAACTCTGTAAGGCTTCAGGTGGACTACATGTATTAAAGACAGCAAAATGACATACTTTAATGACATACTACAACACTTTCCTCCAAACACCATAAAACTGCACCATGGAGCAGAAGGATCAAGGATCTGGCAGACAGCATCTTGGTTGGGTTTTGGTTTCTTGTACATCTCCTGCAGAGTCCTGTAATGCCTGGCCTGTGTTGCCTGACTACCTTTGTCCGCTAAAAGGAAATACAGATCAGCAACAGGTATTGGACATGAATGATACGACAGGTTTAAGCCAGCAAACATAACATTTTGATTGTTATACTTCAATCTTTACACAATGGAATCAAATAAGTGAAAACTACTGTAATATCATAAGACAGTGGTTCCCAAACTGGGGGGCGCGCCCCCTAGGGGGGGCGCAGAGGTATTGCAGGGGGGGCGCGGCAAGGCTACGGCTAAATGAATGACTAGTTAGTTACAATGCTAGCATAACAGCATGGACAAGTTTGTGACAGCGCTCCCAGCTAAACGCAAACCAGATGATGAATCTTCACCAAATGTAGCAACTTCAAAAGCAAAGACAAGAAAATATGACGAGGCATATCTCGCACTCGGCTTCACCAGCACAACAGTGGGTAAGGAGGAAAGACCACAGTGTGTTGTGTGTCTAAAAATACTAGCTTGCGACAGTCTGAAGCCGAACAAATTAAAACGCCACTTGGAGACAACACATCCCGAGCACAAAGACAAGCCGGTGGAGTTCTTCAGAAAAAAACTCACACACTGTCGTGCACTGTCAGAGCAGCTAAATGACAAGATACGGGACCGACGCTTTGCTCTGCAGATGGATGAGGCGACTGACAGTAATAAAGACTGCTTATTGATAACATACGTCAGATTCATTGATGCCGATGATTTGAGGGAGGATTTGCTTTTCTGCAAACAAGTGACGAGCAGAGCCACTGCAGACGAACTGTTTAAAATAATTGACACTTACTTGAGAGAGGCCGATCTGAAATGGGAGGACTGTGTGGGGATCTGCGCTCATCAAGCGCGTCTCCCCTAACGCGCAGTGGACACACTGTATGATACACCGAGAGGCGCTGGCGTCTAAACAGCTGAGTCCCGACCTGCACGATGTTATGACGGCTGTCATCACTACAGTGAACTACATTAAAACACGACCTGTCAAAGCACGTATTTTCTCTGCACTGTGTGAGGAAATGGGCTCCGACCACACAGCTGTTCTGTTTCACAGCGAGTCCCGATGGCTGTCACGTGGGAAGGTTTTATCCAGGGTCTTTGAACTGCGGGATGAGATCCGCATCTTTTTGGAGGAGGAGGAAAATGAACTTGCCCACAAGTTTAACAACAACAAGTTCCTCATGAAACTTGCGTACCTCAGTGACATGTTTCAAAAACTCAATGAGCTAAATCTGCAGATGCAGGGCAGCAACACATACCTTCTACATCTGGCAGATAAAATCACATCATTCACAAGAAAGCTTGAGATGTGGGAGCAGCGAGTTACAGAGGGAAATATAGACTCGTTTGAGAACCTGAAGTCATTCATTGAGGTCAACAAGCTGCAGAACACAGTGATCCCATGCATGAAAGCTCACATCTCTGCCCTCCAAAAGCATTTCCAGAGGTACTTCCCAGTGCAGGATCCTACACAATATGACTGGATCCAAGACCCCTTCAGTGCAACACCACCTGCCGAATTCAGCACTACAGAGAATGAACAGTTCATTGATGTCACCTCTGATTCAACAATGAGGCTGGAGTTTAAGTCTAAGACACTAGCTGCATTTTGGATTGGAGTGGAGAAAGATTTCCCACTGCTAGGTAAAAGAGCTCTGGCCACACTCCTTCCATTTGCCACGTCTTACCTATGTGAGATAGGTTTTTCTGCTGTGGCCTCCATCAAGACTAAATACAGATCAAAGCTGGACATTGAAAATGAACTAACAGTAGCAGTCTCACAGCTGCAGCCCCGATTTGAGAAGATCTGCAGCATGAAGCAAGCCCACACCAGTCACTGAAAAGATGTGGACATTAAAGGTGCAGTTTTTGCAGAGTTAAATGTTCAGGATTTTGTTATTTTCTTCAGAGAGCTGGTAAAGTGTAAAAGGCCACTTTCATGCAGGAATGGAGTTTATAAGAAGATGTGTTGAAAGCCACGAACACCATTACATGGTAAAATTTTATGATACATGATGCAGTGTCACTTTTAATAATTGTAAAGGTGATTTGTCATTTTTTTTTAGTTTTGTTCAGGAAGAAGTTGACATTTTGTATGTCTTACAGTGTTAAGTAAAGTCCAGTGGAGTTTAGAAACAAAGGATTTGTATGTTTGTGTCAGTGTGGGGGGGCTCGAAAATATTCTAATCTTCAGAAAGGGGGGCCCTGCAGAAAAAGTTTGGGAACCACTGTCATAAGACATGAAAGCCTAATCATAACTTAAAGTTTAAATACCTGTAATATATCATCATGTACAAAACTGTGATAGTACTGCCTAGCTTTCGTGTCCATCATTATTGCCAAAATTACTTTCACTCACCTGAGCTGTCATCTTCAGAACTGCTCCTAGGTGGCAAAAGAAATGTTGATCCGCCACTTGAGTCTGCATCATAACCTTCTCCCTGGTCACTTTACATGCTCATCTGTGGTGAAGAAAGTCACATATTGAAAAACATTTTGAATATCACATAACTTTTCAAGAAAATAATATGGCTAAAATTGTGATCACTTACATGTTTGATGGGTTCATCTTTATTCTGTAGCATGGGATAATACTCCTGTGTAGATCACACAGACACAGATCAGGACTAGGAAGCTGTAGGGTTTTCTTCACCACAGAAGTGGATGTGCAGGGCGATACTGGAGGTGATCCTTGAAATGATGACACAGTTCCTGTTTCACCTGGGTCAGCTTTGTCTGGTAAAGTGGCATTCTCGTCCAAGACATGGGACTTCAAAATAAAACAGGACATGGACAAGGCACAACATGTGAAAAAACAAGTAGGCAAAAACTTACCTTTTGGCTATTTAGAGCCCACACTCCTCCTGAGAAAGTTCTCTGGCCCAGGAAAAAGGTCTCTTAAATCATCCCGACTGAGGGTGTGGAGTAAGGCCTCATCTATGCTGGCAGCTGTATATTAACAAAACCTTTAGAATTAAAACCTATATACCATTTTTTTTTACCTATAAATTTAACACTAATCAACTTGACAAGGTAAATTGCAGTGTCTGTGTTATTCCATCTATTATCTAAGAATAAATCTAAGTAAAAAAAAATAGACACTTGGTGTTTTGAGTAAAATAGCTGAAATACATTTTGTTTCTGAGATCAGTATTATCATGCATAATCAATAATTCAGTTAAATGGTAATAAACATAAATACTATGTAGCATATGCAGCAACATCTAAACAAACCATTTAGAACTGAAACAGGAACATCATCCAATTCCTCCATGATGTTAAGGCCCTTTTAGTTGCTCCTGGGAGGCATGAAAAAATATCACAAGTCATGGATAAGTAAAATCTGACACCTGGATAAGCTGCTCAAGGGTGACCAAGCAAAGGCTAAATTCGATATGTGGAAATGACAAACAATAAGGCAAACAGTAACTTAAATGTCATTATTCAACCATTTACCACCATAAAGCTACTCCAGCTTAGCTAGCCTTGGCTGTGATGAGGAGATATTTTAAAATATACTTTCTCCTATACCCTTTATTCACAGATTCAAAACAGTTATAACCTAGCTAAATCATGTCAAATCAATAATGTGATCAGCACACCTAGCTAGCCAGGTCTATAAAGTAATGAATCTGCACTCCGCGTCTTTCTCTGCTTGTTCACCAGGTAAATCTACTGTGTGGCATCATGCAGGCCTCCCTCTCATCACTCCCTGCGTGTTTCATGTATATTAGCACCTGTTGTGGTCCAACTCACCACCCCGGATCCTCTGATCAGGCTGTTATGAGATTTATGTTAGGAAAATAAAGCACACAAGACCCAGTCTTTGTGTTCACCTTTGCAAAGGGAGAACCCAGCACAGACTCCACAGTCTGTTTACCACGCACCCCGCTGAGTTCTGCCCGTTTACACATTAGGCTTATTTTTATTAACACACATACCAGTGGGCCGTCTTACATATAAGCGTCATACATGCTTACATACTTACATCATGATTAACATGGTTGTTTTCAAAGTTCAGAGAAAGTTCAAGCAGATACATGTCGTTAACATGATTTACCTGAGACTCCTTCTTTCCACACTTGACCTGCTCAAGGGTGATAGAAAGTTCATCCTGATTAGCCCTAAAGATAGTCTGCAGTTTATACATCACACACAGCTGCTATATTGTTACACTCGTGAGTATGTGATTAATATAGCATATACTAAATGCTTTTATTGTACTTCTCCACAGTTCCCCCTTTTGAACTACTTTAGGAGTTCAGTGAAAAATTAAACGATATAATTGATCCTTCTGAGGTTGTGAGAGATCTCTCAAGATAATTAATTACACTTCTGAGTCTACTTATCTTAAACTATCACTAAAGAAATGATACTCAGGATTGCTGTTCCAAGGGGATGGGAGTATACATGCATAGTATAGTTAATTACTTCTTCTCATACGTCTATGTACGTTTTCCAAGAATAAAATGCAAGCACAACCTTCCAGTTGATAAGACCTATTTTCCTTTTTGTCCTAGGCGGTACCACTCCTAGGAGAGTTCTCAACCTCCTGCGGCTATATCAACACAACTCTTTAGCAATATGCAACAATAAGTCATGAAGAACACGATTGAATAAGTGATAAAAAAAGTAAAATTGAATAAGTAATGACAATTAAAATTGAATAAGTAATTGAAAATTAAAATTGAAAATTAAAACTGAAAATTTTTCAGCCTCTCACTCTTTAGTGGCTTTAGATATTAGTCTGGCCTGTCATGGCCAATCTGCACATGGCCCGCATAAACACCGCAAGAATGAGTAACCAGCAGATAATGCACAGATGCAAACATGCTGTACTCATCCAATCTACTGAGATGTCTTCTTTCTTGAGATGGTAGCTTGGCACACTACATGTAGGAGAGGAGCGCTATTTCACCTCCTCCCTTCTGGAGCTCTTCTTTCTTCAGACCCCAGGGGTAGACTGCCCTGGAGCCTTGGATCGCTGCCAGGGGATTATTCTGCCCCGTTTTCGGCAGGATCTTTCTCCGAGTCAGCCGACTCGGTGCTCTTTTCTTGGAGATCCTTCTGGATGTCAGTCAAGGAGCGTTGTGGCTCCTCAGCTGCAGTACACTGGCTCCAATGAAACCAGGTGTCTCCTTTTCCTTTCAGGCGCACCACGTGGGTTGTTCTTTCAGTCACCTGAAATGGGCCGGTCCAGCGTGGTTCTGACCACTTCCTTTTGATGACATGAAGCAGCACCCACTCTGCCTCTGGAGGTGTTGTGTCTTTTCCTGCGTTCTGCCGGTCCTTCACCTGTTTGGTTCAAAATGATGATCAAAATCTAACTGCTAAAGCTTATTTCCACAAGCTGCAAGGCTTGGTGTCTGTGTTGCCAGAGGGAGTTTGGAATGCGGTCCGGGGAACGCCTTCCCTGTTTGCAACTCATGTGGGGTAAATCCTGTGGACTGATTGACTGAGCTCCTAATTGACATTAGAGCTAGAGGTAGGGCATCCAGCCAATTCATTTTGGTCTGTGCACAGATTTTAGCCAATTTGTTTTTAACCGTTTGGTTCATTCTTTCCACCTTGCCCTGTGACTGAGGGTGATACACTGTTCCAAAAGAGTGTTTTAGCCCCAACATTGCCTCCACCTGCTGGAGGTCTTGATTCTTGAAATGAGTGCCGTTATCTGATCTAATTTTTTCTGGGAATCCATACCTTGGGATGTATTGATTTACCAGGAATTTTATTACTGATTTACCATCTTCTTTCTTTGTGGGCCAGGCTTCTGGCCATCCTGTGTATGCATCTATACACATCAATACATATCTGTATCCTCTGACTGAGTCTATCATATCTGTGTAGTCTATGATAATCTCTTTTCCTGGTTTTACTTCCAGTGGATACTTTCCTAGTTCTGGTTTAATGGTGGGTCTGGTGTTGAACTTGGTACATTGTTCACAGGTCTTAGTCAGATGTTGTGCCATGTCTTTAAGAAAAGGGTGCCACCAATGGTCAAGATTTCTTGGCATTTGTGTTACACCTACATGTCCCACCCCGTGTGCTTCTTCCATAGCTGTCTGTCTCAATCCTGGGGGTAGGATAGGTCTACCATCTGGTCCCCTCCAAAGTCCGTTCGTCTGTGTGGCACCTCTCGCTTTCCACAGAGTTATTGTATGTGCAATCAATTTTACTGAAGGTCTTGGTGGGCACACACATCTTCTCCAAAACTGATGCAAGTTGCCACACAGTCAGCTCAAAAGTTAGCCAAGAATGAAGTTCTTCATGGG
Source organism: Nibea coibor (assembly GCA_023373845.1). Classification (NCBI taxonomy): domain Eukaryota; kingdom Metazoa; phylum Chordata; class Actinopteri; family Sciaenidae; genus Nibea; species Nibea coibor. Next base: position 2,433,956 of record CM041722.1, on the reverse strand, counting down.
CATGCCTACACAGTTTCTTCAAAATTTATAATTTTGGTAACTTTTACTCAATGTGTTCATATAGACATCCTATTTTGATTGTGATATGTCAATCATGTCTGCACAGAAAATCACCTGAGAGATGACGCATACCTTTAATAACTTTTTCGTTTAGACTGTTGTGGTTGAGGTACCATTTTAGATATAGTAGGTATTGGTATACTTACATCCGTGTTGCTGCAACCTCAGGATTGTTGCTGCCTGGCAATTTGCTTGGGGAGTACATCCAGAAAGAAAAAGTAATCTTTCTAAAATTTGTGGGTTAACATTGGTTATAATCATTAGCCAGGGTGATATGACAGTAATTAACATGGTTTTTGTTTTTTGTAATACAATGACAGTCACAAGAATAACAGTTGTGATTCATGACTCTTTAAGGTATATACATTAGATGAGTGGGGAAATGCAGCAGTAGTAGTAGATAAAGGAAAGAGTAAGTAAAAAGACCAAGTAACCTAAGTAAAGAAATAATTTGCAGTAGTGAGAAAGTAGTGGGAAAAAAAAGTAGTAGTTACTCACCCTTTTCAAATGGCGATGGCGTATATGTTTGTATAATGGCTAACAGATGACAATGCTTGCGGAGACTGCTACTGCTCTGTGTTACGTTTCAAACTAACCACACACACCGAGCCACTTTACAGGCTCAGGGACGTGGTAATGAACAAAGGTTGCTGGTTGGTTGTCAGGTACCATGCAGTGCTCAAAAAAACCCCGCCCCCGGTGAGCACTATATTAGCCGGAGCTCAGGTGAGGCTCGTGATTCTGTTTGCGTTAGCATCCCGGATCTCACTTGTTGCTTCAGATAGCTTTGTCTGTCAGAACGTAGCGAGAATACTTTGCTCTTTGGAGTTCACGCTCATGCATATCACATTAACGCCAACAATGTACAATACATATACCGTAAAAAGTTACTTACCGTGATCAAGAATGAGTGAAGCTTGTGGTGCATGTTCCTGTTTTGTGAAATATAAGTTAGGATGTTAGTGTTAATATTGAGGCTTAATGTGGTTATTGATTATTGTAGTTTCCATGTTTAGTTTAGTAGATTTAGTGAAAACATAGTGTTGTTCATTGTTGCAATAGCAAATTTTCACCTTTTAATGGGACATAATAAAAGTGTTGTTCTGACATTCTTCACTGAAGCTATATGCTTAATGCAATGTTGTTGTCCTGATGTTTCAGATGCCGCGTGGCAAGGGCTACCGCCGCTCTCAGGCTGCCAAGAGGAGGATGGAGAGCCAGGAGAGTTGGTCTGTGGACGTCAACCCTGTTGACAGTGTACCTTTGGGTATGTACTACCTGGGTTTTGTTATTTTTTGTGCATTGTAGAATGCATTTGTCTTTGTTGGTTTTTGGTTTGAATGTGATACTGACTAACTTCTCATGTTATATTATATGTCTTGTTTTTTCAGTCCGTGGTACCTGTCAGCGTCACAGGGTACTGAACAAGGAGAGAGGGTTGGAGGAGTCGCAGCTGACCACGCTAATAAGAAGGTATTATTCGAATCCAAATGATGTAAGAGACAATGAATGCATTAAGTATACATTGCCATGTACTAACTCCTCCTGTATTTATTTCATTTCAGTTCGTTCTTCTTGTTGGTGACTCCCACCTGGGTGCCTTGGTGAATGGCTTCGTTGCGATGCCAGAGGGACCGCTGTCCTTTGGCTTCATGTGCACCCCTGGGGCAACAGCAGCGCACCTGAGGACCGAGCTCGTGGCTGCTGTGGTTCCTCGTCAGCCTGATGCGGTCGTTGTCCTGGCCCCCAGCAACAACCTCACCGCTTGCAGGGGGCTGGAGGACTCGTCTGCAGATCTTGCCACCCTGGTGAAATCTCCACGCAGCCGTTGGTCCAACATAAGTGTGAATTTATGGTTAGAAGACTGTATTTTCACAATTTTAAGATTATTGGCCCTTGTTGGCAGGTTGTGGTGCTGAGAGAGAAACGGTGGAGCATGTGATGGTTGATTGTAGTAAATATAAAAAGGGAGAGGGAAGAGATGATAGCAGGGTTGCGGAAGACAGGAATAGTGGAGAGTAGTCTTAAAGATATAATATCCCCCCGGGGCTGCCTCTCGGAGGGACGTGCCCGGAACACCTCACCAGGGAGGCGTCCAGGAGGCATCCTCACTAGATGCCTGTCAAGTGTTATGCTTCTTTTGCTGTGCTTGTCCCACACTTAATGGCTAGTACCAATACTGAACTTTAAAGCTGGAATCTACTCAATAACCAGGCCTTTGTTCCTTTTATTTTTCCTATAATCTTTGTGCCCAGACATTTACAACTGTTGTTGTTAGTAGCAGGTGAAAAACCTTAAAAGACAAACAAAACCACCTATTTACCAATTTGTACAGTTTTTGTGAAAGCAGTTACACAAGACTCAAATAAATCAACATCAAAAGTTTTACATTAAATATGAAAAACAAATACAAATGCATAAGTTGACAGTGCTAAATTAACGGTTTTATTGTAAATACATCTATGAATATATATACACATACATATAAAAAATATACTTAATTCATGAATTGGTCTAGTAACCTACTTAATTTAATCATACTTAATTTAACCACAGGTTGTATAATGAATTAAGTATGATTAAATTAAGTAGGTTACTAGACCAATTCATGAATTAAGTTAGTAGTAACCAGCAAGGTTCACCACAGTTTAATATATGTTAGCAAACTATATCCTCTGTGCAATTAACATGTGCTGTACACAAAAAAAAGAGGCACGTTTAAACCCACGTTTCTCAGTGATTTAGCACGGTAGTATGGACACAAACCATAGCTAAATTTACCAGCCACCATTTGCACAGAACACCGCGTGAATATTTCCAAACTTAGGCTGCTACAAATTTTCCTGCGTTTCAATGCCTTGTCAGCGCAACAAGTTCATCCCGTTTACAATGAAGATTAATAACAGCAAATGCGACGCTTACCGGCTGTCCGTTCAGGTCTTGATTTTGGTACTAGCTTCAGCACAGCTCGACAGAAACCTGGTAAGAAACACAGGTTTGTATTTTGCGTTGCAGCCGTAATTGTTGCCGCCTCAATCCTCATTCACAACCAGGAAGTGGGTTGTTTCCGCTTGACTGAACAAAAGTGAGTACTTTACACACTCGCGCATCAGCTGAGGAAGGGGGCGTTCGCCGCGACAATACCCGAGCCACCTCGACTGGCTCCTCTCGATGCGGAGGATGGCCGAGCTTCTCACCTTATCTCTAAGGGAGAGCCTAGCCACTCCACGAAGGAAACTCATTTCGGCCGCTTGTATCCGCATTCTCATTCTTTTGGTCACTACCCAAAGCTCGTGACCATAGGTGAGGGTAGGAACGTAGATTGACTGGTAAATCGAGAGCTTCGCCTTTCGGCTCAGCTCCCTCTTCACCATAACGGACGGGTGCAGAGTCCGCATCACTGCAGAAGCTGCACTGATCCGCCGGTCAATCTCCCGCTCCATCCTTCCCTCACTTGTGAACAAGACTCCGAGATACTTGAACTCCTCCACTTGAGGCAGGACCTCAAGCCCGACCTGGAGACTGCACTCCACCCTTTTCCGGGTGAGAACCATGGCCTCAGATTTAGAAGTGCTGATTCTCATCCCAGCCGCTTCACACTCGGCTTCATCGGAGCGTGACTTTCAGCTCTCTCTGGAGCGGTTCACAGCCAACAAGACCAGTTCATCCGCAGAAAGCAACGACCCAATCCTGAGGCCACCGAACCGTAGCTCCTTAACACCCTGACTGCGCCTAGAAATTCTGTCCATAAAGGTTATGAACAGAATCGGTGACAAAAGGCAGCCCTGGAGGAGTCCAACTCTCACAGGAAACAAGTCCGACTTACTGCCGGCGAAGCGGACCAAGCTCTGGCACAGAGAGTACAGAACATGCAACTGACTCTCAGATGCATGAAGATCTCCAAGGTCGAAGTCCCGAAGGAGGGATTGCCCAGGTTGTGTAAGATATTGATGAGGATGAGCATATTTTTGATGGTACTTGTGATGATAATGCTGATGCTGGACAAGGGAAAGGATTTAGATACATCAAATTCCAATATGTCCCAGAGGCATCAAAGTATGATAAATCACCAGAGACCAAAGAGAGATCTGACTCCTTTGTCCAACTTGACCTCTATGTTCTCCCACAACGAAGTCCCAGGCCAAGCAGGAGGAGTAAACCTCTCCGATATGAAAACTGAGATTGTGGGAAATGTGCCACAATTAATAACAAAAGCACCTAAGGAGGTTTCTACAACACCGAAACTTGAAGTAACAGTGGTCAGAGCTATGCTTGGAGAAACCACTGTTCTTCCGTGTAGATGTGGCAAATGGAATGGTCATATTGATTTTCGTCTCAAGTGGACAGATAGTCGTAGAAAGGAGGTGGAGTTGGTACTTCCTGGAAACCCCAGCCTAGTTGTTACTGAAAGAAAGTACATATTATACAATGAGATAAGATATAAGAAAATTGTGGGTGATTGTTCACTTGTTGTCAGTGATCTTACGCGGGAAGATGAAGGGGAGTATATGTGTAGTTATCGAGAGCCAGAGTTTAAATCTGTTACATCTAGTCACTCTAGGACCGAAGGTTATATAACTTGTAGGGTGAGAATTATGATAATAGACTTAAGACCTGTCGAAGTAACCACTTTAGGAGTAAATAACAGACAGAGTGAGACGACTATTTTAAATTTGGGAACAATAAAGAAAGCAAATGTTTCAGACCAGACTACCAATTTGGTGACAACACTGACACCTAGGATGTTGGTGGAGTTGACAGAGATGATAAGATATCCCTTAAAGATGAAGAGATTATAACGACACCTGAGAATGGTGAGATTACTACGATAGACACAAAGAGATTTTGTTGACCTAGATCGGACATCAGAGGAAATATTGCAACAATACCATGCATTGCAGAAGAGAGAGACACTAAATGGAAAGCATATGGATTTGATGCTTCAGCGTTGGGAACTGCAGATCCATGGGCAAGTAGGAATTTATGGTTTCAGCAGTTGACGCATTCAGTACGATCTGTCAAGAAATTGAAGGGTCCATGCTTGTTAAAAGTACCATCACCAGGCACATCGCCTTCAATTTTGGAAGCGGGTACCAGAACCGTTATCTAATGTCTGCCAATTTTCTGCACTGAAGTGGCTTTGGTATCAACAGGAAGCACCGGAAGATAGATTAATGGCTACATTGACAGGTCTTTTCAGGCCTAGATCTGATTGTTCTTGGTTGAAAAACTTATCATATATAAATTTACTTGACCAGCATGAGGATGTGAGGACAACAGTCCCTGATGTGATGGAAGTGAAAGCTGTAAAGGCGAAGGGCTGTTTCTGTTCAAATGAAGTTAACAAGGGAGCTGCAATGTTTATGGGAATATCGGAATGTGATAGATACCTGATGGATCTAGGACAGCATGGAAGTAAGGAGGAAAATAAGCTCTATGAAGTGACTTTTCAAGTTTCAACCCGTGAACCGAGTAGAACTTTGATGGTGGAACATCATGTTTTGCCTGGAAATGTGACGATAGGAAACTTTAAAGATATTTGGTGGATATGTGGTGGAAACGCTTATTTATTTCTACCTTATGGGTGGACAGGATGTTGTTATATGGCAACACTGAAACTCCCATATGAGGCGTTTGTTATCCGGACGGAGAAAGGACCTGATGTGATGCAGTCCAATGATAATTTTGGAAGTAGGGTTAAGAGAGAACTAGCGCAGTTTCATAATTTGGAATCCTACCATTGGAGAAGTATAGGTGAAAAGTGGGGAATAGGATTGTTTCCATGGTATAGAGTGACATTTTTAGCAGACCATATTGACATTACCTATACCTTGCAGGGTTTTGCAAACAAAACCATAAAAGGTTTTGAAATGTTGACGAACACCCAAAGGAGCCATAGACTGACATTATTGAAGCATGACATGGCGCTTGATTACATCTTGGCCAGGCAAGGGGGCCTATGTGGTGCTCTGAATTTAACAGGAGATGCTTGTTATACTTTGATTCCTGATAATTCAGACAATGTAACAAATGTTATAGATGCATTGAAGCAGATAAGGGATGCATTTGGTCCATCAGAAGGAACTGGTTGGTCTGCAAATAGTTGGTTGCAAGAAAAATTAGGCCCAGTAAGAGCAGTACTAATCCAGATACTCATAGCAGTACTTGCATCATTATGCGTGATGTTGTTTCTGTACGTTGCTTTTGACCTTTGCAAAGGCTATGATACTGAGATGGGTTGGTGTAATGATGCCAGGCGATCAGGTCCAGTTGCCATTACTGCAGAGGACTGACTCTGATGAAGATGAGGAAGCAGTGATAAATGGTGAACTGCAGGAGAGATACCCATTTTAACCATATATATTATACTTAGTTTTAACATTTATTTTTAGTTATCTAGTTATTTAGTGGGGTTACTGTAGAAGTTGGTGTTAGAAAAGGGAACGAATCAATGTAATTCATATGGTTGCATGGAATTTATGAATTGTGTTAATGATTTCAATTGCATATGTTATTTCGGCAAAGATACTGGTTGGTGTTCTCTTTTCCCCTTAGAACAACAGTGGGGGAGGACTGCTAGGAGGGCGGTTGATGATACAAGGATCCCAAGATGTTAAAGGGACTCAGAGACTCCAATAAGGACTATCAAAAAGGACAAACAACCCTGGACTCTGAACAAGGACATTATGAAAATGTTCACTTGCCGCAATACTGAACTTATTGTAATAAAGTTATTATACAACTAAGACAGTGTCGGCGGACTTTCTCTTCAAACATCTTTGACTGCATCACCACAGAAGATACAACAGTCTCTCAACACATCATTAATCATTGATTGAAACACAGCTGGGGCGTTTGTGAGACCAAACGGCATGACCAAATACACTATACTATACTACTAATGGCCGGTTGGCGTATTAAACCCGTCTTCCATTCATCCCCTTCCCGAATGCGGACGAGGTGGTAAACATTACGAAGATCTAATTTGTTAAAGATCTGTGCTTGTTGAAGTTGGTCGAATACTGATGACATGAGGGGAAGGGGATATCTTACGTTGATGTCGTTGAGGGGCCTATAGTCAATACATGGGCGGAGGGTTCCATCCTTTTTCTTCACAAAAAAGAACCCAGCACCGGCCGGGGATGAGGACGGCCGAATCAGGCCCGCTTTCAGTGAGGTTTCGATGTAGTCTTTCATGGCCTGTCTCTCAAGGCCCGAAACTGACTAAAGCCGGCCCTTGGGGATGGTGGAGCCTGGCAGGAGCTCTATTGCACAGTCATAGGGGCGATGAGCCGTGCCCTTACTTTTGCTAAAAACCTCTGCGAGGTGGTGATAGCAGTCTGCCACAGACCCAGAGATCATCAATTTGACTGCAGTGCCAGAGTGAGCAGAAACATTTTTATTCACTGACATAGCTTGATTCTCGGGCTGTGGCTCCCGGCAATGGTCCTTGGCAGCCCCAGTCTCTGAGCTAACCTCCAGTCGATCAGACTCTCATCAGCCCCCGAGTCAATTAAAACTCCCAGCTCAAAGTCTCTCAAAGTCGCTCAAAGTGGGGGTGACGGCTGTAAAATGACTCACCACCAGGTCAGCTTTCACGGGGCAGGCAGCGACAAGGTGGCCCTGCGTACCGCAGGGAGTTTTAATTGACTTCAGCTACTCCTCGTCCTCCTTTAGCGATAATGGTACTTGTAATAAATGTAGTTTATTTGTAGATTTGGAGGCGAGGCTCAGTAAGTTAGAGGCACGGTACCGCACCACAGAACAGTCAGTAGCTGCTATAGTCAGCCAGTCCCCTGTAGCCGGTGCAGTACCACCGAAGGTAGCTTCAGCTAGCAGTCCCCCGGTAGTTCCCGAGCAGCCGGAAGGCTGGGTGACTGTCCGAAAGAGGCATAGCCCCAAGCTGAAGCCCACGGTACACCACCAACCGCTTCACATCTCAAACAGATTTTCCCCGCTCAGCGACACACCCGCTGAGAAACCAACTCTGGTCATTGGCAGCTCCATTTTACGGAACGTGAAGTTAGCGACACCGGGGGCCATAGTCAAATGCATCCCAGGGGCCAGAGCGGGCGACATCGAGGCATATTTGAAACTGCTGGCTAAGGCTAAACGTAGATACAGTAAGATTGTTATCCACGTCGGCGGTAATGACTCCCGGTTACGCCAATCGGAGGTCACTAAAATTAATGTTTCATCGGTGTGTGAATACGCCAAGACGATGTCGGACTCCGTAGTTTTCTCTGGACCCCTACCCAATGTGACCAGTGATGACATGTATAGCCGCATGTCGTCATTTCACCGCTGGTTGTCGAGGTGGTGTCCAGCAAACGATGTGGGCTTCATTGACAATTGGACACCTTTCTGGGGAAAACCTGGTCTGATTAGGAGAGACGGCATACATCCCACTTTGGATGGAGCAGCTCTCATATCTAGAAATATGGACCAATTTATTAAACGACCGAAACCGTGACAACCCAGAGTTGAGACCAGGAAGCAGAGCTGCAGTCTTACACGCTTCTCTGCGCCTCCATTAGAGCAGTTGCCCACCCAGTACTTTAGTATAGAGACTGTGTCTGTCCCCCGTCCACCTACATTGTTTAAAGATAAAAGAAACAGAGGAGGAGTTCATCATAAAAACTTAATAAAAATTAAATCAACATCTCCACCAGTACAAAACAAGAGCATTAAATGTGGACTCTTGAATATCAGGTCCTTGTCTTCTAAAGCTCTTTTAGTCAATGAATTAATATCTGATTATGATATTGATTTATTTTGTCTCACTGAAACCTGGCTGCAGGAGGGTGAATATGTTAGCTTAAATGAATCCACTCCTCCCAGTCATTGTAACACTCATATTCCTCGAAGTAATGGTCGAGGTGGCGGAGTTGGAGCCATATTTGACTCAAGTCTATTAATAAATCCTAAACCTAAACTAAATTCTAATTCATTTGAAAGTCTTGTTCTTAGCCTCACTCACCCAACATGGAAAACAGTACAGCCAATCCTATTTGTTATAATATATCGCGCTCCTGGCCCTTACTCTGAATTTTTATCTGAATTTGCAGAATTTGCATCAGGCTTGATCCTTAAAACAGATAAAGTAATCATTGTAGGTGACTTTAATATTCATGTGGACAACCACAATGACAGTCTTAGTACTGCATTTATCTCTTTATTAGATTCAATTGGCTTCTGTCAGATTGTAAATAAACCGACTCATCGTCTGAACCACACCCTTGATCTCATTCTCTCATATGGCATTGAACTTGATCATCTTATAGTCTATCCACAGAATCCTCTTCTTTCTGACCATTTTTTAATAACCTTCGAGTTCATATTACTGGACTATAAGCCTTTTTGTAGAAACTCTTACAGCAGATGTTTATCTGACAGTGCTGTTGCAAAATTCAAGGAAGTGATTCCTTCAGTACTGAACTCAATGCCATGTCTCAATGTAGCAGAGAACTTGTCTGCTCCCATGGGCCCCTCACAAATAGATCATATTGTTGAGAGCACTACAGGCTCATTACAGACAGCACTTGACTCTATTGCACCTCTGAAAAAGAAGAATATTAAACAGAGGAGGTTAGCTCCATGGTATAGCCAGCAGACTCGCAAATTAAAGCAAGTGGCACGTAATTCTGAACGCAAATGGCGTGCCACTAAACTGGAAGAATCTCGCTTAGTCTGGCAAGATAATCTTAAAACCTATAGGAAGGCTCTCCGTAATGCCAGAACAGCTTATTACTCTTCTTTAATAGAGGAAAACAAGAACAACCCCAGGTTTCTCTTCAGCACTGTAGCCAGGCTAACAGAGAACCACAGCTCTATTGACCCATCTACTCCTCTGGGTCTAACTAGTAATGACTTCATGAGCTTCTTTAATGATAAAATTAGGACCATTAGAGACAAAATACATCATGCCTTGCCTTCAACAGGCACTGATCTGCATTCTGATACAGCAAGTTTGGAAACAGCTGCAAAACCTGATACATATTTAGACTGCTTCTCTCCCATTGACCTTCATCAAATAACTTCAATAATCTCTTCATCTAAGTCGTCAACCTGTCTCCTAGACCCCATCCCAACCAGGCTGCTCAAGGATGTTTTACCTTTAGTTAGCCCTTCTTTACTGGATATGATTAACCTGTCTTTATTATCAGGATATGTACCACAGTCCTTTAAAGTAGCTGTAATTAAACCTCTTCTTAAAAAGCCCACTCTAGATCCAGAGGTTTTGGCTAACTATAGACCGATATCAAACCTTCCCTTTCTTTCTAAGTTACTCGAGAAGGCTGTAGCTAATCAGCTGTGTGAATTTCTTCACAAGAACAGTTTATTTGAGTTTATTTGAGGATTTTCAGTCAGGAGTCCATCATAGCACAGAGACTGCACTAGTCAAAGTCACAAACGATCTCCTAATGGCATCAGACAAAGGACTCATCTCTGTACTCGTTCTGTTAGATCTTAGTGCTGCATTTGACACCATAGACCATCAAATTCTTTTACAGAGACTGGAACATCAGATTGGCATCAAAGGAACCGCCCTAAGCTGGTTTAGGTCGTATTTCTTAGATCGATCTCAGTTTGTTCACGTCAATGATGAATCCTCCATACATACCAAAGTCTGTCATGGAGTCCCACAAGGTTCTGTACTAGGACCACTTCTATTCAGTCTATATATGCTTCCTCTAGGGAACATTATTAGGAATCACTCCATTAATTTTCATTGTTATGCGGACGACACCCAATTATATTTATCGATCAAGCCTGATGAAACCAATCATTTAGCCAAACTGCAAGCGTGCCTTAGGGATATAAAAAGTTGGATGACCTATAACTTTCTGATGTTGAACTCAGATAAAACTGAAGTTCTTGTAATTGGACCCAAACACCTCAGAAACTCTCTTTCCGGAGACTTGGCCACCTTAGACAGGACCACCCTGGCCTCCAGCTCCTCCGTAAAGAACCTTGGAGTTATTTTTGATCAGGATCTCTCCTTTAATGCCCACATAAAACAAATTTCAAAGACTGCATTCTTCCACTTACGTAACATTACCAAAATCAGACGCATCCTGTCCCAAGCGGATGCAGAAAAACTAGTCCATGCATTTGTTACTTCTAGGCTGGACTACTGTAACTCTCTATTATCAGGCTGCCCCAATAAGTCTCTTAGGACTTTGCAGCTAATTCAGAATGCTGCTGCACGTGTTCTGACAGGAACCAAGATCAGAGATCACATCTCACCCATTTTGGCTTCCATAGGATTAGACTACCCCCCCGCCCCCTTACTAACTACACCTCTTCCCCGGAGTTTCTGTGCTTTCTCGTCCAGCAGGTTCTCATGGATCGTGGCTGCCGCCGTGGTCTGCTGCTGACGTCCACCATATTTAGCATTACATGCCAGTCATTATTGCTACCATCCCAACTACAGCTTTGTTGGTTAATGACTTATTGCTGCTGTGCATCTGTGTTCCACTGCTACTGCAATCACCTTACCATTTATTGTAAATCATTTGTAATTGTACAATATGTTTGTGTTGATTGTTCTGTACATGTGACATCCATTGCACGTCTGTCCGTCCTGGAAGAGGGATCCCTCCTCTGTGGCTCTTGCTGACGTTTCTTCCACATTTTTTTTCCCTGTTAAAAGGGTTTTTTGTGGGCAAGTTTTTCCTCACTCGAACCGAGGGTCTAAGGACAGAGGGTGTCACTCCCTGTACAGATTGTAAAGCCCTCTGAGGCAAAATGTGTTTTGTGACTTTGGGCTATACAAATAAAATTTGATTTGATTTGATTTGATTTAATAGCACCGACCCTCCTGGGCACGCCGCTGCCGCTCCACCTGGGAGAGCCAGGCCCTTCCCAGCTGCATGGGCTCCTCCTGCTGTTTGGAAGCGGGTCGAAGCGGTCAGCTGCTCCCGCCCTGCCGAGTCCATTCTGGCCAGTGTGTACTGACACAAGGGTAACTTGAGGAAGCGGACTCGAGCACAGAGTTCGGGATGAAGCAGAAGACCTTTATTTGGTATCACCGGACACACCGGGGAAAACAAATAGCGCCTCACGACGAGGGATGGCAGAGCCAAAAAAAAAAAAACAAAAAAAACAAAAAAAAACAAGAATCACTCTTTTGAGGAATAAGAGGAAAACAAAAACCTAGACTACAGATACACTACAAAAGGCAGAGCCAACAAAAAAAAATCTTTCAAGGAACTACGAAACTAGACTGTGAGCTGACTTGACTGTGACGAGAGCTGGTGATCAGTACATGGGACATGACACACTGGCACAGGACAAAGGGAGATGCAGACTATATGAACACATGGAGGTAATGGGGAACAGGTGGACACAATCAGGAATCAGAGAAGACAGACTGGTGACACATGAGGAGGGGAAAGTGACCTGAAACGAGAGGAAATAAATAAAATAAAACAGGAAGTCACAAAACAAACATGGAGACAGAACAAAAACTCAAACTTGACATACCGGTGTGACAGGCTGCACTTTATTATTTTTAAAAAATTATACCTACATTTACTTAGTCAAATTGCATTTGAACTACTGTTTTATACTGTTCTATTTATAAATGTAAATAAGTAATTAAATAGCTTGGATTGGATTTGCTGGGGTTTAACCTTTGGCCGTTGGAAGACTGTAGACTGTAATGACTAGAAACATTTCTAAACAAATTTTGAGTGTGCCTAACTCTGGCCTTGTTGCCCCCATACATTGACACAAGCATGCACACACGCTGACATCTATTTAATGTATTTATTGAACCGTAAAAAGTCTGGATTAATCAACATCATTTGTTGGAGAATCCAGGTGGATTTTCAAAAGAATAATATCCCCGTGCAAACTGCTGGTCGTAAAAACAGACAAAAGTGAAACTAATTGACTATGTAGCACATTTACACACATAAACGCATGTTTAGAAGAACATACACCGGGAAGGAGGTAAAAAAAAAAAAAAAAAAAAAAAAAAAAAAGGTATAAAAAGAACAGGTTTAAATTACGAGCGGACTACCAACTGAGCAGACCAATATACCCAAGACAGGGCCACAGTAAAGACAAGAACAAAAGAACCATGATGTCATCAGTTTCTGGTTCTAAATTCTAAAAGATCAAAGCAAAACAAGAAGTTTTGGCTCTTGGCTGACCATGATATATGTTGTACCCGCTTTGTGAATACAAGCCCAGGCTGTCATATGCCGCTTCATCCTCCTTCATCTGCCCGGTCATCTACCCGATCAGCTGGCGCTTCATCCACTGTCATCTGTCCCGTCATCTGTTGCTTCATCAACCTTCATCTTCCCTTCATCTGCTTCTTCATCATCCCTCGTTCCCTCCATCATCATTGTCCTCGTTTTCATCCATCGTTTGGTCGTCCCCTTCCCGTTTGGTGCCTTTGGATAAAGTAGAGATCTTCATTCTTCGTGCCATCTTACCATCTGCAGAGAGAGGTGTAGTTGGTTTTGGAGTGGGGAGCCATCCTACGGGCCAGAACAGGAAAAGAAAGGAGAGAGGGGAGAGAGTGGAGCAAGGAGATCGGTTGAGTTTTGATATTGGATGAACTGATTTTTGGAGTTATTGAATGTGGTTTGTTTTGTTTGTTTTTATTATTTTAATCTAATTGCAAGTTATTGATTTTGGTCATTTTAAAATCGTGTGAAATTGAGTTAAATGTGAAAAATTTTAGTTATAAGTTGGGCTTTAATAAATTTAAATTGACCAGTCAAATTAGATATTGGAAATTAGTATTCTTAAATCTTAATAAAAAAAAAAAAAACAATTAAATAGGAAAAAGGGAATAGGAATACAACTAATTAAGGAGTGCCTAATTTTTATATATATATATATATATATATATATATATATATATATATATATATATATATATATATATATATATATAAAAAAATATATAAATAAATAAATAAATGTGACCCATTATGACCCGTCACTTTTTGGGATGTTTTTTTTCCAGGCTGAACTTTGTGTTGGTGACTTGGATGGTTGCCACAATTGCTGTTAATTACGTGCATGTTTATTTTTTCTTTGTTTATAATTAGTGCTTTAAAGTGTTGTAGACGGAAGTTACTTGAGTTGCTGACACAGTTTTCTACATGGCCTCATGTGTCTCTCTTAATTTGTTCTCTCCACTACAGATATCCCGCCACTTTGAGGAAGATTGGCCTGGCCCCGACCACAATAATATTGTATATGGGCCAGGCCATCTCCTTCATGGAGTACTTCATAGCCACTCCCCCAAAGCACTCCCGGATCACCGGTGGCCAAACAAAGGTGATGATCCGGGAGTTGCGGATCTTCTCTCCTTCTATTTTTATTTTTTAATAATTTTTTGCAGTGCCATCAAAATAAGTAAAAAATTGTTCTCTTCTCTCTTTAACTCTCGTTTCAGAGGACATCAAGAAAGCCCCACCAAAGGACCCCAAAACCAGATACCGTTTTTTGGCTACCTGGCGGCGTACCTCTCTTCAATTTATGGACACCGGACAGGTGTCCTCACACGTATGGGGGTGAAGGAAGTAAAGGAGGCCATTGGCGGAAAAGACACCGGCTACCTCATAAATGTGAGTATCATTATAATGTCTTTGGGTGTATTTCTCTCATTAAAAATTAATGAGAGAAAATTTAAAAAGTAACATTAAAGACATCAAAATGAAGAAATCAATTTGTTAGTTATAAGTTGTCTTCACAGCTGTATACCGCTGACTGACCTCTCTGTTGTCTGTCATACTTTGTCTTCTGCAGGTCTTAAAAAACAAGACGGTGAGGAAATTTGGGATGGCCCAGTTGTACCGGTCCCGGGCCGTCCCAACAAATCCTTATTTCTTTTCCTCCCTCTGTCGCGGGGAAGCGAAAGACCTTATAAGGTATTTCAGGGGAGCATGGTGGGGGAGATGGGGGTGGGGCTCAAGCGAGCCCCATCTCTGATGGACATAAGAACCGCTGTGTCCACCTATGTGAGTATCAAATCTTTCATGCAGAACTTCGAAAGCAATGATGCAGAAGTTCGCACAAACCTGTCCAACTTTATGTGCCACAGCGTAGACACGCAGGAGCGCTTCTATGCTTTGCACAAAAAACAAAAAGGTAGTGTGTGTGCGCGTGTGTGATATAAATGCTATATAGTTTTTCAATTTTCTCAAGTTTGTATTTTAAATCAATTGTACAAAATTTGGTCAAAGTTCAGTCTGTGTTTTTTGTATTTTATCTGTTCAAAAAGTAAAAATATTATACCAGTGTTCATGTTCTGTTGTCATTTAAAATGTTTGTTTTAAAAATTGTACACTTTGTGTTTGTGTGATATAAATGTTTTAAATATTATGCTGTATATTGTTTTTCAATTTTCTCAAAAGTTCAAATTTTAATAAATTGTACAAAATTTGTCTTTTGTATTTTATCTGTTCAAAAAGTAACATTTTTATACCTCTGCACCCTGATTGTAGGCCGCGTCCCGACGCACATGGTCAAATTTCAGCTCCCCGCCTCAAAGCGTTGATGAGTCATTGGAGATAGTGACTGAAAAAAGTGCCCCGTCACCCAGAAAACCTGTCTTTTTGCCACCGCGCAGCGAACTTTGACCCCAGGTGCCCCAGATTTGGAACAGCGCACCCCCCGGAGGCCCCCAACGCACCTAATTACTCCGTACTGTGACGTTGCGGTAGGACGTGCCAGAGGACCAGAGGACGCAGGCGAGTCAAGTCCGTTGCGTGTGTAGTGAACGTGAGTACTACTAAATTATGAAGTTAGTGCATTATTTGTCGAAAATATTGTAATTATGAAGTGTTTTAAGGTTTTCTCAAACTGAACTTTGTGTTGTGACTTGTATGGTTGCTCAAAATTGCCGTTAATTACGTGCGTGTTCATTTTTTCTTTGTTTATATTTAGTGCTTTAAAGTGTTGTATACAGAAGTTGACTTGAGTTGCTGACAGTTTTTCTGTCTTTGAGTTCATAGATGACAAAAACAAGAGCCAGAGGTGAGTGCCCCATCTGCGGCAAAGTGCTGCAGATGGTGGCCAAACACGTGAGGGAGACCCACCTCATAAAAAAAAAAAAAAAAAAAAGCCAAGAAAAGGGCTGTATTAAATAGCATGGCCACCGGCAGGACGGTCATCCCGCCGGGACCCTGCCCCATCCCGGGCTGCAGCCCCGCCATACTAAATGTTGAAAAGCATTTAAAGGCCCACAAGATCCTCACAGTCAAGCAGATAGCTGAGGAGCGGCGAAAGGCTAAAAGGGCAGCTGCCATCCATGCCTTGGCCGGCCTGGGGGACAGCAGCCCCGACCCACTGATGCAGACTCTCCTGGATGTGGCGGACCCAGCTGAGTCTGCATCGGAAGAAGAGCGCTGCCAGACCTGCAGGACATCAAAAAGGAAAATCCGCAACCTGACTGCACAGGTCAAGCACCTGAAGCGGCAGGTTGCGGACCTAAAGGTGAGTGAATGAAAAATAAGTAGCAAATATTCAATCTATCCCTAATCAATTCCTTTGAATAACAAAATCATTACATTGCCATTCATTTGTGCCCCTGTTTTCTCTTGCTGTTTGTTTTTCCCTCTGCAGAGCCAGGTGCGTCGTGGCAGCGGAAGAGGAAGGGGAAGGCCCAGCCGCCATCCTCGGAGGACTCTGAGGACCCCAGCAGCAGCCACCACCGCAGCAGCAGCAGCCGCCACCGCAGCAGCAGCAGCCCCAGCCGCAGCTGCAGCCACCACCACAGCAGATGGCAAAGAGGAGGCTGCATTTTTCTTCTAAGGCTGAGGTGAGAAGATAACCAATTAATGTGATATGGTGCTGTAATCATTTAGTTGAAGCCCAAAGTATGTCCCTCAATCATGTTGTATTACTGTTTTTCTGTCTCTACCCAGGAGAGCCACGATGAGCCCCCCCCACCAAAAAAAAGGATGAAGACCAAACATTTGCAAGAGTCAGAGGAGGTGAGTGAGATGGATTAGTTAATCAATTCTATAAATCTTGAACAAGTGTAGAACCGATGAGGCCATGTGGTCATGTAGCATTGGTGTTAACAATGTTTTGATTTGTTCTTCTAGGAAGAAGAGCAGGCCTTGGACAAAAAGATCAAAGAGGTCTTCAAAGCCATTGCCCCCTATTTCAGGGGCAAAAGTAGCGGGGGGGGGGGGGGGTTGAAGCTGAAGGACATAGTCCTGGGCCCGTCCATGGGTAAGAAAGAACACAGTGTATTTGTGCGGGTGTGTGGTGGGGTGTGTTCATGCTACATTCCATTATCCATCTTTACAGATTCATACATGCACGGATACGGGGCATTCATCTTTTGCCCCGAAGGGACCTCCAAGATGAAGGAGAACGCTGTCTCCAAGATCAGCCGGGCCAAAGTATTTGTAAAATACCTGATGCTCGGCTGGCCTAATGGAAAGGACGAGGTCGCAATGGGGTCACCTTTCGGGCTCCCAAAATGGTGACCCATTACGACCCCGCCAATTCCCGTCGCTTTTTGGGATGTTTTTTTTCCAGGCTGAACTTTGTGTTGGTGACTTGGATGGTTGCCATAATTGCTGTTAATTACGTGCATGTTGATTTTTTTTCTTTGTTTTTATTTTGTATTTAGTGCTTTAAAGTGTTGTACACGGAAGTTGACTTGAGTTGCTGACACACAGTTTTCTACATGGCCTCATGTGTCTCTCTTAATTTGTTCTCTCCACTACAGATATCCCGCCATTTTGAGGAAAATTGGCCTGGCCCCGACCACAATAATATTGTATTTGGGCCAGGCCATCTCCTTCCTCAAGTTTTTTCGAGCGACTCCCCCAAAGCACTCCCGGATCACCAGCGGCCAAACAAAGGTGGTGATCTGGGAGTTGAGGAAGCTCCACAAAGACCTGGGGCGGACGGTCCTGGGCCACCAGTCCCTCGTCAAGCAGGCTAAGGGGCAAAAGCTGGTGCCCAGGGAGGACCTGGCCAGAGAAAAAATTCCTTTGCTTCTTGGTGAGCCCGTAATGTCTGTCCCTCTCTTCTCTCCCTCTATTTTTATTTATTTATTTATTTTTCCAGTGCCATAAAAATAAGTAAAAAAATCTCTTTGTTCTCTTCTCTCTTTAACTTTCGTTTCAGAGGACATCGAGAAGGCCCCACCAAGAGATCCCAAATCTCGGTACAGATTCTTTGGGTACCTGGTGGCCTATCTGTCCTCTATATACGGACACCGGACCGGCGTCCCCACGAGAATGCGTGTCAAGGAGGTGAAGGAGCTAATTGGCATGAAAGAGACCGGCTACCTCATAAATGTGACTATCATTATAATCTCTTTGAGTGTATTTCTCTCATTAGAAATGAGTAACAAATTGATCTCTTCATTTTGAGCTCTTTAATGTCAGTTAAAAGTTGTCTTTACAGCTGTATATGTAACGTGTGTAGGGAGAACCCAAATGGAGGCCACTGGATGAAGGTAATACAGCTTAAATACTGGCTTGATTGGTGATGGGAAGCAGGTGAGTCAAGCAGGAGTAGGTCTGATGAGGAGGGTGTGGCTGGCAGGTGAGTGGAGAGGGGATGGAAAATTACTGAGGGGCAGGGGAAAGGGGAGCAGACTGTGACAGTATACTGCTGACTGACCTGAAGTTCTGTCATTTAAAATGTTTAAAATTGTACACTTTAAAATTGTTCATGTTCTGTTGTCATTTAAAATGTTTGTTTTAAAATCGAACACGTTTTGTGTGTGTGTGTGTGTGTGTGTGATATAAATGTTTTAAATTTTATGCTATATGTTGGTTTTCAATTTTCTCAAAAGTTCAAAAGTTTGTATTTTAATAAATTGTACAAAATTTGTTCAAAGTTCAGTCTGTGTGTTTTGTATTTTATCTGTTCAAAAAGTAAAAATTTTATACCAGTGTTCATGTTCTGTTGTCATTAAAAATGTTTGTTTTAAAATTGTACACTTTGTGTGTGTGTGTGTGTGTGTGTGTTGTATATTAATAAATTGTCCAAAATTTGAAGCCATTAAAAAAGAGGCCTGTGGTGTTAATAAAAAAAATTGTAGTGTGTGTGTGTGTATGTGTGTGTGTGTGTGTGTGTGTGTGTGTTCAGCTGCCTGCTGCCTGTTTGTCTGTCTCTTGGGCTGTTAAATCTGGGTGAGCTCCGAGCTTTGGGAGGGGACTCTCCAGAGCTGACGTTTGCCCAGGCAGGCCCCCCCATCCTTCATATCACACCTAGAAGTGTGATATGAAGGATGGGGGGGCCTGGGTCCTGGAGATGTGTGCAGCTACCACAGTGTGTTTGTCTGCCTCTCTCTCTCTCTCTCTCTCTCTCTCTCTCTCCCTTTAGATTATTGTTGTTATAAATTATTATTATTATTATTTTTTTTTTTTTATCATCATCACTATTATCACTATTGTTTTACCTTCTGTAAATCCTGTGCGTATCTTCTGTCAGACTTGTTTACTTTGTTTTGACCAGTTTGGAATTTAGAACCAGAATCTGATGACATCATAGTTCTGTTGCTTTGATCTTGGCTGTGGCCCTGCCTCCAGGACCTGCCTGCCTGTGAGTGTGTGAGTGATTTCAAGTTATCTTAGTTGGCGAGTTAATATTATTATTACTATTATTATTATTGTTGTTGCTGTTGTTAGTAGTAGTAGTAGCAGCAGCAGCAGCAGTAGTAGTAGTTAAAAAATATAATTACGGTTAGGGAGA
The DNA here is from genome assembly GCA_023373845.1 of Nibea coibor. Classification (NCBI taxonomy): domain Eukaryota; kingdom Metazoa; phylum Chordata; class Actinopteri; family Sciaenidae; genus Nibea; species Nibea coibor. The sequence goes on along the minus strand of CM041722.1, from coordinate 2,414,198 downwards.
GATAGAAGGGGTTGTCTCCAGGGCCCGGTGTTTCAAAACTTCTAATCTGGATCAGGATAATCCGGATAATGGAATCCTGCTTTTCTCAGTCATGGATCAAGGTGATCCTGCTCACTTTATCTGAGTATTTCAAAGCACTGGCAGATTGGATCACTGTGATCCCGATCTGTGCGGATGCAGATTTCTAAACCTTGTGACTCCGCCTCCACGTCCAAAAACATGGCGGACTACTGTTGTGGTCCAACTTACCACCCCGGATCCTCTGATCAAGGCGTTGTGAGATAGAGCAAATTATGTTAGGAAAATAAAGCACACAAGACCCAGTCTTTGTGTTCACCTTTGCAAAGGGAGAACCCAGCTCAGACTCTGCAGTCTGTTTACCATGGACCCCGCTGAGTTCTGCCCGTTTACACATTAGGCTTGTTTTTATTAACACACATCAGTGGGCCGTCTTACATGTAAGCGTCATACATCCTTACATCATTACATCATGATTAACATGGTTGTTTTCAAAGTTGAGAGAAAGTCCAAGCAGATACCTCTCGTTAACATGATTTACCCAAGACTCCCTCTTTCCACTCTTGACCTGGTCAAGGGTGATAGAAAGGTCATCCTGATGAGCCCTAAAGATAGTCTGCAATTTATAGGTTGCACACAACTGCTATATTGTTACACTCGTGAGTACATGATTAATATAGCATATACTAAATGCTTTCATTGTATTTCTCCACAATTCCCCCTTTTGAACTCCTTTAGGAGTTCAATAAAAATCAAACGATATAATTGTTTCTTCTGAGGTTGTGAGAGATCTCTCAAGGTAATTAATTACATTTCTGAGTCTACCTAACTTATGTCTAATTCATCCTAGACATGGCCCACATAAACACCACAAGAATGAGTAACCAGCAGATAATGCACAGATGCAAACCTGCTGTACTCATCCAGTCTGCTGAGATGTCTTCTTTCTTGAGATGGTAGCTTGGCACACTACATGTAGGAGAGGAGCGCTATTTCACCTCCTCCCTTCTGGAGCTCTTCTTTCTTCAGACTCCAGGGGTAGACTGCCCTGGAGCCTTGGATCGCTGCCAGGGGATTATTCTGCCCCTTTGTCGGCAGGATCTTTCTCCGAGTCAGCCGACTCGGTGCTCTTTTCTTGGAGATCCTTCTGGATGTCGGTCAAGGAGCGTTGTGGCTCCTCAGCTGCAGCACACTGGCTCCAATGAAACCAGGTGTCTCCTTTTCCCTTCAGGCGTACCGCGTGGGTTCAGGCATACCGCGTGGGTTGTTCTTTCAGTCACCTGAAATGGGCCGGTCCAGCGTGGTTCTGACCACTTCCTTTTGATGACACGAAGCAGCACCCACTCTGCCTCTGGAGGTGTTGTGTCTTTTCCTGCGTTCTGCCGGTCCTTCACCTGTTTGGCAAACACAGACACCAAGCCTTGCAGCTCGTGGAAATAAGCTTTAGCAGTTAAATTTTGATCATCATTTTGAACCAGAGGGAGTTTGGAATGCGTTCTGGGGAACGCTCTCCCTGTTTGCAACTCATGTGGGGTAAATCCGGTGGAGTGATTTACTGAGCTCCTAATTGACATTAGAGCTAGAGGTAGGGCATCCAGCCAGTTCATTTTAGTCTGTGCACAGATTTTAGCCAATTTGTTTTTAACCGTTTGGTTCATTCTTTCCACCTTGCCCTGTGATTGAGGATGATACACTGTTCCAAAAGAGTGTTTTAGCCCCAACATTGCCTCCACCTGTTGGAGGTCTTGATTCTTGAAATGAGTGCCGTTATCTGATCTAATTTTTTCTGGGAATCCATACCTTGGGATGTATTGATTTACCAGGAATTTTATTACTGATTTACCATCTTCTTTCTTTGTGGGCCAGGCTTCTGGCCATCCTGTGTATGCATCTATACACATCAATACATATCTGTACCCTCATATCTGTATAGTCTATGATAATCTCTTTTCCTGGTTTTACTTCCAGTGGATACTTTCCTAGTTCTGGTTTAATGGTGGTTCTGGTGTTAAACTTGGTACATTGTTCACAGGTCTTAGTCAGATGTTGTGCCATGTCTTTAAGAAAAGGGTGCCACCAATGGTCAAGATTTCTTAGCATTTGTGCTAGACCTACATGTCCCACCCCGTGTGCTTCTTCCATAGCTGTCTGTCTCAATCCTGGGGGTAGGATAGGTCTACCATCTGGTCCCCTCCAAAGTCCGTCCGTCTGTGTGGCACCTCTCGCTTTCCACAGAGTTTTCTCTTGAGGAGACGCTCTGCTTTGTAGTTTGATCAGTCCATCTATGTTTGTTGTAGGTTGCATTTCAGTCTCTGAACACATGAGTATCATCTTGTCCAGGTACCCTGCAGTCTGCTTTGCTACTTGGTCAGCTGCGTTATTTCCTTTGGTCACCTTATCTGTCCCTGTGTTATGTCCCATACACTTTATTACAGCAACTTTCTTTGGGAGTAGCAATGCTTCAGCTAGCTCTTTCATCTCAGCCTCATGCCTGATGGGTTTATTATCTGCGGTCAAAAAGCCTATTCTCATCCATTGCCCTAATTCAACATGTACTGCTCCTGCTGCATATGCTCAGTCTGTGTAGATGTTCACTTCCTGTCCTTTCCCTAGCTTGAGTGCCTCAATCACTGCTACCACCTCTGCTCTTTGTGCTGACTGCTGTCCCTCCAGTCTTTCTGCTTTCTGTGTTACCAGTAGTCCATCTTTATCTTCCACTACTGCATAAGCTGCCTTGAGTCCATCTGTCTCATGCCTGAAGCAACAACCGTCAGTGAACAAATCTCTAGCTCCTGCAATTGGTGTAGCCTGTAGGTCTGTTCTGACTTTTTCCTCTTTCACCACTCTGTCTGCACATGTGTGTGGCTCTCCTGTCCCTATCTGATCTGCCATGTTAATGCCTTCGTGTGTAAATGATATGTTTGGTGCTTCCAAAATTTTGCTCAATCTTCTCTGTCTCAATGTTGTGAGTGTGAAAGTTTCTGAATTTACGTATGCCACTACACTATGTGTTGTCAGGATGTTTAGCTGGTGCCCCATTACAATGTGTGCAGTTTTTTGTATTAGCTTTGCTATGCCTGCTGCATGTTGTGTGCACTGTGGGTGTCTTTTTTCCATAGTGTCTAACATTACGCTTATGTACATCAATATTACTCTTTCTCCCCCTTTTCTCTGGAACAGAATGCCTGGAACGGAACGCACAAGTCTGTTCCAGAGACATCAAGGTAGAATGGCAAGGCATAGGGAGTAGCTAATTCTGCAGCCGTAGCCAGCAATTGTTTCAGCATGATAAAGGCCGTTTCTGCCTCCTGTGTCCAGTCTAGTTTAGCTGTGAGGTTACGCATGCCCTGTTGTCTAACCATTTCACGTAGCGGCTGAGTCAAACCTGTGTAATTTGCCACGTAGTTTCTACTGTACCCAGTTAATCCCAGGAAAGACAGCATATCCTTAACTTTGACAGGTTTGGTGTGGTGCAAAATGGTCGACCTCTGTGTGGGAGACATGCTTACCCCCTTTTGAGATATTTCTCGTCCGAGAAACGAAACTTGTTTCCTAGCCACTTGCAATTTGTCTCGGCTAACTTTGAACCCCTTACTGGCGATGTGGCGGAGTACTGATTGAGTGGCTGTCAAACATGTTGTCGCCATGGGTGCTGCAATCAATAGGTCATCCACATATTGGATGAGGGTTGTGTTTTCAGGGAGAGTGCAGTCACTCAGTGGCTGTTTTAGGATTTGATTAAATAGTCCTGGGGAAAGAGCAAATCCTTGTGGCAGTTGCGTGTAGCGTAACTGCTGTCCTTTGAACGTAAATGAAAATATGTCTCTACATTCTTCAGCTAATGGGAGACAGAAAAACGCGTTGGCCAAATCAATACATGTAAACCAACTTTGGGAGGGATCGAGGTTGGCCAGCGCCACATAAGGATTAGGGACCGGCACGGTTGAGGTGGTCAATATGTTATTGATTGCCCTGAGATCATGTGCCATGCGATATTTACCTGTCCCTTTCTTTTCTACTGGTAGGATGGGAGTGTTCCACGCTGAGTAAGAGGGTTCTAACACCCCCTTTTCTAATAGACCTGTTATCGTATCCCTGCTTCTGCTTGAGGTTTGTGAGGATACTGTCTGATCCATATTGGAGTGTCTGTGTTAAGTGCGAAAGTTACAGGTTGACAGTTAGTAAGGCCTACATCAATGGGGCCCTCGGCCCATAGGTGGACAGGGAGAGTGCGAATCATGTCTTGTGTGAGGGGGTGATCCGTCTTCTCCCTCCCATGGTGTCGTGTGATCTGTTCATGTTCTAACTCAACAGTGTTGTTAGAGTTTAACATGATTTGATACGTTTTGGCTGATGCAGAGAACTGTATCTGTGGTATTTTAGTGGCTTGCCAATCTGTTTGTGCCAATGCTCTTTTTACCATGCCTCCTAATTCTTTAGCTTGGTGTTGTGGGTGCAGAGCTAGTGAAACGTGTGGTGCAGCTTCGTCACTCATCATGTACCACTGTATTTGGTCTGAAGTCACTTCCACCCCCGCTGCTACCCCCTCTGGAGCCACGTAAATGTTTTGTGTTTTGATTTCCCAAGCCCCCCTCCTGGAGCTGCCACCTTATCGTGGTGGAGGGGTTTGTGTGTTCCAGTGATCCCAGGAGCCATGTTGTCGGGGGCTTCATGCCCCTGGTAGGGTCACCCATGGCAACCAGGTCCTGGGTGAGGGACCAGACAAAGTGCAGCTCACCCACCCCCCTGATGAAGAGCGAAATCAAAGGAGCCAGGTCTCCCTTGCCCGGACGTGGGTTACCGGGCCCCCCCCCTGGAGCCACGCCTGGGGGAAGGGCTCGCCGGCGAGCGCCTGGTGGCCGGGCCTTTACCCATGGGGCCCGGCCGGGCACAGCCCGAAAGGGTGACATGGCCCCCCCTTCCCATGGGCCCACCACCTGTGGGAGGGATCACAGGGGGCGGGTGCGTAGGGAGTTGGGCAGCAGTCGGAGGCGGGGACCCTGGCGGTCTGACCCCCGGCTGCAGAAGCTGGCTCTAGGGACGTGGAACGTCACCTCTCTGGCGGGGAAGGAACCTGAGCTGGTGCGCGAGGTTGAGAGGTACCGGCTAGATATAGTCGGGCTCGCCTCGACGCACAGTTTGGGCTCCGGAACCAGTTTCCTCGAGAGGGGTTGGATGCTCTACCACTCTGGAGTTGCCCCCGGTGAGAGGCGCAGAGCAGGGGTGGGAATGCTTGTTTCCCCCCGGCTAGGCGCCTGTACATTGGGGTTCACCCCGGTGGATGAGAGGGTAGCTTCCCTTTGCCTTCGGGTGGGGGGACGGGTCCTGACTGCTGTCTGTGCCTATGCACCGAACAGCAGCTCAGAGTACCCGCCCTTTTTGGGGACCTTGGAGGGGGTGCTCTAGAGCGCTCCCTCTGGGGACTCCCTCGTCCTCCTGGGGGACTTCAATGCTCACGTGGGCAGCGACAGTGAGACCTGGAGTGGCGTGATTGGGAGGAACGGCCCCCCTGACCTGAACCCAAATGGTGTTTTGTTGTTGGACTTCTGTGCTCGCCATGGATTGTCCATAACAAACACCATGTTCAAACACAAGGGTGTCCATATGTGCACGTGGCACCAGGATGCCCTCGGCCGCAGTTCGATGATCGACTTTGTAGTTGTGTCGTCGGATTTGCGGCCATGTGTTTTGGACACTCGGGTGAAGAGAGGGGCGGAGCTGTCAACTGATCACCACCTGGTGGTGAGTTGGCTCCGATGGTGGAGGAGGACAGCGGTCAGCCCAAACGTTCTGTGCGGGTTTGCTGGGAACGCCTGGCTGAATCCCCTGTCAGAAAGAGCTTCAACTCTCACCTCCGGGAGAGCTTCGCTCACGTCCCGGGGGAGGTGGGGGACATTGAGTCCGAGTGGACCTTGTTCCGTGCCTCCATTGTCGAGGCGGCTGATCGGAGCTGTGGCCGCAAGGTGGTCGGTGCCTGTCGCGGCGGCAACCCCCGAACCCGCTGGTGGACACCGGTGGTGAGGGATGCCGTCAAGCTGAAGAAGGAGGCCTACAGAACCTTTTTGGCCTGTGGGACCCCTGAAGCAGCTGACGGGTATCGACATGCCAAGCGGAACGCAGCTTCCGCGGTCGCAGAGGCAAAAACTCGGGCGTGGGAGGAGTTTGGTGAGGCCATGGAGAATGACTTTCGAACGGCTTCGAAAGGCTCAGGCGGGGGAAGCAGTGCACTGTCAACACTGTGTTCAGTGGGGGTGGACACTAACACACCCCCATAGTATCACAGTTGCTGTCTTTTGAACTTAGTTTTTGGAAATCATGGACGTCGTGTTCCTCAGCTAAAGAGGAAAAGGAAAAGGAGGAAAAGGACCTCCCAGACTGTTATCAGCACTATTTTAAATGTGGACAGAACTCCTAGCACTTGTAGTAGCAACAAACCGTGTTAACAATCACTTTCCAAGGTGTTCCTGAGCCCACATGGTAATATCCTTTACAGCAGTGATTCCCACTGTCACATAGTATCCCCAGAAGGCTCAGTCATTCACAACCAAGGATGACTTGCATGTGAATGAATTCAAGGGATGCCCCTTTTATGCCCAATCATGTGTTTCCAATCAACCTGTTCACCCCGTGGAGTGTTCCAAACATTCCCAGTCTTGATCATGGGATTTTAGGAGCATGTTGCAGGACTTCAATTCAAAATGAGTTAATATTAGCTAAAAAAAAAAAAAAAAAAAAAAGGTTAATAAAGGCTGAAAATTACTTGTATTATATTTTTATTTTCATTTACAGTTGTCCCAGCTTCATTGGACTTGGTTGGTTTGTAAAACCCATTGAATCAGATCAGATCAAATCAGACAGAATCTTCATACTTCATTTAGTGAGACACTGTGCCCTGTGAATTGAAGCATTATCAACTTCCATCAATATTGAGATGATAAAATAAAGGTAATCTGTGTGGGAGGAACGACATTCATTGTTTTCCCCTCATCTCCCAGGCTTTTCCTTCAATTGGTCACCTGTTTGTACATCTTAGTCTTGGTAGAGCGAAGAAGTGACCATACAGCATATGGTTAAACAATTTCCAAGTAGTTTATCAGTACCCTGCAAAAGATTGCAATCTATATCTTTCCAATTGTAATGTGACATTACAATGAATACTGGTCTAAATACCTCTATTCCATTAACAAATATATAATAACAGCTCTTCATAGATACATTTCCTTAATCTGACAGACATGTCTGCAAAGAAGTTAAGGAATTCAGCAGCCTCAGCACAAATGTCCACAAGGAGGAGGGGGGGCGGGTCACCCACAGTGAAATGTAAATCCAGGAATGCTTAATAACCTATATCAAATCAGACTTAAAATACAGTGATTCTTTTACCTTAGACAGATATAATTAAGTAATAAATGTTTCATCATTTTTAATACATTGATGAAGATGACGTACTTTGACGTACTTTTTTTGCTCCTTCAGAATGTAACCATGGGATCGTAAAAGGGGATTACTACCCAGTGAAGAGGGTGATCCGCTGCAAAGTGCTGAAGGTTAGCTTTACAATGATTTAAAGTCTTAACCCCCCGTAACCCCCCAACTTTAATGTTTTTTCAGGGGATCCAAATGAAGTTGGTGGAGTGGGAGCCCTGTTCACTCTGGTATGTACAATTTACGATTGTTTTGATTGGAATAGCCTAATTCTTAGTACTTCAAAGCTTCAAGTAACAGTTGGTCGGGTGTGTGAATGCGTGGGAATCCAATCTCCAAAGCCTGTCTGCAAACAGTGCTGTATGAATGTGTATGCAAAATGGTGAAAGTGATGAATATTGTAAAAGTGCTTTGAGTGCTCCCAGAGACTATAAAAGCGCTATATAAATGCAGCTCCATTTGACATCCAGAACTGCTTCAGCCACAAAGCTGGACAGGTTGTATTTGGGACTGCCATCTATATGCGGCTTGCCTTTCATTTATTTTGTACAAAACTCTTGCTCAAAGCTGAATGAATTATAATTTGGTGCATGTGGGTACCATGAGATTAACTGGATGGATTAATTGTTTAGAATCCAAACTAATTAATGATGTGTTGCTGCCTAAAGTTTAAACATACACGCTAAGTAGCACAAGGAAACAGAGATCTACTACGCAAAGCAACTAACTGAGAGATAGTTTCATTTATCAAAATGTACTGTCACATCAGGCCCAAAAGAGGGCGGACAGTTTTTGAGCTTTTAGTTCAACTTTTACACTATTTGTGTATTTTATCAGTTATGTGGTGCTTTAAGCAGATAAACCTGACTGACATAATGGAGGACCATAGGCAGGTATTTTACTGTTATCAGGTTACTGTAAGGTTATAACTGTAAGCGGCTTGTTCCTCATTGCCCTTGTCATTATTTGAATTTAATTAATGGCTGATGTAAAGAACTAATTGAATAACAATCTCTTTTTCTTACAGTGGGGAAGCTTGGCCGCCACAGTGGGTGACAGAGGACGACACCACAAATTAAGAAAAAAATGTTCCATTGTTTTGTTTCATAAGATCAGTTCCATAAACTTTGAATTTCCACTTCAGGAATGTGTGTGTATGTGTGTATGTTATACAGTATATTAAAAAAAAAATCAAAAGCCTGAAAGACTCCCACTTTGTAGCAAACCAGAGAACACATGCTGTGTTTGCAAAAGCTTGACACATCATCTCTCAGATAGATAGATACACCAGGAATAAGTTATTACTAAGGCCAGACACATGGTGGCAGCACTGTGTATATCATAAGAAACGTCATCAGTGCAACACTACATGGCTATTTATTGAAATATCGGGACCGAGGAGTAACACCACACATAACACGCCAGTCCATATCCTTACAAAGTGACAATATTCCAACAGCTAACAATGATTCCAACAAGCCAGCTAACTCCTCACTTTGTCAACATTAGTTTCTCCTGCTGCCACGGAATGATGTGTTGATCAGCAAATCAAACTCAGACGCAATGCATGTAGTGGGCGAGGGTTTGATCCGTCAGAAGGAGCCAAATCATGGAAATGTGGAGTCTGGATCCACAGCTATAGTAGACGATAGCAGCGTCCATAGCAACCAAAACGTTTCACTTTCACGTTATTCTGGCGAGGTCTGAAAAATCTCCGTAACAACGAGCAAGCGAGTGATTGTGTACATTTACTGAGTGAATATTACCAAAATAAAATATGTATTTCTCACTAGAAATCAAAACGCATTTTAAAGCAAAAACTAACTCAAAATATTGATGTGTCCGCCATGTTTTTGGAATCTTGAAAGTTACATGACTTGGATGCAATAGGAAAGCAATAGGAAAAGCATAAGCGGAAAAAACAGTTGCACAAATGAAGGAAAATGTTTCACTTCAATAATCAACCCATTTACTTTGAGCATCCTCCAAAAAAATCTATATGTTTACAGGTGGTCATTGCTGTAAAATTTCCATCCTCCTGGGCATCATCGAAGGGCAGGGTAAAAATTTTCTTTGGGGAGGATGAGCAGCTGGACAGAGTGCTGGGCTTCGTGACATCTGGTTGTCTGTGCTTCAACCAGGCTTCTCAAGATCAAGTGGCATTTGTTATGGATGTGCTTCTGCCAGAGATAAATTCTGAAACTTCTTTATTCATATTGTATTGAACATATTTTGTATTATTACTGTTGTCGGTCTTTAACTTATGGTTAATATCTTGTTAACTGCAACATGGCAGACTACTTAAATGTCAAATGAAAGATGTCCTTTTGTTCACCTCATGCACTTTCAGCTGTCCATCAATGTTCCACTGACAGAGCCACAGAACTGTACAACTGTGGAGTGCAGTATGACCTGAGGTCTGCTACAAACATAAGGAGAGTGCTAATACCTCTATGTGTTGTTTGTACATTGTTTGTGACAGCCTCTCAGTGTGAATGTCCTTTTACTAATCGCTATTTCATTTTGTCTCATCAGTGAGAAACAGGTGCGTCTCATTTCCTGACCAAAAACATGAGCAAGGAGGCAGTAGAGAAAATGGAAAGATATCCAGAAAACCTCCGAAGAGCTCTGGACTCTGAGCAGTAGTAGTTGAATGCTTGTTTGATTTTATTGGAAATCAAAGTTCTTGCTGGTTGTTTCATTTGTCTGAACTTTTTTCTAAAACAAAACTTTTCAACTTTTGTGTTTTACAGTATATATTTGAAAGATTTTTGAATGCTCATATTTATTTTACTAGTGTTGTGAATTGCATGCTTAATTCAAAATATTTAATTTAGTTCTAAATAAATACATTTAATGTGTGTCAAAGGGCCAGCAATCTTTCCTGTTAAGAAATCATCACCTCAGAGTGATATTTATGGAATCTGATGTAGTAGGCCAAGCTCTGTGACAGTGTGGCTCTTAGAGAAACAGACAGTAGAAACAACCTATTTTAACTGAAATAATTACCACTAATTATTAGAATTATTGCAAATTAAATAAACTTGTGCACATACATTAGTATAATAATATAAATATACTTGTATATAAATCTGCAGTCCTATATAATCTTTAATTACATTACTTTCTGTTTTTGTATAAAGGTGTTGTTACAAGCGCATTGTTTGCATTGAAAGGCATTTAATGTTGTCAGTCAGCCGTTAAAGTTGTTCAAATTGCTCCCGTTATTGCTTTGTTTCCTTTGGGTTTACTTTCTAAGTGCTGTGGGCCTCTACGTGGTTTGCAGGGGGCGTGGTTTATAGCGGCTCTGGCTGCAGCTAGACCCTTCTCCACAAAATGGCTGCTGTAAAAAAAAAAAAAAAAAAGAGCAGCCATTTTGAAAATACAGGCATTACCAAGGACACTAACAGTTCTAAATCCAACATTCTAAAAGTTCAAAATGGCTGCTTTTTCCAGCAGCCATTTTGAACCGTTTAGCATGTTTTTTTTCAGAGCAGACATTTTGAGATTCAAAATATTGAATGTCATATTGAATCTTTTTTTTTTTTTACAGCAGCCATTTTTCTTTTTCACTTCTTAGTGAAAAATAACTACTAAATAGATCTGAGTTGAATAAAGTTAAGTACCACTCGACTAGGGTGATGAATAGCAGCTATGGTCTGATTAGCTAGCTTGTATAGGATAGAGAGGTTGTTTATTAGGTTACGGGTTTCTCAACACATCTGAATGTTTTCAACATCTTCTGGTGTTTATATTTGTGCTGATGATTAAAAGAACAGCTCCTAATGAACACACATCGTACACGTTCTGGTCTAGGATAGGTTAGAGCACTTACATCTATGTTGTAGCCACGAGCAGCTTTCTTTCACCGAGCCTTTCTATAGGGTTACATAGATAGTCGTCGGGTTGCATCAAACATTTGATATGTATTTCAAATCATATTTCCTGTTTTGAAACAGCCTGTGCGCTCTCAAACTTTTTGTGTTCACACTCAGAACAACACGTCCTCTCAGGTTGAGGTGTGTGCTCAGACTGAAAGATCAGTCCTCTCACAGATAGATGTCATCCAAGCTCGAGCATTAAGAACTTGCCTAGGAGCGCCGTAAACAGCTCCAGTATGCTCCCTTCAGGTGGAAGCAGGACAAATGCCATTATGGCTGAGAAGAAAGCAGCTAATAGCCAATTACTGGGTAAATCTAAAAGGTCACACTGAAGATCATCCAACAAAGAGACTTTTGGAGATGTGTTAGGAAAAGAACAAAAACCATGCTTTGGGTGGATGAGTGAGGGTGTAGCAGAACAACTTAAAATACAGTAGTTCGAATTCAGCCCAACAGTTCTCTGGACAACAAGACCAGAATGGATGATAGAAGAAACAAGAGGAGATCTAGAAATATGAGAAGAGAAGAAATAAATCAGCAGACACAGTACAGGAATTTCATAACTCCATAAATGGAGGTATGGAGAATATGTATACATATACACAGATGGGACAAAAGAATCAGAAACAGGAGCAACAGGTGCAGCAGTGGTGGTTCCCAGCAAGCATGTCACAATATCAAAAAGAACGTCAGATCATTTAAGTATATATGCGGTGGAGCTGTGTGCAATATCAATGGCAACAGAATGGGTGGAGGACAGGGTGGATAGGAAGACGGTCACATGTAGTGATTCACTTTCAGCACTCTTAAGCATCAAAAACACACCAGGAAATATTACATGAAATACTGTGAAAAACATCCAGATGAACACAGCAGGGGAGGGAAATCACGTCCATGTGGGTGCCAGCTCACTCGGAATGAAAAAGCAGATAAACTTGCAAAGGAAGCAGCAAAGAAAGAGGAGGTGGAAATGAAAGTAAAATGATCAAAAGCAGAAGGGAAAAGTTTAATATGGAAGGAAATAGTAAATCAATGGAAACAACACTGGAAGAACTAGGAAAAAGGGAGACATATCAATGACAAGGTGTAGTAGGGGAGGTAGGGTGTTGTGGAGGGAGCAGAGCAGAGCAGGTGATCATGAGCAGATTAAGAATAGGACACAGTAAACTGAATAACACACATCCAACTAGTCAGTGTAGCTGTGGGGAGAGACACAGTGGAGCATGTAATGGTCGACTGTCGTAGATATGAAAGGGAGAGGGAAGAGATGATTGCAGGTTGCGGAAGACAGGACAGTGGAGAGTAGTCTCAAGGATATAATAGAATGTGGGAAATCGAGGGAAGGAAGGAAAACCATTAGAATATATGTCATTGTAACTGGATTAATAAAAAGAATTGAAGTAATAATAATAATAATAATAATAATAATAGTAATAATAATAATAATAATAACAATAATAATAATAATAATAATAAAGGGGAAGTAGTAAAGCAGTAAAGTCCAGAAGAGGGCAGTATATGCAACATTAAGGATACTGACTGCCGTTAAACAACAAAGAAGAAGAAGCGGGGACTGGAACACCCTGGAGAGGAGACTATCAGGTGAGTGACAGATGAGCACACACACACATTTCATTGCTCACATGGCACAGCCACATCACATTTACCTCAGGACCTTTAGCTCCCTGCTATCACAAAGAGTTTCACGTTACCACTAACTAAATGTTTCTTTTGCAGGCCTGATCTCCACTCACTCCTCGCTGAGGCAACACAGGACCTGCACACACACACACACTGTTAACAATACACACATTCAATAAAACATTTGCTAATTTGTTTGTGTGTCATTCTTAAACATGTGAACTCACTGTGACATCAACAACCAAACGTACGTAATGAAGACTGCCTTCATTACAGTGCCCCGGTAGAACGCCGTGGTGTACCAGAGGCATGAGACACAGAGGTGGGGAGGGGGAAGACCGTTTTTTCTCCCCCTCTGTCTGTCTGTAGTAATGATTACTACTACTACTACTACTACTACTATTACTACTACTATTCATAATAATAATAATAATAATAATAATAATAATAATAATAATATTAACTCAACAACTCAACAATAAACAAGTTAACTTTTTGAAATCACTCACTCTCAGGCAGGTCCTGGAGGCGGGGCCATAGCCAATATCAAAGCAACAGAACTATGATGTCATCAGATTCTGGTTCTAAATTCCAAACTGGTCAAAACAAAGTAAACAAGTCTGACAGAAGATAAGCACAGGATTTACAGAAGGTAAAACAATAGTGTTAATAGTGATGATGACAATAATAATAATAATGATGATATTAATAATAACAACAATAATAATAATAATAATAATAATAATAACAATAATAATAATAATAATAACAATAATAATAATAATAATAATCTAATTACATTATTAGATGACAATCTCATAAGCTTGAGAGCCCAAGAGAAGGGCAGCCAGACATGCGGGTAGGCAAACACAGACACACAGTTGTGGCTGCACACATCTCCAGGAACCAGGCCCTCCCATCACTCATCTCACAGCCAGGAGCGGGCGCTCCTGCCTAGGCAAACATTAGCTCCAGAGATCCCCCGTCCTGGAGCTCTGCCTGTCTAGATGTGCCTGTCTGTCTGTGCCCCTGGTAGTGTGGTGTACCAGAGGCACGAGGCACAGAGGTGGGGCGGGGGGAGACGTTTCTTTCTCCCTCTCTGTCTGTCTGTAATAATGATTACTACTACTACTACTACTACTACTACTATTACTGCTGCTACTACTACCACCCCTACTACTACACCGACTAAGTTAACTTGAAATCAGTCAGCCAGCCACTCGCAGGCAGCTAAACACACATACACAGACACACACACACACACACACACACACAGGTTTCCATATTTCATGGGGACCACGTTTTGATCATCACTTGTGGGGACCACCCTTCTAGAGGCTCTACAAGTGTGAAAAAATGAGGTAAAGCAGCCATTGGTTAGTGAGCCAAAACACGCCTTCATATCTTTGGAAAGATGATGTACTGGTTTGGGCCATGCTTTATGGGGACTTCCTGTCAAAACCAGTTTCTATGTTTACAGGGGACAACGTTCACACAGATTTATATTCTAATAGTGGGGACCTATTTTTTACATTTAAATGAAAAATAATACATGTTGCACGTGTGATGAAATGAAACCTTATTAAAAAGATGCAATTAAAGCACAACACATAATGTCAAGTTTCACATCTACTGTAACAGCACCTAGAATCATGCAGAATCCCTGACACCATGGCTTTGGTTTAATAGCTGTGCGAAGACAGAACAGCAGGCTCTCCAGAAGGTAGTTAAGACAGCAGGGAAGATTTCCACCATCCAGCACCATTTCCACGACCAGCATTGGTCAGGGATTCCATACAGTGCCGTTTCAATGTCCCGGTCATCACTGGAAGAGAAGTTTTGGCTCCATCCTCATAAATTTAGATAGTGTCTGGTCTTGTTAGCCCAAATAACTGCCAAGTCACATGATTTGCCTGTAAGGACTACTCAGTCAACACATAACACCACACCACCAAGAAATCAAACTGGTTTGACCTGCACAATATACTTATTTATTGACAATAACAATGTGTATAAAATAAAACATACACAAGTTTGAGGTCATAAAAACTTCACGAAATTACATTTTAAATTGGATATTAAACTTAAAGACAGTTTGCTGAGAACCACAAAAAACAGCTAACTAAAAAAAGAAGTCCCACAAGGCTAGAACTGGGTGTTAACTTTACTGTTTAGGGTGCATTTTCCTTTTTAACACGGTAATTCATAGAATTTCAAATTCTGCCAGTTTGGGTTACAGAGACTTTCAGCTTCAGCTCTTAAACATTTATCACAATCTGTCTTTGATGGTACTGTAGAAGACCCAATGACGTGAATCATGTGTCTCTCTACTGCCCTGATCTCTGCTGCCTGCCAGGGTCTTCGTTTCTGTGGAGCTTTACCTGCAAGGAAGGAGACACAAATAAAGGTTTCAGTAACAGTATAAGGGAGAAGCTACAGTCCCAGTCCAAGTGAAATTCTGAGGCTGATCAGAGGCATCTGTTCTCAATGGTTTCATCAGTGTTCAGCACTCAGTCCACTGGTTTACAGCTGACATGAGATGCCATTCTAGGCCAGAGGGAAGACCCTCCAAAGTGCTTCTCAACCTTATCTGAAAGACATCATCACTTCCTACTGTCCTAGCAGAGCACTCCGCTCCCAGAATGCAGGTCTGTTAGAGACTCCCAGTATCTTTAAAAACAGACTGGAAGGTAGAGCCTTCAGTTAACAGGCTTCTTTACGTTGAAACCAGCTCTCTCCATGGGTCAGAACCATTTTATAGCTACGCTGCTATAGGCTTACACTGCTGGCAGTGGCGTGCACTCAGGTTAGGCAGGGTAGGCAGTGCCTCATCTAGGCTGGAAGGAAAAATTGAATTATTCATTTAATCTAAGGTTTGATTATTTTTTTAATTTCAGATAACTTTACTACAGGTTTTATCATTTGGTGATTTTCATAGTCTAATAAAAGCGACTCAGCAGAGCTAGCCTCTGGCCAGGCAGCGGCTGCACAAGCCACTCACCATCTTGTATTTCTGAGTAAAGGCACGGAGCTCCTCTGTTTCTTCTGCCCGTACTCTGTGTATGTGTCTGTTTGTGCAGGCGCAGGTTGTTCCCACATAGACTTAACGTGTACGCCAAAAAGCACTGCAGTAAGTCTGAGTGCTGTTATGTGGTCTGGTGTAGTGTGCATTCGGAATGAATGGGGGTGAAGGTGAGTATTTATTGTGCAGCAGAGAAATGGCAAAAAGGCTGGGCTGGCTGGTCGGAAGAAAAGGAGAAGACCACACCTCGAACCACACCCACCTGACAGACAAGGGGAAAAATAAAGACACAGAGGGAGGAGGCCGAGGAGAATGAAGCCATGGCAGCCTCGCTGTTGTGCAGCCAACATCTGCAACATTTTCCTCTGCTGATGGTTCTATAAAATACAGACAGAATACATTTCAATACAGTACATTTCATTTTTAACTAAATCTAGATGTTCTATAGGTAATAAATGATCAAGTTGAAGTTATCTGAAGTTACTGCAAATCACCTTTGGGGGAATGTGCCACGGGACTCACTGCTCCATGCTCTGCTGATGGAAAATACATACAGAATACATTTGGTAAGAAAATAATAAAATTAGAGTTGCATGGTACCCACGGTACGCAGTGCCAAATCGTCAAAAGTCCTACTATATCAGAAATTCTATACGACGGTGCTACCGTTTCTGCTACACAGTGGCCTCCAACTCTCCTCTTGGCTTCTCACTGCACACTGCTGTCCTCGGTGTGCACCATCGCTAAAATGCTGATGACCAGTGAGTCCAACGAGTCGAAAGCTGCCAACACTGATCACTGCCTGAAGAGTTTGAAAGTATAACATCATATGAACGCAGCTCAAGCCTTGGCACGGTGACCGAGCTTTGACAAACACACTGGATCCGTGCCAGTACAATATGTCCTCCTGCATTTTAGTTGGGTCACTACCAGAGCTCAGTCCTCAGACTGTCGAGACCTGTCCCTCAACAACAACACGGCTTTGTCACACCGCGGTGAGGTCAAGTTGGGTTTTTGTCTTGTCTTGTCACTTCCTGTTTTATTTTGAAAGTTAACTCTCCTCTCGTTTCAGGTCACTTGCCCTTCCTCATGTGTCACCGGTCTGATTGTCTTCCCCGCCCTGATTGTTTCCACCTGTTCCCTATTACCTGGGGTATATATTGTCTGCGTCTCCCTTTGTCTTGTGCCGAAGTGTTTCGTCTCCTGTAGCGTGCACCCAAGCCTTCTTTTCACAGCCCATAGTTCATGTTCCATAGCTCTTGTGTTTTGTTTTTTCCGTCCTCGTAAGAGTGATTTTGTGTTGTAATTTTGTAGTCTAGTTTTTGTTTCTTTCTGAATAGTATAGTGTTTTATTTTCAGCCTCGTTGGAGCGCCTTATGCTAAAGTTTCATAGCCTTTTGTTTTTCCTCCTTGAGAGTGATTTTGAGTTCGTTAACCTTATATAGAGAAGTTTAGTGTTTTTCCTCCTTTGGAGTGATTTTCTGTTTTTTCTTAGTTCAGGCCTTTTTATAGCCTCACTCAGACGAGGACTTTTTGTGTGAGCTAATAAATCCGCTCATCGTTCAACTCTGCATCTGAGTCCTCTTTTAGGTCCAGGCCTGACAGGCTTGTCTGACAGGTTGAGTTTTATTAATGTTTATATCCGGCTGAGTTCAACAAATCAGTATACTGAGATGTGATTTAAGTAGTTAACTACAGTAATAAGATGTAATTCATAGTAGAGTTAATATCATCATGTAGTGGCAGGAAAGACCAATTGACCTTTATCAAATATTGTGTTGGTCATAATATACCAAGAACAAGTTACTGATTGTCATTTTAAAAAGTTAATATTTCCATGTACCCTATGACCCATTAGTAATTATTACTTGTGTAAATACACTGCAGTTCTAAAATAGTATTTTAAAAAAAAAAAAAAAAAAAAAGCTGCAGTATTCAATAATACCCACAACCATGATACTTTGTCTGGTATAGTATCGTGGGTACTCATTTTGGTATCGTGACAACTAAAATAATCAGTGGGACATGTGGTAATGTTAGTGTCAGGATCAGACAGACAACTGGACCCACTGGGCAGATCAGAGACTGACAGGTGTTGTGAGGCGGTTTATTAACAGTCCGGATTGGTACACAAAGAGGCAGTCAGCTCAGGCAGAGGTACAAAAACACGAGGCAGAAGGACAGTCCAAAAAACATGCAAGGGTCAAAATTCAAAACACGGTGAAAACAGGCAGAGGTACAGAACACTAGGCACAACGGGTCGAAGAACAAACAGGGTCAAAACACAAGGAAACAAGTCAGAGATGAAACAACACCAGAAAGCTACTCACAAACAGATGCAGACAATCTAACAGGGACACACTGGGAGAGACAGGCTTATACACACACACACACACGGGGAGGAGCTAATGAGGCACAGGTGAAAACAATAGACTATCACAGGGAGTGAAGATACCTAGAATGAACACAAAAAGGAAGTGAGGGAAAGGAAATGTACCTTTTTAAAAACAACCATCTTACTTCTTTACTACTTTTTTTTTTTTTTACATGAAATTACTTGAACATACCATCAACAACAAATTAGTGTGAAATTTTGGTCCTAAAGGCAGAATTGATGTGGTTTTTGTTGATGATGACAGTCAAGGAGAGGGGGACAGAGAATTGTCTAGGCTCTTAATGGGGCAGGCCCAAGCCATGCCATTCTTTGAGGGCCCAAATGAATCTGTTATGAAACCTTTACTTTCCAAGGAGACAGGGAATAAAAGAGACTTGAAAAACACATTAAATGGAATTGCTGCCAGGAAAGGTAAAGTCTCAACAATGTATAAATTACTATGTTCTGCAACCCCTGTCAGGAATTCCCAAACTTAACTACAGTGGGAACATGATATTGGTGTACCTATTTCCTCCCAACAATGGCACGCAGTAAAATGTCAAAGTTAGTCAGATATAAAATTTTACAGATAAAGATAATACATACAGCGTACATTACACCTCGCAATCTGAATAAAATGAATAGCACATTATCTAAATGTAGTTGGCATGGCTGCGAAGTGGATGGTACACTGGACGGACTTTATGGATTTGTTATCGATGGAGCAGGCCACCTCACCTTTTAGATCTTGCCTTGAAAAAAATAAAAATATCCTGACAGCTCTGATGGGGCTTTGGATTCATCAATAAGTTCTGCTTTCTTCTGAACAATCCTGTATGAACATGAGACTATGTGTAACAGCTGATCTGTATAGATTGGCTGCAGAACATAGAACATAAATAACTGTCAGGTCCTGATGATCCAGTGTACCTCGTGCGTAAATGCTCACAGCCTCTTCCTCAGTTTCAGGCCTGAGCAATGGTACAGTCCCTGATATACCTCAAGTCAACACAACAACAACAACAACCAACTGCTGTTTAGTTCAGTTGCTCTCATCAGAATGAGAGAACAGGACCACTTGCACATAAACACAATGGCCCTCATACACACTGCCCTCTGCTGGCTTCCAACGCCATACTGCACCTAGTTCTGGAAAAAGCTACGCTGATGTCAAACCAAATATACCCATGAAATACTAAACGTGAAAGAAAAATGTGATCATACATTTTGTTGTATGTCACACTTTACGTTTCACCAATGAAGAGACTGATGGTTCAAGGTCACACAACTTTATTCGATTTATTTAATAAATCATTTCAAATCAAATCAGGAACAGAAACCAAGGAGCCAAACCAGCAGCAGCAGCAGGTGGGGCGCAGCGGGGAAAATGACATTTTCTAGTTATGAGTTATAGTTGTGAAGCGAAGCAGCTGTTAAACTCAAAATTCAGCATCATAAGGTAAAGTCACGTATTTGAGGAGGAGTTCACCCATCACGTAGACGTATGTGCAACAACGCGTGTACAGCGTCTGTCCATTGAAAATGAATGGAACTTACACATGCACGTTAGACGTTTGTTGTCAGTGCATAGGTGCTGGACACACATTTTTAGCGTGCTGGCAAAAAATGTCCCCCATACCTGGGGTGGTGGCTGGGTCCTGGAGATGTGTGCAGCCACCACTGTGTGTGACCTGGTATTTAGCTGTCTGTCTACCTGCCTGGCTCTCTGTCTGCCCTTCTCTTGGGCACTCAAGGCCTGGTGGTCAGGCTCTCCAGAGCCGACGTTTGCCCAGACGTGAGTGAGTAAGTTAACTTTTTGAAATCACTCAATCACTCAGTTGGTGAGTTAATATTAGTAGTAGTAGTAGTAGTAATTGTTTGTATAATTATTCACCCCTTTTTTAATTTAATGGTCTAATTCAATAGAGGTCCATTCAGCTGGTGCCAACAGCTAAATGTGGAGAAACACCTAAAACACAGTGAACTGAGCATGGAGAGGATTGAGAGGGAGTGGGACAAACTTAAAAAGAAGACGTGAACTCACAACGCAGCTCAGCTGGTTACGACGTGCTTTATGGTAAGCGTATTCTGTCACTTCTGGTTATCAATATTATTGCCACAGTTCTCACTGCTCTGCTCACTTAAACAGATTCTCGTACATTTTTCACATCAGTGATTCTCTACATAACTCTACACTACCTTTAGACTTATTCTGTTTGTGCACAAACAGATTGTGGTTACTAGAGTTAAGAGACCTGATAGTTTTACCACCACCGAACAGTCGCTAACTGCGATAGTTAGCAAATCCCCTGTAGCCGGTGCGGTACCACCAAAGGTAGCTTCAGCTAGCCGTCCCCTGGTAGTTCCCAAGCAGCCGGGAGGCTGGGTGACTGTCCAAGGGAGACATAGCCCCAAACTGAAGCCCACAGTACACCACCAACCACTTCACGTTTCAAACAAATTCAAAAACACCTGCTGAGAAGCCAGCTCTGGTCATTGGCAGCTCCATTTTACGAAACACAAAGTTAGCGAAACCGGGGGTCATAGTCAACTGCATCCCGGGGGCCAGAGTGGGCGACATCAAGTCAAATTTGAAGCTGTGTGACCAGTGATGACATGTACAGCTGCATGTCGTCATCTCACCGCTGGCTGTCGAGGTGGTGTCCAATGACGTGGGCTTCATAGACAATTGGACACATTTCTGGGGAAAACCTGGTCCGGAGCAGCTCTCATAACTAGAAATATGGCCAAGTTTATTAGTTCACCAAAACTGTGACAACCCAGAGTTTAGACCAGGAAGCAGAGCTGCAGTCTTACACGCTTCTCTGCGCCTCCATTAGAGCAGCTGCCCACCCAGGTCTTTACTATAGAGACTGTGTCTGTCCCCCATCCACCTACATTATTTAAAAAGGGAACAAGAGAACAAGCATCAAAACTTAATAAAAAATTATATCAACATCTCAAA
Source organism: Nibea coibor (assembly GCA_023373845.1). NCBI lineage: Eukaryota > Metazoa > Chordata > Actinopteri > Sciaenidae > Nibea > Nibea coibor. The sequence continues at coordinate 2,392,872 of CM041722.1, read as the reverse complement.
CAGTCCAGAATGCCAGTCAGGCATCACTCACTCACTCACTTACTTTATGGGGCCGGGAGGAAAGGACGAAAATCTAAGGACAGGAGGCTCCCACAGCTGCCTGGTTTTTCCTCCGCCCCCTCAGAGGGTTGTCTAGGAGTCTCCCGGAGACTTCATGAGCCAGGAGAAAAAGACGGCAAAAGTACAAAAATCTAAACAGGGTCGGCTAGGAGAGTCTCACACTAAACTTAACATTTCACTGAACTTTAAACCCTGTGTGTGTGTGTTTTTCAATACACACACACTAGAAATGTGCACGCATGGAAGCCAGTGCAAGAGCAGAGAGCGTGGAGGCTGTCAAAGTATAAAGCTGGACTACCAGGAGCACAAAGACCCCACAGCTGTAACAGGGGCACAGAATTCTTGTCGGCCGGGCTGTTGGTGTGTATTGCCCGGGGGAGGGTGCTTAAGAATGGGTACGCAGGCTCGCCTGGAGAGCCTGGTCCAGCCAAGTGTGGCCCATAGATAAGGGAGGGAGGGAGGGAGGGATGGAGGGCTAGGGTCCCCAGAGTTCCTCCAGGACGGGTCTCTTGGGCCGATGTTTACCCAGGCAGGAGCGCACACTCCTGGGTGTGAGATGAAGGATGTTGGGGCCTGGGTCCCGGAGATGTGTGCAGCTGCCACCGTGTCTGTGAATTCTGCTTCACAATGGTAGGAAGAGCCGACAAAGCTATGGTCAGCCCAGAGCCAAAACTCCTTGTTTTGCTTCGATCTTTTAGAATTCACAATTTAGAATTAGCAATTTGGAATTCTGAATTTAGAATTCTGAATTTAGAACTGGAATCTGATGACATCATGGTTCTTTGGCTCTGGTCCTGGCTGTGACCCTGCCGCGGGTACAACACACATCATGGTCAGCCCAGAGCCAAAACTTCTTGTTTTGCTCTTAGATTTTATAATTTAGAACTTAGAATTCATAATTGAGAATTCTCAATTTAGAATTCCAAATATGGAACTGGAATCTGATGACATCATTTTAAATTTGGAATTTAGAACTGGAATCTGATGACATCATTTAGAATTTTGAATTTATAATTACAAATTCAGAATTTAGAACTGGAATCTGATGCCATCATGGTTCTTTCGCTCTGGTCTTGGTTGTGACCCATGACTCGGGTACACCACACATCACAATCAGCCCGTAGCCAAAACTTCTTGTTTTGCTTTGATCTTTTAGAATTTTAGAATGAATTTGGAATACGGAATTCAGAACCGCTGCTGCCTATGCTGCCACCTCCTCATCATTATCATTTCTTCAGCCCCCCGTTCCTCATCTCAACCAGTCTTATCCGTGTGTCTGTGATTCATCATCAGTTGGACATTTTCTCGCTTTTTTTTCTAGTCATCATCTGCACATTTCTCAGCCTTCCCTGTGAGCCCGTAATGTCTCCCCCTCTCCTCTCTCCCTCTATTTTTTTTTTCTTTTTGCAATGCCATAAAAATCAGTAAAAAATCTTATTGTTCTCTTCTCTCTTTAACTCTCGTTTCAGAGGACACTGAGAAAACCCCACCTAAGGACCCAAAAAGGAGATACCATTTTTTTGGCTACCTGGTGGCCTACCTCTCCTCGATTTATGGACACCGGACAGGTGTCCTTACAAGAATGAGAGTGAAGGAAGTAAAGGAGGCCATTGGCGGCAAAGACACTGGCTACCTCATAAATGTGAGTATCATTATAATCTCTTTGGATGTATTTCTCATTAAAAATGAGTAACAAATTGATCTCTTCATTTTGATATCTTTAATGTCAGTGAAGTTGCCTTCACAGCTGACTGACCTCTCTGCTTTCTGTCATACTTTGTCTTGTGTTCCAAGACCTGCAGAAGACAGTCAGAAAATTTGGGACGGCCCAGTAGTACCTGGAGGCGGAGGAGTACGAGTGGTGCTGCACTTGGCTTAAAGCCGTTAAGCCCCAGCCGCCATCCTCGGAGGACTCCGAGGAGCCCCAGCAGCAGCCGCCACCACAGCAGCAGCAGCAGCAGCAGCCCTCCTCAGACTCCTCAGACTCCGAGGAGCCCCAGCAGCAGCAGCCGCCGCCGCCACCGCAGCAGCAGTCATCCTCGGAGTCCTCAGACTCCTCAGACCCCGAGGAGCCACAGAAGCAGCCGCTACTGCAGCAGCAGCTGCCACCGCAGCCCCAGCCCCAGCAGATGGCAAAGAGGAGGCTGCATTTTTCTTCTAAGGCTGAGGTGAGAAGATAACCAATTTATGTGATATGGTGCTGTAATCATTTAGTCGAAGCCCAAAGTATGTCACTTAATCATGTTGTATTACTGTTTTTCTCTCTCTACCCAGGAGAGCCGCGATGAGCCCCCCCCCCAAAAAAAGGATGAAGACTAAACATTTGCAAGAGTCGGAGGAGGTGAGTGAGATGGATTAGTTCATCAATAATTCTATAAATCTTGACCAAGTGTAGAACCGATGAGGCCATGTGGTCATGTAGCATTGGTGTTAACAGTGTTTTGATTTGTTCTTCTAGGAAGAAGACCAGCCCTTCGACAAAAAGATCAAAAAGGTGTTCAAAGCCATTGCCCCCTATTTCAGGGGCAAAAGTAGGGGGTCGAAGCTGAAGGACACAGTCCTGGGCCCGTCCATGGGTAAGAAAGAACACAGTGTATTTGTGCGGGTGTGTGGTGGGGTGTGTTCATGCTACATTTCATTATCGATCTTTATAGATTCATACATGCACGGATACGGGGCATTCATCTTTTGCTCCAAAGGGACCTCCAAGATGAAGGAGAATGCCGTCTCCAAGATCAGCCGGGCCAAAGTATTTGTAAAATACCTGACGCTCGGCTGGCCTAGTGTCACGTTTTGGAGCTGGGAGTTCCTTTTCAATGTGCCCCTCCTGATATCGTAAGTGTAGAACTTGAAAGAAATACCTTTACTGCCTTCTGTCTATGTACTCTACAGTGTACTGCAAAAAGTGACCGGAAAGGACGAGGTCCCATCGCTTTTTGGGATGTTTTTTTCAGGCTGAACTTTGTTTTGGTGACTTGGATGGTTGCCACAATTGCTGTTAATTACGTGCATGTTCATTTTTTTCTTTGTTTTTATTTTATATTTAGTGCTTTAAAGTGTTGTAGACGGAAGTTGACTTGAGTTGCTGACACACAGTTTTCTACATGGCCTCATGTGTCTCTCTTAATTTATTGTCTCCACTACAGATATCCCCCCATTTTCAGGAAAATTGGCCTGGCCCCGACCACAATAATATTGTATGTGGGCCAGGCCATCTCCTTCCTCGACCTTCCCGGATCACCAGCGGCCAAACAAAGGTGGTGATCTGGGAGTTGAGGAAGCTCCACAAAGACCTGGGGCGGACGGTCCTTGGGCACCAGTCCCTGGTTAAGCAGGCAAAGGGGCAAAAGCTGGTGCCCAGGCCAGACCTGGCCAGGTGCCAGGCCCTGGCCAGAGAAAAAATTCCTTCACTCCTTGGTGAGTCTGTAATGTCTCTCCCTCTCTTCTCTCTATTTTTATTTATTTATTTATTTATTTTGCAGTGCCATTAAAAATAAGTAAAAAAAATCTCATTGTTCTCTTCTCTCTTTAACTCTCGTTTCAGAGGACATCGAGAAGGCCCCACCAAGAGATCCCAAATCTCGGTACAGCTTCTTTGGGTACCTGGCGGCCTATCTGTTCTCTATATACAGACACCGGACCGGCGTCCTCACGAGAATGCGTGTCAAGGAGGTGAAGGAGGCAACTGGCACGAAAGAGACCGGGTACCTCATAAATGTGAGTATCATTATAATTTCTTTGGGTGTATTTCTCTCATTAAAAATGAGAGACAAATTGCTCTCTTCATTTTGATATCTTTAATGTCAGTTAAAAGTTGTCTTCACAGCTGTATATGTAACGCGTGTAGGGAGAACCCAAATGCAGGACACTGGACGAAGGTAATACAGGAAAGTCACTTGTATTACTCTTGGCAGTTTGAAGAGCAATAGCACTGTACAAAGCAACAGCAAAGGAAGTAGTCTCTCTGGGCACAGGGAAAGTCCGGGGGCTTAGGCTGGGAACACCAGTCTGGCAAGCAGGTAGACAGGCGTTGAGGCAGACGTACCATGAGCGAGCCACCAGAGTCACAGGACATAAGAACCACTGTGTCCACCTATGTGAGTATCAAAAACACAAAACACATCAATTCAATTTGTGTGTGTTTATACTGACAATGCCTCATTATCTTCCATGCAGAACTTCGAAAGCAATGATGCTGATGTTCGAGAAAACCACTCCAACTTCATGTGTCACAGCGTCGACACGCAGGAGCGTTTTTATGCTCTACACAAAAACCTGCATTGTGCAAAAAAAATATGGGACCTGTTTGTGTGTCTTGCCTTGTGTGACCCCGAGGATGCTCCTGCTGCTGCTGCTCCTCCCACTGCAGTAGAGGAGGAAAAAAAAGTAAGTTGAAGCCATGTCATCGCTAGCACACCATAATACACATTCACTGAGCTAATTGTGTTTCTCTTCCTCCTTCTGAAGGGCACGCCAACGAAGCGGCAGGTCGCACTTTGCATCCTTGTAAAGAAGGTGAAGGAGAAGGTGGGCCTGTCGCCGAAGCCATTAAAAAAAGAGGCCTGTGGTCTTAATAAAAAAATTGTAGTGTGTGTGTGTGTGTGTGTGTGTGATATAAATGTTTTAAATTTTATGCTATAT